>JAQPZY010001382.1:52500-652500 GCA_029931535.1 Margaritifera margaritifera | reverse complement strand
GAATGCGAAAATTGAAAACTGGTTTCTACCCCGTGCAATCTGTTTCCTGCATTGTGTAATGCCTTGCCGATCAAACCCTGAGAGGGACTTCCAGGATCTGTATACAATGGATCACGAATGCAGATAAAAGTGAGTAGTCCGAAGAAAACGGGGAGCCGAGGTGGCTCAGTTGTTAGAGTGTCTTACTTGCGAACAGAAAAATCCTGCCATCGGATCAGCCCAAATCTTTTGTCGTGGTGTGTTCCTGGGCTAGGAACTTTATTTTAATTGCCTCGGCACGATATAACCTTCATGTGTTTATGCGCCGTATAAAACACACACACACACGATAAAAACGGACACCTATCTTTTTGTACATATAAAGATTCAAAACTGTAAGAATGTGGTTCGACCCGTTCATCACTTTTCGTTTGTTATCTCTAATAACATTTGCTAAAGGTGAAGATTTGGCGCCACTTTTTCTATTGAACTGAAGTCGTATTTGATAAGAATATGCATCTGAGTTGAGGTGTTATAGCAGCATGCCAAAAACTCATGTGGTCAAGAACTAAACTTAACCAAAGCCAGTAAAGTATGAAATATAGATCACGATGAGCTACTTTTGTTGTATGGGTGTGGTACTAATAGAGATGCATAACATCATCAATTTGATAAGTCTGGCATGAACAGTGTCTGAGAAATGAACACAAAATTTAACCCAAGTCGTTGAAGCATGAACAATTGGCCATAATGACTTACTACTAAAATGAGGGAGTAGCGCTCATCAAGATGCATGCCTTCAGCAAGTTTATGATTGTGGATGGATAGTATGTATATAGTACGCGAAAAACCTACTTGGTCATGAGCTATATGTAAAAACTTAACCGAAGCCAGTATAACGTGAAATGAAGGGCACAGTAAACATCTTTTGTTGTAAGGGTGTGGTAAAAATTGAGATGCATAGTCATTTAGTTTGATGTGTCAAGCATCAACAGTTAAAACACAAAATGTAACCAAAGTCAGTGAAACATGAAATATGGGTCATAGTGACCTACTTTTGTGATGAGGGTGTAGTATTCCCCTAGATGCATCCCCTCAGCAAGTTTCATGGTTCTAGGTATGACTGTATGTATACAGGATACAAAGGAACAATCTGTTCAAATGAGCTAAATGCAAAAATGTCACCAAAGTCAGTAAAATGTGAAATGTTGGTCACAATGACCTTCTTTTGTTGCAAGAGCATGTATTACTAGAGATACATACAATCATCTAGTTTAATGTCTTGAGCCTGAACAGTGGTTGATAAATAAACTTTAGTTAAACTAAAGTCAGTCAAGCATAAAATATGAGTCACAGTCACCTGCTTTTGTGATGAGGGTATAGTACTCATCAAGAAGCATCACCTCACTAAGTTTCATGATTTCTGGTATAACAGTATGTACACAGGGTTCTAAAAACCTATTTTGGGTATGAGCTAAATGCAAAAACTTAACCAAAGTCAGTAAAATGTGAAATGTTGGTCACAGTGACCTTCTTTTATTGTAAGGGTGTAATACTAATAGATAATCTAGTTTAATGATACTAGCTTGAACAGAGCTTGAGACATAAACTTAAAACACAAAATTTAACAAAAGCCAGTAAAGCATGAAATATTGGTCACAATGACCGTCTGACCTTTTATGCTGTATGGGTGTGGTACTAATAGGGATGCATACTATCATCTGCTTTGATGATTCTAACATGAACAGAGCTTGAGAAATTACTTAAAAAACAAAATTTAACCGAAGTGAGTGGAGCATGAACTATCGGTCACATTGGCATACATCTCTGAGGAGCGCATAGTACTCTTCAAGATGTATCCCCTCACCAAGTTTCCTGATTTCAGGTATAACAGTATGTATGCAGTGTGACAAAAACCCCAGCTAAACGCAAAAGCTTAACCAAGAATGTACAACTAATGTATATGTATGTACAACTAATGTATATGTATGTAGAAAGTAAGCTCCCTTAGCCCTCTCTCAAGGGGCTATGAACCCTACTCCAAATTGTTGCCTAGGACCTGGAAGAAAGAATGGTCAAGATGCAATGAGGATGTACATGTGTATATGCTTTTATGTATGGAAGCCAATGATGACACTAATGCTGATGCCAATATCCACACTGGCAGTAGTACAATAAATCTCCTTTACTTCATCGATGTGAGCTACAAATCGAAAAAAGTACACATCAAGGAAATATGCTGGGGAAGTGATTGGGTGATTGTGCTAGTGACCATGACCTAAATGTTTGGGTTAAGGCATAGTTTTTGGTGGCACAGGTGTGTCTTGTTTTTTTCTGCCACAGGTGTGCAATGTTAACTAAAAAAAATTGGCCACAAATTAGGTAACAGATTAACTGATGTACTATTATTCTTACTTTTACCCCAAAAAGTTATTCTTAATACCTATCTTAATATAACCACACCAAATGTGAAAAATGTTGTTTTCCTTGTGATTTTTGTGAAACTTTGAGTCTCAAGGAATTATTTCTTAAGCTGTTAAGTAAAGTAGTAAAAAGTATTAACATGTTTTTCTCTTAGTATCTTAAGGTGATATACAAAAATATTTGGTGCATATGTTTGTACTATATTCACCCACCCACCTAAACAATATAAATAATCCTGAAAATATTTAAATAATCCTTAAGTTATGTGAATATTGAAGGTCTTACACTTGCATTTGGATGATATTCTATGTGTGACGCCAACTGTTTATTATTTTTCTATGCATGGTGCCAACTGTCAATGATTTAAAAAAAAAAATTGTATGAATGATAAACCAATCCTGTCTTTGTTATTGATTTCATGCCCTAGCTCCATACATATATCCCTATTATAGTTGTCGTCATACAGGGTACACACAGAATAGTTACAGACACAATACATTAAGCATGTCCACCTAAATGAAGAAGATAGTCCATTCTCATATATAAATAAATACATTTCTATCCATGGACAGTACACATATGCCCCTACTCCCATGCATAAGGTAACATCAAATAGTATTGGACAAGGTCCATGTGCCTGCATGCAGAATGTTGTATGAAAATTGGCCCACTGCAGTACAGTGCAATGCAATCATCAACATATGTAAATATGTATGCCTGTAAGAGGATGGAGAATAAATATGGTGTAAATAAAATATTTGAATGACAAACATTTCCTCAGATTATTCACTCATTTATTTTCACACCCATTCATCCTCCAACAGTGAGTGAAAATCAGTAAAACTCTACATTTTCTGCCCCATTAGAGCCCAATACCAAATGAAATCATGGAAATGACAGTAGTAAAGGCTTATCAAGCAAGACCCAAATATGTAAAGAAAAATAAAAAAACAAGTCAATCATGAACAGACTGTGTTTCCGCAAAATTACTTAGAGAACTGCAAAGCAGGTGCCCATGCAGAGCTAGTCCTAGCTGGACAGCTACCCATAACAGCTGTGACCTTGAACTTCATCTCAAACACAACTAGCACAAATATTTTCTGCACAAAACTGACATTCAGCAAGGCCTACCACAGGTGGATATACATACATGACACCTTTGCTAATAATGACGGAGATACTGTTGGATAACTTATCAATACCTGTAGTATTAGAAATTTATCCCATGGCCAATCAAATGAAACTGAAAGGAAACCTGAGACAATGTACACGCCAAAAAAACATCAGAATATATTAAATTGTTCCTAAGCTATGCTACATTTCCAAGAATCTACTGTAGTACAGATATAAAATTGCCCCCAAAAGGGCAATAACTCTATCAAAATTGAGCCTTAAATGATGAAATCTCTAAGGTCTCACTGTACAGTTTCATATTTTGACACCCCCCTAATTTTTAAGGTAGAAGGCATGAGCCTAATTAGCATAAGCCTAGTGTTTATAAATTCACACAGAAGCTAATTCTGTAATATGGTTTACATTTACTTTGAGTTAGGCTTGAAAATGGGTTGGCTTGTTTGGTGACTGCATGTCACAGTTAGACTATCATTGGAGGTCAAATGCATAACTTGGGCTGCAAATGAACAGCCGACTTGGCCTACACATTTATGTATGTCTGCTACAGCGGTAAGTATCTCAAAATCGAGATGGTTAAGGGGTGATGAGAAGTATGTTAATTTGTTATAATACCAGTGAACTTTAATCATGCATAAGGCACATACAGATTCTTTGAGCCTCCTTGTCACAGGAAAATATTCAAAATAGCTCTTTGCTGTCAAAAATTAATGTAACAAAGAGGAGTTGGTGGTAGTGTCAATTAAGTAAAAAAGCCTTCAGTTGTACATGGAATTAACCGGAATACTTCACTAAAAATCTTACAAGCTTGCTTTCCACAAAAATCATTGGCTAGGTTTTATTTGTATCTTTAATGTAAAATTATTCTAATTTTTCTGAATATGTCATTGTCGGATGAAAATTCACCAAAAGAACTGTACAGTGAGACCTAAAAGAAACATCTAAATTGAATAGGCAATTCACCAGCCAAATGACATCAAATTATATTTAAGGGTTGCAGAGCTATGGCGGTACAAAATTGTAAATTGACTGACAGAGGGATGGAAAAAGTGATTACTATAGATATGCTGCATCTCAATACAAATCAGTTTGCAATTTTTACATTTGACTGAGACAGTAATGACTATAATGCCTTTGACCAATAGAATTGGGATTTTTACATTTGACTGAGACAGTAATGGCTATAATGCATTTGACCAATAGAATTGGGATTTTTACATTTGACTGAGACAGTAATGGCTATAATGCACCAATAGAATTGGGATTTTTACATTTGACTGAGACAGTAATGACTATAATGCATTTGACCAATAGAATTGGGATTTTTACATTTGAGTGAGACAGTAATGGCTATAATGCATTTGACCAATAGAATTGGGATTTTTTATATTTGATTGAGACAGTAATGGCTATAATGCATTTGACCAATAGAATTGTGATTTTTACATTTGACTGAGACAGTAATGGCTATAATGCATTTGACCAATAGAATTGGGATTTTTACATTTGACTGAGACAGTAATGGCTATAATGCATTTGACCAATAGAATTGGGATTTTTACATTTGACTTGGAGGTAACAGCTATACTGCATTCAGCTAGGTCAAATGGAATATAGCTGTTACAATCTTTGCATTAGACTGAAAGTTTAACAGCCATATCACATCTGGCTGAGACAATTTGCAGTTTTTGCATTTGACCCAAGACAAAAAATGCTACCGGTACATCACATCTGAACAAGAAGGTACACACTTTAATGCAGTCAAATGAGGATGGTATGCCTTTTCTGCATCCCACCGAAATCCGGAACACAACCCCTTATCAATATCTAAATTAGTTACAAGATATACTCGTTTATAAGTTAACAATAAGTTTATACGCTGATGTAACAATGTCACACCCCATAACAATGTCACACAAATAATTTTGCTGAAATAACTGTAATAATGTAAAACATATGAATTTGAAGACATTGCCAAGCTTAGACTTCATAAAACACTGGAGCATGAGCTCCTAGTTATTTTTTAACCAACAAAAAATGATGTAACAAAAGTAAAGTCCCTTATGATTGGTTATTCACAACATCTCAAGCTATGTAAAGTCCCTTATGATTGGTTATTCACAACATCACAAACTATGTAAAGTCCCTTATGATTGGTTATTCACAACATCTCAAGCTAATACTCAAGCTCAAAGTTCTATTATCCAAGGCCTGGCTTCGTGTAATAAACATCTGAATACAACCAGAGTACAGTGAATGGTACATGATATGCCTGCCCTGTGTTTAATAGTCTTCTATGTTGGCACTAATATGGTATAGTTGTCTTGGGAGATTATTGACGAAGAGGTTTCAGTGACAGCAACCTTTGGTCAAGGTATGGGGTCTTGAACTAAACTTACTGTGCAAAAACCATTATTATCTATTAGACTTAACATGACCATGACATCTGATCTTTAGACCCACAAAATCTATAGGTTTCTGTATTACCTTAAGTGCATGCCATCCACAAAGTTTGGTCAAGGAACTTACTCTAGAATAAAAGTAACTCTACACAACCCATTTCTATTGGTGCCACAATGACCTTGACATTTGACCCTCAAATTCAATAGACCTCTTCCATACGTTAAGTGCAAGCCCTTCACAAACTTTAGTGAGGATACTAATGTTACTATGCAAAAAAGATAATTCTTCTTTCAATCAAAGTGACCTCGACCTTTGACTGCAAAATATATAATCTTCTTTCCCACAAATGTGTAAGTCCTCCACAAATGGTACATGGTTGAAAACTTAAATTTCTGTTTAGAAACCATTTTTTTTTTCTTTCCAGTTGCAGTGATCTGTAGCTTTAACCATTTCACCCCCAAATCAATAGGTTTCTTCTTTACCACAACTGCAAGCTATCCACAATGTTTTGGTCCAAGTATATGATGCAGAAGTTATGTTATTGTGCAGAAACCATTTGTCTTCTTTCAGTCACTGTGACTTTGATCTATGATATTTTGACCCCCAAATCGATACACTTCTTACTTACCCTAAGTGCAAGCCATCAACAAAGTTTGATAACTGTAGATGGCTGGGAATGAGTTACTGTGCAGAAACCATTTTTCTTCTTTGAGTCACTGTGACCTTTATCTTTAAACACAAAATTTATAGGTTTCTTCTTTACCCCAAGTGCATACCATTCACAAAGTTTGGTAACTGTAGATGGTGGACAACTTGAATTATTGTGCAGAAATGCAACTGGAAACAGACTGATGGGCATCATCACATAATACACTCTGTCTTATAGTGTATGTACAAAGCATGAATTGATACTGTCGTCAAAGTACCGTGGTGAAGTTCACAAATTCATACGGTTATTGAAAGAGTCCTTGTTCCAGCTCAAATAAAATCAATAAAAACAAACACAGACATTAGCTGACATGAATGAACAAGGTTACTGTAGAAGTCAAAACCATTGTGATGTGCATAACAAGACATACTGATATGAAAGCAACCCTCAAACTCAACTGATATTAAAAAAATAGTTTTTATTGCACTTGTTAAAAATCATTCATATTGGTCTGTATTACATAACAAGATTCATGGGATTTTGTTTTCTTCATCAATCTTGTATTAGGCATATGATTATGTACATTCTCCAACCACCATATTATCTTATTCAATTATTTTTATCTATATGCAAATAATTTTTCTTCAAAAGATACTGTACATGGATATAAATATAAACAAGTCACAGAGACATCAGTCATAAGCTATAATATCAAATCATACATGAGATATGAAAGTCTTTTAAAGTTTTAAAAACTGGGCTGGGGTATAGCAAGAGGATTCAAACCCATTACAATGTGGTCTGATAGCTATACCCTTCCAATTTTCTGACAAAATACTTTACTAAATTAAGAATGATAACTACAAACAGTGACAACATGAAAGCTCAATTATTTTGAGCAGGTAAATGAATGTCAGTTTCAGTTTCAAGCATAATTATTAGCAGACAAAAGTAGATGCGGTAATTTTCTGCAAGACATGGTGGGCAAATCTGGCACAATGTTATACTTGCAGCAATTCACCCCATACAGTGATGGAAGTTTTGACCACAAAAAAAATCTACTGGGTATCACTGGTTCTATCCATACTGCTGTGGCTTACAAAAATGGCCAATTTGAACAAGAGTTTCTGTGTATACCATCATCTTCTTGAAATTATAATTCTAACTGAAATTTGCATTCACTAAACCTGCTCCAAATTAATGAAATAGACCATACTAAAATCGACTATAACTCCACTGTCATTTTCTCCAGACTGTGGAGGTGACTACACCTCTGAATAGAGTACCTGATTGGTACATGATTGTTTTGATAGTTTGGTCTGGCTTCTTACCTGTACAGGTGCAATCACTTAGTTTCAAAATCCTGTCTTTAATTTAGCACCTGAAAATATTCAGTCAATGTCAATTTGTCCAGACTTCCTAGGAAACATGGATTTTGACTTGCTAAATGATTATCCAGATTAATAATAATAATAATAATAATAATAATAATAGCATTATGATAATAAAGAATAACTGAAGGTACAGAGGATGTTCCCTTGGTCTGGGATGAAAGAAAAGTCTGGAGGACTGGAGTGTGGATAAATAATGTTTTACAATATGACTGACTGCACAATTACTTTATAGCTAGGAAAAGAAGATTAGAAACAATAAAGCAAAGTCATGACCTGGACAGACCAAACCCATTTACTGCAAGGTCATTATTGATAGTTTTCAATTTCAATCTGATTTATCTCCCTTGAAAAAGGTGTCTGCGGTTGTTAGAGTCAACCTTTCATAGCACTGATGTAGATAAGAAAAGTTAGTAGTGATCCAAATTCGTCATAACTACTGTTGCTTTCAATATAATAATAATAATAATAATAATAATAATAATAATAATGTAAGAATAGTGCAAAGGAATACAACACATTTTGCATGTTAAGTTTGGCTAAAAACCTACATTACTCCATTTTTTCAAAACACAATATTTGCTGTTAATCATATTAAAATTTAAATGAAACTGATTGATGCAGTACATTTTTTGTGGAAGAATAAACCCATTATATAATTGGCAATGATTTCAAGGGAGGTAATTATATGACTTTCGGTGTTGAGTGAAAATTCTCTATTAGAGTTTACATAAAATACCATATATACTCGTGTATAATCCGATACCAACTGCAAACTGCACAGACCCTGGGTCTATGCATTTTGTAATGATTAATCAGTAGAACAAACAACATAGACCCTGATCTGCCAGCGCATTATGCGATGGCAGATCAGGGTCTATGTTGTTTGCATTTGGACTCGGGTTATAACGTGAGTATATATGGTAATTTTTAGGTTTCACATATTTCATCATTGACGAAGCCAATATTTCCGAAACAGATGTTTAAAAAGATTTTAAGAAAAAAGTACTATTTGATTTTTGTGAATATTCATTATTTTCTTCTGGTTCATGCAGACTGGTTATCATAGTTTACAATGAAGATATCTGTCTTTTACATGTGCCTGGTGAACCATTTTAAGATGATTCAGCAGATATGTCCCAATGTTGCTTGTGACATCACGTCATGAAGCAGTCATTGATTGGAATTCAAACATTAAAGCTGTGTTGCCTGTACAGGGTTTTAATTTCATTCATACTATTAAATCTTACATGCTTAAAAATTCATGATGTTTATCCTAAAGTATTGTTGTCTCTGTGTTCCCGGTACAGGGTTTTACTTTCATTTTCACTTTCATTTTCTCTTTCATTCACACTACCTGGGAAGCCATGGTAGCTCAGTTGGTCGAGTGTTGGATTCATAATTCAAGGGTTTGATACCTGCCCAGGCCAGCCTGGGTTGGCTGCCTCTATGTGTTGGGAAAGGCTCTTAGCTCCCATTTCATCAGCACGTTATAGCCCTCTGTGATACATGTTTTCTGTGTATAACACTGCAGAGGGTGTTTAAGTAACCATATTTGTATGAAATTTATGCATATCCCTACAATCACCTCTGAGGTGGATTTCAGCCAGAGCAGGAAACCCAAAGGTGTTCTGAATGTGGATGATACATAGTTTTGGTCTGTGCAGATATATACCACAGTACAAGGACTGAGTCAGAGTCTGGGTCTTTCCCAGGTGCAATATCAAACATTTGCCACAATACAAGGACTGAATCAGAGTCTGGGTCTTTCCCAGGTGCAATTTCAAATATTTGCCACAATAAAAAGAAAGTCAGAGTCTGGGTCTTTCCCAGATGAAATGTTAAACATTTGCCACAATACACGGACTGAGTCAGAGTTTGAGAGTTTTTCCCAGGTGCAATGGCAAACATCTGCAACAGTACAAGGACATAGTTAGAGCCTGTGAGTTTTTTACAGGTGCTTTGCTAAACATTTGCATACAGCAAATTGTTAAGGTTTAATTTTTTTATATAATCAATGACTAAGTACAAAAATTATATACCACAAACCTACAAAAAGGTTTTTGGAACACAAAAATACCCCTGTATTTTAAGTAAAACCCATGCACTCATGCAATTATGATGTTTGAGTATGGATCACAAAAAAAACCAAAACAATATCAGTCATGTGAAACCAAGCAAAATTGGCCTGATCATGTATGATTATGCAACCCCTAGGAACACAAAGTCATCTGAAAAATTATTGTAGTTATATTATTCATTTCTTGCTGGAAAGTTGCTGTTTCATGGAATTAATGGTTTCTGCTACTTGACGGTCTGTGCCAATGCATCTCCGTAATACGGAGTTAAGTTCTTCCTCATTACGATTCTCAAATGCAGTTTCTGCTGCCATTTTCAATTCTCTAAAAGAAAGAAAATAGCATTTAATATTTGAAAAAGAAACTTCATATGACTGAAGACTGATTTAAAACATTTTTACACTAATATTGAAAAAGCCTTTCAAGATGTAACACAAAAAGCTAACAAAGATTAGAGACAAATTTGGTTACTGAATCTTATAGGATAACATCTTCCCCAGTCTATTTGTAGCACATAAATTTGGAGTTTATTTTGGTTTTGACTCTGCAGGGATGGGATGCTAGTCAGGTGCATGTGTTTCTGTTAATTAATGTAAAAATTCACTATTTTTGTGGTGTGCTACTTTTGCAGATTTTACAGCTGCTTCAAACCAAGAATAAAGATCCCATGAACAAGTATCATTTTGTAGAAACTATAAAAACCTCTTTCATAATCCATTAATCTAAGTACCAATCAAAATTTCAGACCATGAAAATTCATATTCCCAAAATAACTGATTGTGATCTATTCTGAATTTAGGGGTTTAATGTCATTTTCAGCATATGATATGCCTTATACAGCAGCCAGTATTATTGGTTGAGGAAGAGCCCTTGAGGACCCCCCGGGGAGAACCACAGACCCACGTGAAACTACTGGCAGGGTTTCTCACATACCCACACTGGTCGAACTGTAACTTGAACCTACGCGGGTAGAGGTGAGATGTCAGTGATCTGTAAATGCGAGTGCCTTAGACCACTTGGCCCCCTCCCCTGGCAATTACTGAATTCACAGTAATTAGAATAAATATATTTACAAACTGCCAAAATGGCTACTGTATAAATTCACTTATAGGTTGAGTCCAACTGCAAACCACACAGACCCAGATCTGCCGTTGAATACTTCACCGACAGATCTGGCTCTATACAGTTTGTTAGGAGTAATCAGTAGAACAAACAACATAGACCCTGATCTATGGGTGTATTATGCGCTGGCAGATCAGTGTCAATGTTGTTTGCAGTTGAACTTGACTTATAAGTAAGCATATATAGTCTCTAACAAGGTCATTAATAAAATAAAATATTTCAAATTATTAGCATTAAAGATGTAACCAGTTACATTATATGAGATAAATCATCTTCACCTTAAAAAAACCAACTCAATATGGTTCACAATAAAATCAAACAAAATAAATAAAAAAACAAATAAATAAAAAGTTTCAAAGGAATCCACTATCTTAAAACTCACTGAAAAATAAGGACACAATATATCCACAGTTAAGAAAAACACACGGATGTGACCATTAATACAGGTTTGATGAGTTTGACAATACATGTACATGACATAAGTTGTTAAATCTTGTTGTACAACTAACAATTGTACAAGGTAAAGTTAAATTTTTATCAGTGCCATGGTACTGAAATTTTAACTGTTAAGTGGATGCTACTAATACTTACCCCATCTTAATCAAACATTTCACTTTTTTGTCAGGGCTGACCCTAGTAATGTATTTCATGGCTTCATGTTTGTTATTGTTCTTCAAACACACCTCCGCAAAGGCCTAGAAAGAAAATAATGACCACAGGTGCAATCAGAGCCATTATAACTTATAAATACCCTTTCATCCATCAGTTAGAAATGTGAAGAAAAAAAACAAAACAATTACCTTATATAACAAGATTACTACTACTCTTGACGCACAAAGCATAAAGTTTTCATTTTATGGATTCTCTTATTATGTGTGAGCGAGTGCTTTGTGATGTGAAAAAATGAAATACCGTATATACTCGCATATAAGCCAATACCAACTGCAAACTGCATAGACCCAGATCTGCCGGTGCATTATGCAGTTTGTAAAGAATAATCAGTATAACAAACAACATAGACCCTGATCTGCAGCCGCATTATGTGACGGCAGATCAGGGTCTATGTTGTTTGCATTTGGACCTGGCTTACACGTGAGTATATACAGTACATCCTGTGGAGAAAAAAAATTATTAAAGATGTCTACTTTTGTAAAATGAATGCTAACTGTGCAGCTTGAGATGACATCATCATTATTACCTGATGATGTCATCAATATGACATCATTATTACCTGATGTCATCAATATGACATCACTATTACCTGATGATGTCATCAATATGACATCATTATTACCTTATGATGTCATCAATATTACATCATTCTTACCTAAGTATATCAATATGGTACAAATTTGGATTAGAGGCTGGTCATGCAATGATGTGGTTGCAAGTTCCAATTTGTTATTAAATAATAAATAAGGAATATGTATATACAATTTAAATAATCACAATAATAGCTCTGTGAAAGAAAATGATAAAGTCAATGAAAAAAGTACAAGACTGTGGGAAATTTTTTGAGATTTATGACCTGCCATATATTGGCAGTGCAGGCTTTCTGTTGCAGAAAATGGATGTAAGCTCAATAATTGGGTCATACTGAAAAAAATTCACTGCCCAACATGCACCTTTCTATGTGTATTTGATGACAGGAGTCCATGACCTTCAATCTGTGCAAATTTGGAGAATTTTTTAAAAACTAATTCCGCTATTATTTTATGGACAATTAGTGATTTTGTCCTATACTTTTTTTATGTAATGATCCTTACTTTGGGATTGATATTAAAGAACGAGTAGCACATGAAAAACACAACGACCTATATATTTTTAAGTGATTCTGGATAGCTTGGACCCATAGCTATGTAAAAATAATTTTTTTGTTAAAGTTCAATACTATAACATTTCACAAGCAATCAGTCCTGACGACAGAAACTAAATTTACTAAACTCAGAATATACAAAAGTCTAGCAATCATAAAATTCTACAATTGTCATGTTGAGAAAAATAAATAAATAAATATTGGTAAATAAATCAGAACACAGTTGTGCAAAGAACAAATTAAGAAAAAAATGATATGAATAAATACCTTTACTTAAAATGCTGCAAGAGAAGATACTGATTCTCCTTCGAGTCACACATACATATAAACAAGGAAATATGCATAGATAGACAGAAGATAGAACAAGTCTTTACTATGTGCATGGTCAGGATAGGAAAATATAACCCATGTAAGGGCAGAGCCTCTTGCCAAGTCTGAAGCACATATTTTATCCTAGAGAGTTAGATTTCCCATTTCCTGCCCACACTCACATAGGGAAGATTCTTTTTCTAGCATTCCAAATGCATCATTTCTCAGTAAAGAAGCTTCAAGGAAATAGAAAGTCTATATACGCTTTGGATGTATTGAAATGGATGAATTGATGACCTCAAATTAACTATGCCATAAGTTAATGGAGAAGTACTCAACCTCTTGGGTAAGACAGTTTTATCTAGCCCTTTGTAAAATTCTGGATAACTCTATTCTTGAGGGCAAGAAAACAGTACAGAATCCATGGATTATAAGTGAAATTTGCATGATGTACTGACCTCCATGCCTATTGGAGGTTTCTTTGTTTTGGAGAAACGGTCAAGTTCCATCCACTCGCCTGCCTCAGCAAGGGCCTGGATCTTCAGCCACCAAAATCTGTAATTGTGAAACAAAATAAAAATTAGTCTACAAAAATGGACTTGTTTTTCATGTATTTTTGCTTTGTACTTCAAGAGGAAATTACAGCATTTAAATGGGGCTTCCCTCACTCTTCTCCATATGTCCTTTCCTCTGCACCTATTGCCTCTTTCTCCTGATCAGCAAAGACCTGATCAGCAAAGTGTCATGTTAAATTGATTTATGCTACAGAATGAATGAGCTTTAGTTTACTTTTCTTCTTTTAAAGATAATCTTGCCTATTTATTAATAAAACATACAACAGAGTGCATTATTTTTGAGGATGTAAAATTTAGTGATTTTGTCCAAAATGAGTTGGTTAAATTCTGGCAACTAGGTTTTATTTTAGCAGGGAAGCCCACCAGTATTTTCTGCCCCTAGAAAAAATGTCTTGTAAGCATACATTGAATTAACTCTTGACTACACAAAACATCAGTTAGGACAGGTATAAAAAGCACATTTACCATTCAACAAGGGAAAAATCAAGAGGAACAAAACATGCAATTGGATTATACCATTTACCATATACAAGTTGAGTCCAATGGCAAATTGCACAGACCCATATCTGCTCTCACATAATGCACCAACAGATCTGGGTCAATGCAGTTTGCTAGGAGTAATCAGTAGAAAAAACAACACAGACCCTAATCTTCCAGCACATTATGGGACGCCAGATCAGGGTCTATATTGTTTGCAGTCGGACTTGACTTATAAACAAGTATATATAGTAAACCCACTAGACAAAATAATTTTGCAATGGTGTCTAGTTAATCTATGATGTTGGTTGGAATTAAATACAAGAATACTTCCTGCCCTCCACTGAGAGCATAATTGGCTACTGCTGGTTTGCAAATGCCAGTCAAAGTGCATGGCGTGAATAGTCTTTAATATTGGTTTTCTGAAGTGGATATGTTACTGTGATCCCAAGAACTCTTCATACATGGTTTCAATGACAGTGATTAAATTTATTTATCATTCGATTTATGTACCAGTATAAAAGATCGAGTACCCCACCCCCAGCCCTACCCCACACCCCCACGCCCACCCAGGAAGGAGGAAACATTTATTTGAGATACCATCTATAGTTATTGTTGTACTTTTACAATACATGCTGAGACCTAAGACTAATGAAACATTCTCATCAAATGAAACTGGCGATACTTCTATTACAGTTTCATTTCAAAGTTTTACCAAAAAGATCTGTCACATCAATATAAGTGGATAATAAATTTTAATTGGATTTATTGTATCTATTATAAACCTAAATCTCCCAAATTTATCCACCACTAAAATAACCTGCTATATGGTATTATAATAAAATATATTATCCAAGGCAAGTCCTTTACTTGCAATAAAATTTCTCCTTGTCATTAATAGAAGGCTGCTATTGTTAAAGGTGTTTCTCACACCCAAACCTCTCTTGACATGAATACCACACAGCAAATGGGTAAGGTGGATCAGATTATGGGTAAGGTAGATCAGATTATGGGTAAGGTGGATCAGATTATGGGTAAGGTGGATCAGATTATGGGTAAGGTATATCAGATTATGGGAAAGGTGGATCAGATTATGGGTAAGGTGGATCAGATTATGGGTAAGGTGGATCAGATTATGGTTAAGGTGGATCAGATTATGGGTAAGGTGGATCAGATTATGGGTAAGGTAGATCAGATTATGGGAAAGGTAGATCAGATTATGGGTAAGGTGGATCAGATTATGGCACGAAGATCTCAATAAGATTATGCCATGAAGGTCGAGGGGGAAATCTGAACTGAAACCAAACTAATGAAAATTAAAGTATGCCAATGAATATTGGAAGGGACCTTAAGAACCTGGAACCTTTAATGATGGCCATTTTTCCAAGTGTGGTCTAACCAATGTTATCACACCTATTTGTGATGGCTATTTTTGCAAGTGTTGTCTAGCTAAGGTTATCACACCTGTTTTATGATGGCTATTTTTCCAAGTGTGGTCTAGCTAAGGTTATCACACTTGTTTTATGATGGCTATTTTTCCTAGAGAAGTCTAGCCAAAGTTAGCAGACCTGTTTTATGGCACAAAAGTGTTCAATCACATTATAAGACATCTTTACCAGTATTTTCAAAACATGACTTAATGTGCAGTTGAATCAACAACGAACTAGAGATCTGCAGTAAAAGAAGATATCCCAGCACTCTGATATATCTTCCTCAACCAATCATCTGCTTTCACATGTGTGTGTGTGTTTGTGTGTGTGAATGTGTGTGTGAGAGAGAATGGGGCTTATTTGAATCACCTGATATCACACATGCATGCACAAAGCACACCTATGAATGGGCAGGGTCTAAAGCTTCATGCATAATTTTGAAAAGTAAATCATCACAATAATTAAGGTATGAGAAAAATATTGAGCAATCAGAAAATACATCTGGGCTTTTCTACCACAGATATAGTGCATTGATACAGTGTGAGCATTTAGAACACATCTGGGCTTTTCTACCACATTTATAGCGCATTGATACAGTGTGAAAAGGGGGAAATAACTGAAAAATGGTAAAGAACTCAGTCACATACTGTAGCATTCATAACAAAATAGTACTATTCATTAAACACAATCAACTCTCATTACAACAATATATGTTAAAATGGAAAATCCACTTAAAAACTGGCTGAAATAAACATGTACACTATTAAATTTGACTGTTACAATGGAATATTTGAGTTCTGACACTGACATTAATTTTTTTGTAACAAACATGCAAATTACCTATATAAACTGACAGTTACAATGACACTGCCCCAAGGTCTAAAATCTGCTGACCTGGTGTTAGAATGACGTTGCCCCAAGGCCTGAAATCTGCTTACCAGGTGTTACAATGACACTGCTACAAAGCCTGAAATCTGCTTACCAGATGTTACAATGACACTGCCCCAAGGCCTGAAATCCAGTGACCAGGTGTTACAATGACACTGCCCCAAGGTCTGACATCTGGTGACCAGGTGTTACAAAGACACTGCCCCAAGGCCTGAAATCCACTGACCAGGTGTTACAATGACACTGCCCCAAGGCCTGAAATCCACTGATCAGGTGTTATAATGACACTGCCCCAAAGCCTGAAATCCACTGATCAGGTGTTATAATGACACTGCTTAAGGCCTGAAATCTGCTGACCAGGTGTTACTCCTTATTGTAAAGAGACTAATTGTCAATCAGAATTTCTGATCTACCTATAACTCCCTGTTGAGACCAAGTGCACACAAGACATCACATTGGGTATTCCATTGATAATCAAGCAGTTGACACAATTTGGTATTTTTTTCTTCAGATATACTGTTTAAAATAATGAGCAAAAGGTTAAATAAACACCTCTCATGTTCTAGTATGATGATTTGAGTAAATTTGCCAAGATATATCACTAAGAATGGTTGCAATAAATCAGTTACATGATATTGCATCTATGTTTAGAACCTTAGTGAAACAGGCTTGTTTTATCAATAACTTGTGCCAAAAAAATGCCTAAATTGATACAATGGCAAACTCGATATAACAATGAAATTATTAAATTGGTCGTTGTAATGAGAGTAGACTGTATCATAATGAAAAAGAGCAAATGTGAGGTTCCTTATCATCTTAAAAACTGAGCAAAAGAAACTATTAAGTGTTCAAGCTTGAAAACATTTCACTAAAATCAATTACTGGCCTCTTTTGTGTGAGTCATATGATGTCACTTTCTAAATAAAGCATATGAACACCCAATGGCAGCTTCCAAAGTGAATGTATTTTTTTTCTCCAAATGATAAAGAAACTAGAAATGTGTATATATGGAATGGATGCCCCTGCCAATAAAATGCAATTAAAGAGCAAAGTTCTTTGCCAAACTGTGGTCATATCTCCATTAAATATTGTTGAAAAATGGTGAAAACATTGAGTACAAGAAAAGAAATTCATGACAGATGGGATGGGAAGGGATAAGCAGACATTATAACACCAAAAACTCCCCTCACATATATAATGTGGACATAACAAGCTTAATCATCTTCCCATGAACTACAGTACCCATTACCTCTTGTCAGGGACTTTGAACTCCTTCCTCAGCTGTTCTGCCATCTTTACATTGTTATCCATGATGAGACGGTATAGCGTCTGATGAAGTGAGAGATCCATATATGGCCGCTTCAGCTCTTCCTCAAGCCTCCTCTGATACTTTGCAAGTTTCATCTGCTCATCAGTTTGCTGGGAAAACAAATTTGAGCAAAGTATGTTTCTTCATAATACATCAGAAGAACATGCACTACCTCACATATCCCTCCCTCCCAAGTAATAAAAAGACATTAACTATGTCTTTTAGCTTGTTTTAGTTATAAAAGTGTTAAAACCTCTGCTTGCCAAGATGGAAGATGAGAGTGGTCTACCCTTGGATAGTGAAATTGGTGCCAATTCCCATTATTTGTCCATCAATACTACAGTGGAAGTTTCAGGGATGTAACTGGAGAGAGCATGGAAGGGAGTGCCCATATTATGATCTGGTAAGTCAAAGAAACATACTTTACTCCAAAAATTGTTTCTTCTTCAAATACATTACCCGATTTTAATATATTAGGAGAATAGGTAAGAGGTTAGAGGGTGTTAATTCTTTAACCCGGAAGTTGGCCCTGACTTCAGTCTCCAAACATATGCAAAGCAGCTTTGAGTCTTGTTTATGATACAGACTAGCTTGTTTATGATATAGACTAGCTTGTTTATGATATAGACTAGCTTGTTTATACAGACTAGCTTGTTTATGATACAGACTAGCTTGTTTATGATACAGACTAGCTTGTTTATGATACAGACTAGCTTGTTTATGATACAGACTAGCTTGTTTATGATACAGACTACCTTGTTTATGATACAGACTAGCTTGTTTATACAGACTAGCTTGTTTATACAGACTAGCTTGTTTATGATACAGACTAGCTTGTTTATGATACAGACTAGCTTGTTTATACAGACTAGCTTGTTTATACAGACTAGCTTGTTTATGATACAGACTAGCTTGTTTATACAGACTAGCTTGTTTATGATACAGACTAGATTGTTCATACAGACTAGCTTGTTTATACAGACTAGCTTGTTTATGATACAGACTAGCTTGTTTATGATACAGACTAGCTTGTTTATACAGACTAGCTTGTTTATGATACAGACTAGCTTGTTTATACAGACTAGCTTGTTTATGATACAGACTAGCTTGTTTATGATACAGACTAGCTTGTTTATGATACAGACTAGCTTGTTTATGATATAGACTAGCTTGTTTATGATACAGACTAGCTTGTTTATGATACAGACTAGCTTGTTTATGATACAGACTAGCTTGTTTATACTACAGACTAGCTTGTTTATGATACAGACTAGCTTGTTTATGATACAGACTAGCTTGTTTATGATGCAGACTAGCTTGTTTATGATACAGACTAGCTTGTTTATGATACAGACTAGCTTGTTTATACAGACTAGCTTGTTTATGATACAGACTAGCTTGTTTATGATACAGACTAGCTTGTTTATGATATAGACTAGCTTGTTTATACAGACTAGCTTGTTTATGATACAGACTAGCTTGTTTATGATACAGACTAGCTTGTTTATGATACAGACTAGCTTGTTTATACAGACTAGCTTGTTTATGATACAAGACTAGCTTGTTTATGATACAGACTAGCTTGTTTATACAGACTAGCTTGTTTATACAGACTAGCTTGTTTATGATACAGACTAGCTTGTTTATGATACAGACTAGCTTGTTTATGATACAGACTAGCTTGTTTATGATACAGACTAGCTTGTTTATGATATAGACTAGCTTGTTTATGATACAGACTAGCTTGTTTATACAGACTAGCTTGTTTATGATACAGACTAGCTTGTTTATACAGACTAGCTAGACTAGCTTGTTTATGATACAGACTAGCTTGTTTATACAGACTGGCTTGTTTATGATACAGACTAGCTTGTTTATGATACAGGGTTAGAATAGATCAATACTGTGTCAAGAATTTTTGTTCACTCCTGCAAATCCAGCAGAAAAAAAGAAAATTGCATCTTTTATGAAGCTGATAAGTGACCTGGGTAGGTAGCCTGTTATGCTGCTGACTTAGGTCCCCCAGGATGAATTGAGCTCCTTGTGGTAAAAGGTGTCTCAAATAAAAGCTGAAGAATGTTGTATTAGACCCATTCCTGCCAACCCCTAGAGAGTCATGAGCATAATCTAATTGGCAAAAAAGTTTAATCTCAGCATAAAAAGTGCAATATTGCATGCCACAATTACAATAAACTTTATGAAAAATGTACATTTAGTGTTGCTACTAACCTGGATTTGCAGCTGGTTAAAGTTCTTGTCACAAATGGGCAAAATCCATGTGGAATAGTACCAGAATACAAACACAAAGCATATTGACAATTTATATATATATATAACACACACTTTAACTGAGTGATTGTAAAGTAAACTCCACAAATCCTGCAATGAGCATGACAATGTTCTCAACCTGAGTGCTGTATTACATCACTCCCATATTTTTAAAAACAAATTGTAAAGCACTACTGATTTGTCCTTTTTCTGATCTGAAATTTTTTAAAGTTTAAAAAGATCCCTCTCCTCTAACATTTTTCAGTCATCAAACATCCATGTGTCACATCAATAAAGCCTGTTTCACTTAACATTTTGCACCATGTTTTAAAAATATAGACTTGTCAACTAGCCAAGTCTCTTCATTAATATAATGAATCTGCAAGATAGGTTTTCAAATTGAAGAAACCTGTCTATCTTCTTGGAAATGTGTCATATACAACTGCTATCAATAAAACATGATAGTGTTAGGAAAGTACATGTAGGTTTACAATGGACAAGCATGCTCTTATGCTATTTTTATGCAGCAGCCTTCTTTTCCAGATTATTCTCAAACTTTTATGAAGAGATGACAATAAAAGTGACAAACACAATGTTTTATTGTTTTATTTCCTTTTTTTTTAATGTATCCAAAAAGTGTAATCCATATACAGGAAAGCATAAGATGTAATTCAGTGAAAAATAGTGTAATGATTACACCAAAAATGTAATGGTTGGCAGATATGCAGACCTCCATCATATGGCCTGAATGATATCAGTTAGGGAAGATTTACACTCAAATGCTATGACTGCTCTAACCTTATGAGCCGATAAGCACAGGAAATTCATCTGGTTGTGGATTATTTTTTGTTGACTGAACAGATATCCCAATGGATTCATGACGAAAGAGACTAAGTGGAAATATCATCCCTGCCACCCCTGAGTGGCAAGAACATGCCTGGTTTTGAATGTTACAGCTACATGTATCACTTCAATGTCCTAATGAGGTCCTGATGATGCCCTTGGGACCAAGGGTCCAATGAAGTCAGTAGTTTCAAAATGCAAGATGTATTCCTATAAGCGGGAGCCTGTTCTTAACAATGAAACCAAAGGCCAGCATGAGAGAAACCAAACCATAATGACAGAACTGTTCTGGTCAAATGACAAGGCATGAATTTCACTGACTCCACCTGCTAATACTCTGTAACTAGGAAGCAGGTCTTGGATGAAAAGATGAGTCAGTGAGGCATTAGACAGTAGTTCAAAGGTTACCTTGTTCAACCATGCCAAAACCACCAGAAGGTTCCATTTCATTCAGAGGGCCAAGGCTTTTGGTTCAGACAAATCTAAAGTGGCTGGAAAGTTGGAAGAATTTCTGCTCTGACTTATGTTCTCCCTTCCATGATGGTAAAATGAGTCAGAAATTGTGGGACAGTAGCCCTTGATTGTGATTGGGGCTAAGTTCTTCTCAAAAAGCCATAGGAGGAAGTTAGCAATTTGTGGTACCGAGATTTCTAAAGGAGAAAAGTTTCTCTGCTCACACCACAAGGATAAGACCCTCCATTTCCCCTCATAGACTTTCAAAGTGTGGACCTTCTTGCCCAAGCAATTCTGTCCACCACATGTTTGGAGTAATATTTTTTTCCCGAGGGCCTTTTTGATATGAGCCAGACACGCAGGTTCAGTATTTCTGAGTTTGGATGGAAAAACTACATTCACAGTTGTTTCAGCTGGCATGGAGAGGACTTCCCTGGGAATCTTCATTGCTATGTTCAGGAGGCTGTTGATTCATAATTTTCTTTTTTAGCCTGAAGGGAGTAATTTAGATTAGTCTGCATTTGGATTCTGTTGCCTTCTGAATGACCTTGCAAATCTGAGCAGTTGTGGGAAGGGATATGCAATGAGACCATTCTAGATCACAGAAATGATGTCAGTTGACCAGGCTTACAGGTCTGAGTGAAGGAAGAGGAGAATTGGAAGTTTTGGCAATCCACCGTGTTGGAGAAAAATCCACTATGGGTCAACCCTTACAGGCTTAGATGTTACTGAAGACCTAGGGGTGAAAGCCCCATCCTGTATGAATGCTTTGATTATGTTCTTATGAGTCTGTTGGGATGTGGAGCCTGATGGGGTGTGGCAGATGAAAATATGGATCTGTCAGCAATGACAACACCTGGGAAAATCCCAAGCAACATGACAGAGATCTGAGGATTTGGTTGTCCCCTTGCCTTCAGAGGTAACTGCAGAGGTGTTGGAATAAATCAGAATCTACTTTTCCAGATTGCATTTCTTGCCATGATTCAAAGGCATTAACTGTGGATTTTATCTGCATGAGGTTGGCATGGATGGACAACTCCTGAAGGGACCAAATCCCACTCACTGGGAAGGAGGGCAGGAGATGGGCACCCTAGCTACTTGTGCTGGAATATGTGTGGAACAAGATTTCTGGTGGCTGGTGCTGAAATGGAATGATCATAAGATTTGAGAGGTCCTGTGCTGAAATCAGTCCTTTTCTCCCTGTGTTGTGTTGTCTCTTGCTCTGAGAAACTGGACCCTCACCAAAGAGTAAGGTTTGGAGGACAGTTTCCCCACTGGGAGTGCCTTAGTGGGTTCCTTCCTATTTCTCTTGTCCTTCAGAATGAAGGTGGGGCTCTGGGATGCTGGCTTGTGAGAGGTTGCCTCTTTGGTGGCTTGTTTCCTGACTTCCTCTATATGGCTATGCAATAGGAGGTTGGAAGGCAAAGGCTGGAATCTAAAAGAGTTGCCTTGTGGTGGTCTTTGAGCAGTGTGAATGCTTTCAGAAGTCAGTTACTGGATACCACTGGAGATCTGATCACCAAATCTGGTGCTGGTTGCACTGTGCATCCATGAGAGTACAAGGGCTAGAAGTGGCATGATCAGGTGCTGAATGCTATCTGCTGTTGGGTCCAGGACTGGATATGCCAGTTAGACAGATCACTGTACACAGTCCTGGTGACCCTAGGAGATGGTGCTAGAGCAGATGAGGTATGAAGTCAGCTGATGTCTGGTCCTGAGGTGGCTGCAAAATGGGCAATGATTTTGTGGTTTAGTGATTTTGTGGGTTTAACGTTATTTTTCAGCACATGACAGGCTATACATGGCAGCCAGTGTATTTGGTGGAGGTAGAACTCGCAAAGATCCCGGGAAGAACCACCGACTGATGGGAAGCTGGGCAATGATACTGTTGTGGTCATGTAGGTGGGAGGGGCCTCAATGGCAAAGAATATCTGGCCTTTATCTTGATCAGCAACTTCTTGACCTCAAGTGATTTTGACATTAAGAAGTTTGCAACTGAGGTGGCATCAGCGGCAAGACTAATGGCATCTGCATCCTTTGAAGACCACTTTCTTGTTCTCTCACTAGCTCAGAACATCAGTTTGGCAGAAATCATCACCCACTGAGCACAGATTTCACATGTATAGGTCTGAACACCCCATACAGGTGGGGCGTTTATTCTTATTCAGTTAAAACTTTTTCAATATCCACATTTATGCTGCCCATTGTTATCTGTAATTACAGAGAATAAAACAATGGTTACAAATCAGTTATGCATTGTACTAGGCTTACAGTGAAGTGGACTCTAGAAACCTGAATAAATGACTGAAAATTACAGAAAAGATTTAATTACAGAGAATAATTGATCATTTACTTGGAATAAAAGCAATAAAGTTTGAGTACTGAGGTGTATTGCAACTATTATTGAGTGTTGGAGTAATAATTAAGATGGTGCCGGTTAGCGTATCGCATGATGAAATAGACAACCAAAGTGCAAAATGTACATCTAAGATAAGGATGGTGCAAAATTCAGAATGAAAATATACGGAGTATACTCCCATATGATTAAAAAACTCTAAAGCATTGCTGAAACTTGTGAAGAGGCCTCTTACATTAGCGTAGTGACCTCGCACGTGCAGACAAATCCCGCAATCCAAATGGGAGACAATTCTTGTCCGACTTTTGTCTTGGCAAGCAGATGACATATTTTTACTTTTATTGCTAACACAAGCCAAAAGATGTGATTGATGTGTCTCTTTCTTGCTTGGGAGGGCTGGATTTGTGAGGTAGTAGATGCTCTCCTATATGACTGGGTAATGTATTTGAAGAAGAAATACAGTTTCTTGCATCAATAGTTATTAGGAAAAGGTTTTGAAATAATTTGGATCATTTAAATGCACTCATCTATGTATTTATACATGTATCTAACAATTATCTACTCTAAAATCAATCAATCAATCCATCCATCAGCTGATTTTGATCAGTCATTAAATAATACCTAACAGTTTGTAAAATGACAAGAGTGGTGTGAACGGTACATTACAGTGAAACCCTTCTATAACACGCTTCATCATAACACAAATTTGGATACAGCATGGTTGTAGCATGGCTCTCAAAATTGTACACTAATTTCACAAATTGTCTGAAGTACTACAAAGCATTAGTGCCAAAATAAACACGAGTTTTATTTAATAATTTGGCAAGATGTGTTGAATTTTTTAAGAAAACAAAATATAATTGTTCCTACTTATTTTTGAAAGATATTAACTCATTAAAAAGCTGATAATTTTTAATCTAATTATCACTGAACCATCAACAATAAAGCTATTAAGTCTTCTTTGTGTTTGTCTTCAATGCATCCTATGTACAATTATTGCTAAATCCAGGGTAAACAACAGCCAACAGATGTTTGCTCAGTCATCTGGCATACACATCCAAACATTAAACACCAAATTTATAAATCAATGAATGTACCTACCTATGTAAGGGAAAAAAACAACAGACCACTAATGCCTGCTCAATCAAATGTCATACTTACCTGCTGAAACAAGTTTATCACCCAATTCACCCCACCCCTTTTTATCTTAATCCTTTTTCTTTTCAAGTCAGAAATGCAGACAGCAGTTCCAAATCACTCCGATATACACAAGAGGGGCTTCCTTGTCATTGTAATCCTACAATTACATGTGTTATACATGTTCTGTATAACATAATTTGTACTGTTGTCGACCATTGACTGGAACAAGCCATTTAAACTTTAGGGGTGGCATGATTTGCTATCATATTCAAATATACTACTCCTTGTTTTTGCTCTGCAGTAGTGCAAAGTCATAGTTATAAACATAAGGTTCAATGAATATAGCTTTTCCTTTGTCCTGTAGAGAATGACTAAACTGTTTTTATAGAGATCTTTCTTTACGAATGAAATTGAATGGTTTACTCCCAAACTTTGTCTGGCAGTTAGTTATATGCACTTGTTAAATTGCTCAGCTCAAGTACATTACGAGGTCAATACCCTTGACCTCCTGAATGAATTTCAGTTAAAGTATTTTTCAAGCCTAAATACAAGTTTCTTTTTAGAAACAACCAATGTCTGATTTATGCATTTTATTGTCAGTGAAAAGTCAGACCCTTTTGGACATATCCAGTAAATATAACATTTTTGGAAAAATACAGTGTTTCACAAGTTAGTGTGATTGTATTAGCAAGAAATTAAGTATTTCAATTCGAATGGAATCTAACAGAAATTCAATAAATCATGCTTCTTTGTGCACCTTTTCAATGGAAATATTTTTATGGATATAATGAAATCGGCTGGTGAGTATATGTATTATAACTTTTTACACTTCAGTTGCCAATTTTGTTAAACATGTATATGTATGTACCAATGAATGGTTCTCTGCCCAAAAAATTAAATATTAAATCTGTAATAACTGTTTCAAGTATTACTCATTTAATATATCAAATTGGTAACTGTGTCACTTTAAGTCCGTAGTTTTCCGCCCCCCCCCCCAGTCTTGAATAGCTAAAAGGATACATATGCAATATTTTATTCAGTTAACTGACTTGGATGGATATTGCATGATATGGTACATAGCATGATGGCACTTTGTGGACCCCAACCATTGTGCTATTGCGGGTTTTCACTGTATATACGCCTGCCCTGTGTTTAATAGTCCTCTATGTAGGCACTAGTACGGCATGGTTGACTCTGGAGATTATTAACCAACAGGTCTCAATGACCTGGAATTCTGCTCAAGGTATGCGGTCTTAACTAAACTTACTGTGAAGAAACCTTTATTTTCCTATTAAACTTACCATAACTGTGACCTCTGACCTTTAGACCAAGGAATCTATAGGTTTCTTTATTACCATAAGTACAAACCACACATAAAGTTTGGACAAGGAACTTACTCTAGAACAAAAAGTTACTTTGCAAACCCATTTTTCTTTGAGCCGCAATGACCCTGAGCTTTGACCTTGCGATCCCAAAATCAATAGGTCTCTTCCATACCTTAAGTGCAAGTCTTTGGTCCAAGTGCATGGTCTAGAACTAAAGGCTTTACGCACAACCATTTTTCTTCTTTCAGTCACCATGACCTTGACCTTTTGACTCCAAAATCGATAGGGTTCTTCCTTACCCCAAGTGCAAGTCATCCACAAAATTTGGTCAAGGACTGTGATGCAGAACTAATGTTACTGTGTGGAAACCATTTTTCTTCTTTCAGTCCCAGTGACATTCACCTTTGACAGTTTGGTCCCAGTATGTGATGTAGAAACCAATGTTATTGTGTGGAAACAATTTTTTTTCTTTTGGTCAGTGACCTTGACCATAACCCAAAAATCAATAGGCTTTTCCTTATCCCAAGTGCAAGCCATCCACAAAGTTTGGTAACTGTAGATGGTGGAGAACTAGAATTATTGTTTGGAAATGAAATGGATGGATGGACATCTTAACTTAATATGGCAGGCATATATAAATCCACCTAAGCTAATGTCTCATGAAATACAATAACATTCAAATTCCAAGCAAACAAAATCATGAATTGCATATTTCTGAGTATCTTAAGATAAATGCATGTGTAACAATCAATTTAACTGGGAGAGTCATTAAAGCACTTATGTAAAAACAGAGTAAAATTTTACTGGGAGGGTCATTAAAGCATTTATGTAAAAACAGAGTAAAATTTAAACACCAAAAGTAGGTCACAGAAACTGAGCTATTCCATTGACATGCAATAGTCTTCATGTCTTAACAATAATATGACTTGTATTTCAAGTCTTAAAAATAATACGACTTGTATTTCATGTCTTAACAATAATATGACTTGTATATTTATGTCTCTCAAAAGTCATGAAATTATTACATCATGCAAAGCTTAGTTCCTGACACCAAATTTTGACCCTTTGGGTGGAATTTCCCTATTCCACACTGAAACTTATGATAGATTCTATTGATATGCAGCATTTATTTCAAATGAAGCTGACTATGTTCTATCTACATTTAGGTGTATTCATACTCTGAGTGCAAATTCATTTCTGGCTTTAGTGTAGCTCTCCATTGCTTCCTTCATTATGGTCATTCTATCTTCATATCTCTGAAACGAAAAGAAAAAGATGATGATGATGATGATGATAAAATGATAATGAAGTAAAAGAAAAAAGGGCAAGAACTGTGTCTGAAGAAGCACAGGTTAAACCCCTGAGACAAGCTTTCAATATATCAAAGGAGGCATAACCCATAGACTGCATGGACCCAGTCAAATGCCAAGGACAGGAATGCTACAGGAAGTAAAGGA
This sequence comes from Margaritifera margaritifera, assembly GCA_029931535.1. NCBI lineage: Eukaryota > Metazoa > Mollusca > Bivalvia > Unionida > Margaritiferidae > Margaritifera > Margaritifera margaritifera. The sequence goes on along the minus strand of JAQPZY010001382.1, from coordinate 624,677 downwards.
AGTGTACTGTTATTCCAAATATCCAGACATTAAAAAAATAATTACTTTTATTACTGTCTGGATAATTGGTGTGCAAATCAAAATTATAATTATCCACACACCTGTTGTTGATGCTAACCATAATGGTGCAGCCTCTCTATCTGCAGACTCCAGTTTTCTCCTCAATTTTGATGCCACTATAGTGCTATCATTTTACACTATTCTTCCACCTTGGGAATCAATGCATTCTGTCACAACTGTGAGAAATTTCTGGTCTTATCAGCTAAAACACTGCTTGGCTCAGTTTTGCAATATTTCATGCAATAGTCCAGCTCACTTAAAGGTATTCCTTTGTCCAGACTCCTCCATTGTGTGCAAACTGTCTGAGGGAACACAGTAGTCGCTGATAAATAAATAAATCAATGAAGTTTATGTACAGCGATGGCAAGAAAAACAATAGAGAAAGTTTGCGCCTCGAGTAACAACAAATCTGCATCAAAGTTATGTCATAAAATTATTATAACCACGAAAACAAAAATACTTGAGAAAGTCCAAGTACTGACTTGCTGACGTTGGCCCAACTCGCTCACTCATCATGTGGCCAATTCAATTTCACGTGATCCTTAGGCACTTACAGGGGAAATAAAATTATAATTTTTCCTGAGCACCTTGTCCAGAGAATTAAAATGTCAATTTTGTTCTGATGCACCTGGTACGTTCCAATCATCAATGCCTGTCACAAACATGCAAGGTAAACTAGGTTGCATTATATCCTTGCTTGCAAATAAAGGAAACTTACATGCTAATATTTTGATGTTTTCTTTAACAAATAAAGAATACTGGTTGCAATTCTTGTACCTTTCCACACATGTGCCCATAGATTCAAAACAATGGTGATGGTAAATAAAACTGATGGGCCTCAGTTCTGAAAATGTGATGGTCTCTTAATAGGAAAGGAAGAATAGTTCAATTCTTAATGTAGTATGTACTGAAAGTAAATTAGTTTGTCCCTCTCTACCTACTAGTTCCTAACTAGAAACTGTTTTGATAAGGAGACAGGATGGTAAGAATATTGTGATCCCTCTGAGAAATAAAATTTCAGCCAGTAGAAATATAAGAAAATGGTGGGAGGGCCAGAGGAAGGATAATCAAAGTGGTTTCTAGTTCCGATAGTCATCTATTCAACCACATGTTTTTGAACATGGGTGACAAATACCATACATTAGTTTACCTTCCAACCTTAATACAAACGTACTTGGTATCCACAAGTTTTATGTACTAGTGATAATTATTACAAATTCTTAAAGTATAGTGTCCAACAAATTGGGGAGTCTGGAGAGTTGGATGAATGCTGGTAAATGTATATGATGTTCTTTATTTATTCCAAATAAGGTGCTGATTGGATGCAAAAAAGTATAAACAAATAAGTGATACTTTTGTCACAATGTTATCATCGAAGGGGCATAATCCATGAATATGAGTAGTACAAGATGACAGGTAAGAATGTGATGTTTTATTCCAATATGCACTAAATTGGATATTAATAATAATAATAATAATTATAATAATTATAATAATAATAATAATAATAAAAATACAGTGAATTCACCATTTTTTTTTTTTGGGGGGGGGTCAATTTTCATGGATTTTGTGGTTGGTACAATCCACAGATTTAAAGACTCAACAAACAGTGATTCTTCTGTAAAAACAATAGGACTCCTTCCCCAATCTACAAAATCAAGCAACAATGTAAATGTGTTTTCACAAAACCACGAAAATTGATATTCATGACAAATAAATGAATTCACAGAAATAATAATAATAATAATAAGTATTCAACTTCCTGACCCCATGGCCCCATCCAGGGACATAACCCTGGGGTAACAGTGGTATAGGGATAAAGGAAAGTATGGGATCATATTGAATAAATTGAATGAGGTTTTTTTAAAAATATATTAAGAAAGAAAATTAACCAAAAGGTGTCCTATTTCTTCATGGTTCATGCAAAAATCTCAGGACCAAATTTTAGGACTTTTAAAAAGCCTGTTTTAATTTATTTAAGGGCTTGCTTAATTTACCCATTTTTAATGTCGAGTTTGGAAACCTCTTTTACTGTATTTATGTTGAGCCCATCTTCCAAATTATTAAATAAAGTGTCTTGATTATCCAAAGTCAACATACACTAGGCTCTTGATTATATGAAGAAATCTTCAGATAATACCGGGGTTTGAATAACGAAAAGTCATGAAGGTTTAATCCACAAAAATAAAACAAAGTACTATTCCAATTATTCTTGTAATCTGTTTTCTTTCATCGCATCTATGAAGCCATTTCACTGACACAGCATAAAACAAAGACAAAAAAATAGTGAAAATGATCGTTTTCATCATTATAATAATCTGCATGGCATACAACAAAGACAAAATTATCGTTGTCATCATCATTTCAATATGCATGAAAACGATCAACATCGAACAAATTTTAGATCTGATGAGTCAATGGATCACTTGAAAAGTTAGTTTGTTTTTCATGTGATATTCACTTCTCTTCATACATTTCTATACATTTTGGCTCTTACACTCAGTACATGTATAGTTGAATATAGCTTTTAAAGGGTTTACATGATTTTCCGACTTTCTTTAATCAAACCGACTTAGATAAAATTCTGCCATTAACTGAACTAATAACGGGGTTATCAAAAGGTGAGTCAATTATTGGATTAGCAACAAACAATAAACATAACCTGCTTTTTGATTAATCAGTACACACAGTTTGGATCGACTGGTGTCACGATTTAAGAAATCAGACATGCTGCTCATGACGGTTTTCACACTTCATATAATGCGTCACGATTTCAATAGGATTAGAGGATTTCGGACCTCTAAATTACTACGATTAAGGGGGTGTACTCAAATAATCGATGTTTGGATAATAAATGTAAAAAAGATATAAACAAAGAACAAATTTAGCCGGGACAGGACAAATAGTTTGGATAATACCAGGTATTCGGATAATAGGAGTTCGAATAACTGAGAGTCTACTGTATATACAATAATGGCACTGTCAAAAAATGTTACTGTCATTACTAGTTTTCCAGCTGCATGTGTACTTTGTCAAATCATTGTATTCCATCTTCCAAGCTATGTCCAATCTCTACATTTTAGTTCAAGAATTCTACCATATCATTAAATTTTTCTTCCGGATTATCAAATTCCTGGGCCTTTTCTTTAGATCTTTGCCTAAGACATTTTGACTGGATAGTAAATGTTAACTGCCCTGTGACTTCTGTCTTCTCACTGAGGCTGTCAGCTTCAACTGCAATTGCTTGGGAGAGCGATCGGGCCCAAATTCAAGTTTTTGTCAGCTGGGAGACTCAACACACCCATTTTTTGTCAGTTGGGAGACTCAACACACCCATTTTTTGTCAGTTGGGAGGCTCAACACACCCATTTTTGTCAGTTGGGAGGCTCAACACACCCATTAGTTGTCAGTTGGGAGGCTCAAAAAACCTTTTTTCTGTTCAATATACCATGAATTTATTTTTGTTGGCATACAATTTTGTGGCTTAGCTAAAAGTGCCATTTGGTCAGTATTTCAATCCATGGATATGGCTATGATGTGTAAGAAAGTTCTATTTACTATATGGTGGACAATGCATTGTTGCATCTTTAAATTCGTGGTTTGGAACAACCACAAAATTGGTCAGTATTTCAATCCATGGATATGGCTATGATGTGTAAGAAAGTTCTATTTACTATATGGTGGACAATGCATCTTTAAATTCGTGGTTTGGAACAACCACAAAATCCACTAAAATTGGTTTCCTGCAAATAAAAGTGAATTCACAGTACAGTGGTCCCTCACTATAAAGCACTCAATATAGCACACAGTCCCTTTTATAAGGTGTGTATGGTGTAATAGTAATACTTTGTATAATGTACCTCATTATAACAGTCCCAATTATAAGACAGGTATGGTGATGGATCCATTATATTCTGTAATAGCAACAGTTTGTATAATGTACCTCAATAAAACAGTTCCTGTTATAAGGCAGGTATGGTGATGGATACATTACAGTATATTATAGTAATACTCTGTATAATGTACCTCAATAAAACAGTCCCTTTTATAATGCAGGATGGTGATGGATCCATTACATTGTGTAATAACAATACTTTGTTTGAATGTACCTCATTATAACACAGTCCCTTTTATAATGCAGGATGGTGATGGATCCATTACATTGTGTAATAACAATACTTTGTTGAATGTACCTCATTATAACACAGTCCCTTTTATAATGCAGGATGGTGATGGATCCATCACATTGTGTAATAACAATACTTTGTTCAATGTACCTCATTATAACACAGTCCCTTCTATAATGCAAGATGGTGATGGATCCATCACATTGTGTAATAACAATATTTTGTTGAATGTACCTCATTATAACACAGTTCCTTTATAATGCAGGATGGTGATGGATCCATCACATTGTGTAATAACAATACTTTGTTGAATGTACCTCATTATAACACAGTCCCTTTTATAATGCAGGATGGTGATGGATCCATCACATTGTGTAATAACAATACTTTGTTCAATGTACCTCATTATAACACAGTCCCTTTTAATGCAGGATGGTGATGGATCCATCACAATGTGTAATAACAATACTTTGTTGAATGTACCTCATTATAACACAGTCCCTTTTATAATGCAAGATGGTGATGGATCCATTACATTGTGTAATAACAATACTTTGTTGAATGTACCTCATTATAACACAGTCCCTTTATAATGCAGGATGGTGTTGGATCCATCACATTGTGTAATAACAATACTTTGTTGAATGTACTGCATTATAACACAGTCCCTTTTATAATGCAGGATGGTGATGGATCCATCACATTGTGTAATAACAATACTTTGTTCAATGTACCTCATTATAACATAGTCCCTTTTATAATGCAGGATGGTGATGGATCCATCACATTGTGTAATAACAATATCTGGTTGAATGTACCTCATTATAACACAGTCCCTTTTATAATCCAACATGGTGATGGATCCATTACATTGTGTAATAACAATACTTTGTTGAATGTACCACATTATAACACTATACCTTTTATAATGCAGGATGGTGATGGATCCTTCACATTGTGTAATAACAATACTTTGTTGAATGTACCTCATTATAACACAGTCCCTTTTACAAGGTAGGTATGGTCATGGATCCCATTACTTTATGTATTAGAAAATATTTTTTATGATGTACCTCATTATAACACAGACCCTTTTATAAGTGGGTATGGCCATAGATCCCATTACATTATGTAGTAGAAAATACTTTTTTATAATGTACCTCATTATAACACAGTCCCTTTTATAAGGTAGGTATGGTCATGGATCCCATTACTTTTTTATGTATTAGTAATACTATGTACAATGTAGCCAAGTATGAGGCAGGAATTGATGCCTGCCAAATTTGTTAGTGTAGGTTAAACAAGAAACCCAAGTGGGCCTGAAATCATTCACCTAGCTTACATAACCTAACAGTTGGCCATTTCATTAAGTAGGATTATGAAGTATTAAGAGCACAACCTATGTAAACTATTTCACAAACTTTATATCATGATGATTTGACCTATTATACTATATCCTAATAAAAAAATTCTTTATAATGATAAAGGCATAATTAATATGCATAGTCTCTTGCTCTTAATAGAACTCATCCAAGATCTTGATAAAAACCCTTTGACCAAGTTTGACAGGAACTGGATGAGAAATATAGTCCCTAGTTCTTGAAGGTACCGTATTTACTCGATTATAAGTTGACCCCCCCTTTTTTTAAGGGCTGCAAAAAGTGAATTTCTCTTTGACCCTCCTATAAGTTGGGGTGTATTTTCGAAGTCAGATCCGTCTGAAGGGGTGACTTCTTAGTGAGTCAGAAACGCACTTTGGAAATATAAACAAGCCAAACTGGATAGATAGATAAGAAAAAGAAAGAGAAAACCAGTGTAAAATACAATTATATTATTGAGTGAAATATGACACAAATAAATTGACAACTTACAATTTGTCCATCTTTGTGTAATATAAGTCCAATGAAATCCATAATACTTGACATTTTAAATCCATTTATATAATAAATCCATTAATTCAATTATAGGTCACATACCGGTATAAAAACATAAGTTCAGAATGATCCGATTCACAATATCCCGTAATATGTTAATTCCACACATCGTAAAAATAAACAATGAAAGTTAAGTCCACTTTTTTGTGATTCACAGTATCCTGTAAATGTCACTATCTAATGTCATCTGGTACAAAGTCCAAGAATTAATCCTCATAGTCTGATAAAGTTCTAAAATCCTACATCGTCGTCTAGTCATTGTAAATTGTCGTGGTCTAGTCATCGTAAATCTCGTCTGACTCCGATTCTCGGCTTTACTGTCATATGCGGGTGCTTATGCAGAGACTGAGCTTGGGCTCTGTGAGAAACACTTTAATCATAAAGTCAGAAATCTATTAAAGACTGCAACTGAACACATGTCAATTGTGCGGCAAGATCACAGGGAGTTCAAATAGCCACCCTCTGTTACTTGGCACTGAACAAGTATCAAACTCGCGGCTTAATCAAAGGGTTGTCACTGGGAAAACAAAGAGTGAGATGCCTTTACCAGCAAAGGGATTAAGGTCAAAGTATATGCACAGGAAGTTGTAGAACTCTACTTGGCACTGAACAAATATAGATTGGCGGCTCGATCAAAAGGATTGTCAACTTGAAAACAAAGTGAGTCCCTTTACAAGCCAAAGGCTTATCAGCCCACGTGCACTAGCAGATAACTTGGGAAATATCACTTGGGAATTAAATCTGACTTGTGGAAAAGGAAAAGACAAATTAAATCAAAACTTTTATTGCATCAATCACAGTCTTTATACAGCAAAACACAAATATTAATACAAATATGGGTTGTTCGGACTTGCACGAAAATGGAGGCAATATACTTACTAGTAAACACCCACGGTAAACATTGACGGACACTTTATTTTTGTGTAGGTAGTATTTAATTTACCGGTAATATTTTCAAATTAATAAAATCCAAATAACTGTAGATACATGTATTGTGTAATGAATACCGTCATGAAACGGATAAACACAATGCATACCATATATGCATTACTGTGGCATGAAAACGTAAAAATATATGAATTGACAGTATTTGTATGTACTGGAAACATCTAGAGTTTCCAACATTACCCCAAGATTATTTTTTTTTTTAATGTCGCGCTTATAAGAGGATCCCTACTCTGCATGAATCGAATACTAAGCAAAAAAAACGTCGACTTATAAGCGTGTATAGACGGTAGCTAAGCCAATCAGATGCAACGTATCTCATCAATATATGCAGATCTCACTTATTACAGAGCCAGTCTACGACAACAATAATATAGGCTTATTTACCAAGGGAATTCAGTCTCCAGAGTGGTAAAATGCTCAGTTAATCAAAGATTAATTATTGCCTTATTAATATGCATAAATCTTGCTCATAATCAAACTTATCCAATATCTTGATAATACAAGACTATTCAACAAGTTTGATCAGAAATATAGTTGCCAGAATGTTGACAAGCTCAGAGAAACCAGATGCTAGGTCCTGTCATTATTATGAATGAATGTCACACATAATCATATTCAACCAAGATCTTAATGACATAACCTATTTACCAAGTTTAATCAAATTCTATAAAAAAATACAGTCTATAGACTGGTATAAGACACAAATTGGATCCAAGATCATCTCATAAATATGCATAGATCTCGTTTATAATAAAAGCATCCAGCATCTTGATGACATTAGTTTATTTAGCAAATCTGATTGAAATCATGTCAGAAATACAGTCTCTCAAATGGTAAGAAGCTCCGGCATTTATATGCAAGATCATCTCATTAATATGCATAGCGCTTGCTCATAATAAAACATATTATATATCTTGATGATATAAGCCTATTTACCAAGTTTTATTAAAACTGGATCAGAAATACAGTCTTTAGTGTGGTAACAAGCTCATCCAATCACGTGTAAGATCACCTCATCAATATACATGGATCCGGATCTTGATCACATAAGCCTATATTCAAAGTCGGATCAAAATCAGATCAAAAATATGACTTCCAAAGTGGCAACAAGCTCAGTGAATCAGATGCAAGATTACATCATTAATATGTGTGGACCTTGCTCATTATTGAAACTGTCCAAGATCTCTATGATATCTGCATATATTTCAAGTTTGATCAAGATCGGATCAGTAATGTAGCTTCCAGAGTGGTAACAAGCTCAGCAAGATCACTTCATTAATATCAATGGATCTCACTCATTATCAAACTCATCCATATTCCAAGTTTGATTGAAATCAGATCAGAAATGTGGACTCCGGAGTGATAACAAGCGATTATTGACAGATGGAAGACACATGACGCATGACAGACATACTGCCATACCATATGCTTATTTAGCCTTACAGCCAGGTGAGCTAAAAATTACTAGTCCATGGGAGATTTTAGTAGTCCCCAAAAAGATTGTACCTTGAGATTTGTGTTAAGACAATTCTCCATCAAAGTAGAGGTATCTATATTCGATCTTTCAAATGGATCTTGAATTCAAAATTTTTTGATAAATGCCCCCGAGTTTGGGCATTTATCTGGGTAATTTTGAATTCTAGGCCTATCAGATCCCTGTGATTGCAGTCACAACATGTAAAACATGCAGATTCTTGTGAAGGCAGCCATTTGCAATACTTACTAACCAATTTGATCTTGTGTAATCTAGTCCTGGTCATTAGAATGTTTGACCATCACGTTTGTGAACAAAAGTCAAATGTCTTGATGAGCAGGAATATATCTGGTTATATCTTGTGATGTTAGTCGGAATTTCACCATGAGTTTAGCTATTTTTATGGTTTCTTGTATTGATTTCTTTCTCATGTTTTTTCTTTGTTTTATTCACTAGTTCAATGGACTAAATAATACCACTAGTCCCAAACCATCTAAAAAGCCATGGGTGACCGCACAAGTGTAAAAGTCAAACCCTGTAAGGCAACTTCACATGTAATTCTGTACACTTTTATGGAAATCTGGAACAGCGTTATAGTGATGGATCACTGTATTTACACCAAAGAGTTATAATAATGTCATCATGGAACAGCGTTATAGTGATGGATCACTGTATTTACACCAAAGAGTGTATAATAATGTCATCATGGAACAGCGTTATAGCGATGGATCACTGTATTTACACCAAAGAGTGTATAATAATGTCATCATGGAACAGCGTTATAGCGATGTATCTCTATATTTACACCAAAGAGTGTATAATAATGTCATCATGGAACAACGTTATAGCGATGTATCTCTATATTTACACCAAAGAGTGTATAATAATGTCATCATGGAACAGTATTATAGCGATGTATCTCTCTATATTTACACCAAAGAGTATATAATAATGTCATCATCGAACAGCGTTATAGCGATGGATCACTGTATTTACACCAACGAGTGTATAATAATGTCATCATGGAACAGCGTTATAGCGATGGATCTCTATATTTACACCAATGAGTGTATAATAATGTCATCATGGAACAGCGCGTTATAGCGATGTATCTCTCTATATTTACACCAAAGAGTGTATAATAATGTCATCATCGAACAGCGTTATAGCGATGATCACTGTATTTACACCAATGAGTGTATAATAATGTCATCATGGAACAGCGTTATAGCAATGTATCTCTATATTTACACCAATGAGTGTATAATAATGTCATTATGGAACAGCGTTATAACAATGGATCTCTCTATATTTACACCAAAGAGTGTATAATAATGTCATCATCGAACAGCGTTATAGAGATGGATCACTATATTTACACCAAAGAGTGTATAATAATGTCATCATCGAACAGTGTTATAGTGATGATCACTGTATTTACACCAATGAGTGTATAATAATGTCATCATGGAACAGCGTTATAGCGATGTATCTCTATATTTACACCAAAGAGTGTATAATAATGTCACCATGGAACAGCGTTATAGCGACGTATCTCTCTATATTTACACCAAAGAGTGTATAATAATGTCATCATGGAACAGTGTTATAGCGATGGATCACTGTATTTACACCAAAAAGTGTATAATAATGTCATCATGGAACAGATCTATAGCGATGGATCACTATATTTACACCAAAGAGTGTATAATAATGTCATCACAACATCTTTTGGAAGGCATGAGAAACAGTCTTCTTCAATTAAGAAGCTTGATATATGTCTATATATGTAATGGAAAAACAAATTGACATTTTACGTTAGCTGTCTATTAAATAAAATATTCCCCACTTTTGTCATTAATATTTGTTTACACTTTGTGAAATTGTAATCCCTGTCTACAGTAAACAAAGGTATATATTAGTACTACAGTACATATTAGTACTACAGTACATATTAGTACCACAGTACATATTAGTACTACAGTACATATTAGTACCACAGTACATATTAGTACTACAGACCTTTAGCCTGAAGAAGACTTCAAAGAAGTTTTGAGGCTTTTACTCAGTGAACAAAAACAACAAAAACTCACCTCTGCAGCAAAGGCCTTAAGAATTTTACAATTACCCTCCTCCAGGTAATTATCTTCCTGATAGTACAACTGTTCCATTAAGTCAGAGCTCTGCTGTCGACAATACTGTAGTGAAAACAGAAAAGTTCGTTAAATAATGACTATATTGGCCTTTACATTACATCTCTCTCCCATGTTTGTATTGTTTTAAGTTTAATTGTCTAAAGAAGGCTGATATGCTATGGATATGGTAAGATGATAAATTACAGATCTAGAGAAGCAACACACTATGGGTATGGTAAAATTATAAACTACAGAGAAGTGCAATACACTGTGGGTACGTTATGATGACAAAAACTATGAATCTTGAGGAGCAATGCACTATGGGTATGGTATGATGATAAACTACAGATCTATCGAGGCAATGCACTATGGGTATGGTATGATGATAAACTACAAATCTTATAGGGACAATGCACTATGGGTATGGTATGATGATAAACTAAAGATCTTATAGGGACAATGCACTATGGGTACGGCATGATGATAAACTACAGATCTTATAGGGACAATGCACTATGGGTATGGTATGATGACAAACTACAAATCTATCGAGGCAATGCACTATGGGTATGGTATGATGATAAACTACAGATCTTATAGGGACAATGCACTATGGGTATGGTATGATGATAAACTACAGATCTTATAGGGACAATGCACTATGGGTATGGTATGATGACAAACTACAGATCTTATAGGGACAATGCACTATGGGTATGGTATGATGATAAACTACAGATCTATAGAGGCAATGCACTATGGGTATGGTATGATGATAAACCACAGATCTTATAGGGACAATACACTATGGGTATGGTATGATGATAAACTACAGATCTTATAGGGACAATGCACTATGGGCATGGTATGATGATAAACTACAGATCTTATAGGGACAATGCACTATGGGTATGATGATAAACTACAGATCTTATAGGGACAGTGCACTATGGGTATGGTATGATGACAAACTACAAATCTATCGAGGCAATGCACTATGGGTATGGTATGATGATAAACTACAGATCTATAGAGGCAATGCACTATGGGTATGATGATAAACTACAGATCTTATAGGGACAATGCACTATGGGTATGATGATAAACTACAGATCTTATAGGGACAATGCACTATGGGTATGGTATGATGACAAACTACAAATCTATCGAGGCAATGCACTATGGGTATGGTATGATGATAAACTACAGATCTTATAGGGGCAATGCACTATGAGTATGATGATAAACTACAGATCTTATAGGGACAATACACTATGGGTATGGTATGATGATAAACTACAGATCTTATAGGGACAATGCACTATGGGTATGGTATAATGACAAACTACAGATCTTATAGGGACAATGCACTATGGGTATGGTATGATGATAAACTACAGATCTATAGCGGCAATGCACTATGGGTATGGTATGATGATAAACTACAGATCTTATAGGAAAAATACACTATGGGTATGGTATGATGATAAACTACAAATCTATCGAGGCAATGCACTATGGGTATGGTATGATGATAAACTACAGATCTTATAGGGACAATGCACTATGGGTATGATGATAAACTACAGATCTTATAGGGACAATACACTATGGGTATGGTATGATGATAAACTACAGATCTTATAGGGACAATACACCATGGGTATGGTATGATGATAAACTACATATCTATAGAGGCATTGCACTATGGGTATGATGATAAACTACAGATCTTATAGGGACAATGCACTATGGGTATGGTATGATGATAAACTACAGATCTTATAGGGACAATGCACTATGGGTATGGTATGATGATAAACTACAGATCTATAGAGGCATTGCACTATGGGTATGGTATGATGATAAACTACAGATCTTATAGGGACAATACACTATGGGTATGGTATGATGATAAACTACAGATCTTATAGGGACAATGCACTATGGGTATGGTATGATGATAAACTACAGATCTTATAGGGACAATGCACTATGGGTATGGTATGATGATAAACTACAGATCTTATAGGGACAATACACTATGGGTATGATGATAAACTACAGATCTATAGAGGCAATGCACTATGGGTATGATGATAAACTACAGATCTTACAGGGAAAATACACTATGGGTATGGTATGATGATAAACTACAGATCTTATAGGGACAATACACTATGGGTATGGTATGATGATAAACTACAGATCTTATAGGGACAATACACTATGGGTATGGTATGATGATAAACTACAGATCTATAGAGGCAATGCACTATGGGTATGATGATAAACTACAGATCTTATAGGGACAATGCACTATGGGTATGGTATGATGACAAACTACAGATCTATAGAGGCAATGCACTATGGGTATGATGATAAACTACAGATCTTATAGGGACAATGCACTATGGGTATGGTATGATGATAAACTACAGATCTTATAGGGACAATACACTATGGGTATGATGATAAACTACAGATCTATAGAGGCAATGCACTATGGGTATGATGATAAACTACAGATCTTACAGGGAAAATACACTATGGGTATGGTATGATGATAAACTACAGATCTTATAGGGACAATACACTATGGGTATGGTATGATGATAAACTACAGATCTTATAGGGACAATACACTATGGGTATGGTATGATGATAAACTACAGATCTATAGAGGCAATGCACTATGGGTATGATGATAAACTACAGATCTTATAGGGACAATGCACTATGGGTATGGTATGATGACAAACTACAGATCTATAGAGGCAATGCACTATGGGTATGATGATAAACTACAGATCTTATAGGGACAATGCACTATGGGTATGGTATGATGATAAACTACAGATCTTATAGGGACAATGCACTATGGGTATGGTATGATGAAAACTACAGATCTATAGAGGCAATGCACTATGGGTATGATGATAAACTACAAATCTTATAGGGACAATACACTATGGGTATGGTATGATGATAAACTACAGATCTTATAGGGACAATGCACTATGGGTATGGTATGATGATAAACTACAGATCTTATAGGGACAATGCACTATGGGTATGGTATGATGAAAAACTACAGATCTATAGAGGCAATGCACTATGGGTATGGTATGATGATAAACTACAGATCTTACAGTGGCAATATACTATGGATATAGATGGGCAGTACACTATGGGTATGGTATGATGACAAACAACAGATCTATAGGGGCAATACACTATCAGTATGGTAAGATGATAACGGTCATTAGGCTTTTCTTGTGTGAGAGTTTTTACAATATTAATAGAAGATCCATTTGTTTTTATGATTAATTTTACAAGAAAGGCAACACCGTACAATAATACTCAATAAATTACTTATGCAAGATATGATTTGTCCACATATTATTCATTAATAGCATGACCACACTGTGTTATTTAGGTTATATACTTACATTGTCGTTTTTCTACATGAAACTCCCCGTAAGATAAGATAAGATTTATTCATAGTTGGTATGATTTAAAACAACAATTCAACATAAGCGCTAATGAGCTTTTTACCAACATGACATAAAAAACAATAAAGACATTAAATCAACATGATTTGCAAGACATACAAAGACAGTATAATACATACCGTATATACTCGCATATAAGCCGGGTCCAAATGCAAACAATATAGGTCCTGATCTGCCATCGTATAATGTGCCGGCAGATCAGGGTCTATATTGTTTGTTCTACTGATTAGTCCTTACAAACTGCATAGACCCAGATCTGCTGGTGCATAATGCAATGGCAGATCTGGGTCTATGCAGTTTGCAGTTGGTATTGGGTTATACGCGAGTATATATGGTAAATACAATGGGACAAATCACATAGCACATAATTTCAAATATAAGCAAGCAAAGCATTTTAGAAATGCAGTAATTACAAGTGAATTTAGTATTTAGGTAACTAAAAAAAACAGGTTAGGACATAAAGGATGCTAAAAAAGAAACATAAAAGTCTAGGCAACTGAAATTATAAGTTAAATTTTAAATTAAATTAAATGAAAAGCAAAGCACCAGTTTAAGACTAAAACTAAAAAAAAAAATTAGAAAATGACATGGAAGTCTGTCTCAATTTGTTTCTCTTTCTTTAAATGTGAACCACTTTCACAACTAAAGATGATTTCTTGCAAAGAATGATACATTTTTGAAGAGGTAGTTAAGAACTATTAGAAGGCCACAAAATAGCTTGACAAATTCATTCATTTTATTTTCTTTAAAGGGATTATCATGAAGATTACAAATATTCTAAGAAACTAAAATATTTACAGTCCAAGGAGCTCATATATACTGAACTTCACGTTTAATTGGTAAATGTATGTTATTTGATTTATCAGTATTTTGATTACACTAGTTCTATAGAACACTATATCTTGGTGCCAAATAATCCCATTATGTACTGGGTATGTCATATGACTTTACACAATTAACAAAAACATAACCGACTTAATGCTGCTAGTGTTGCCATTGCTATTGGAAAAAAGACTTAATGCTGCTAGTGTTGCCATTGCTATTGGAATTAAGACTTAATGCTGCTAGTGTTGCCATTGCTATTGGAATTAAGACTTAATGCTGCTAGTGTTGCCATTGCTATTGGAAATAAGACTTAATGCTGCTAGTGTTGCCATTGCTATTGGAAATAAGACTTAATGCTGTTAGTGTTGCCATTGCTATTGGAAATAAGACTTAATGCTGCTAGTGTTGCCATTGCTATTGGAAATAAGACTTAATGATGTTAGTGTTGACATCACTATTGGAAATAAGACTTAATGCTGCTAGTGTTGCCATTGCTATTGGAAATAAGACTTAATGATGTTAGTGTTGACATCACTATTGGAAATAAGACTTAATGCTGCTAGTGTTGCCATTGCTATTGGAAATAAGACTTAATGCTGCTAGTGTTGCCATTGCTATTGGAAATAACAGACTTAATGCTGCTATTGTTGACATCACTATTGGAAATAAGACTTAATGATGTTAGTGTTGACATCACTATTAGAAATAACAGACTTAATGCTGCTATTGTTGACATCACTATTGGAAATAAGACTTAATGCTGCTGGTGTTGACATCACTATTGGAAATAATAGACTTAATGTTGCTATTATTGACATCACTATTGGAAATAAGACTTAATGATGTTAGTGTTGCCATTGCTATTGGAAATAAGACTTAATGCTACTAGTGTTGCCATCACTATTGGAAATAACAGACTTAATGCTGCTAGTGTTGCCATCACTATTGGAAATAACAGACTTAATGCCACTAGTGTTGCCATCACTATTGGAAATAACAGACTTAATGCCACTAGTGTTGCCATCACTATTGGAAATAACAGACTTAATGCCACTAGTGTTGCCATCACTATTGGAAATAACAGACTTAATGCCACTAGTGTTGCCATCACTATTGGAAATAACAGACTTAATGCCACTAGTGTTGCCATCACTATTGGAAATAACAGACTTAATGCCACTAGTGTTGCCATCACTATTGGAAATAACAGACTTAATGCCACTAGTGTTGCCATCACTATTGGAAATAACAGACTTAATGCCACTAGTGTTGCCATCACTACTGGAAATAACAGACTTAATGCCACTAGTGTTGCCATCACTATTGGAAATAACAGACTTAATGCCACTAGTGTTGCCATCACTACTTGAAATAACAGACTTAATGCCACTAGTGTTGCCATCACTACTGGAAATAACAGACTTAATGCCACTAGTGTTGCCATCACTACTGGAAATAACAGACTTAATGCTACTAGTGTTGCCATCACTACTGGAAATAACAGACTTAATGCTACTGGTGTTGCCATCACTATTGGAAATAACAGACTTAATGCCACTAGTGTTGCCATCACTATTGGAAATAACAGACTTAATGCCACTAGTGTTGGAAATAACATAATTAATGCTGCTAGTATTGCCATCACTATTGGAAACAACAGACTTAATGCCACTAGTGTTGTCATCACTATTGGAAATGAGACTTAATGTTGCTAGTGTTGCCATCACTATTGGAAATAAGACTTATTGCCACTAGTGTTGCCATCACTATTGGAAATAAGACTTAATTGTGCTAGTGTTGCCATCACTATTGGAAACTGATATCTATGTCTCATTATTTACTTCTGCAGGTGAGAGAAAATTAAAGGTATAGTATATGTATACTGTGTGTATTACCTGTAAAAAGAGGAAATAGGCCACAGGTAAATTCCTAATGGCCATGAAGAACTCTCCTTGTTTCATAGAGTCCTTTAGTCTCAGTAGAACGAAGTACACTGAAAAAAACCCCATCAAAATTAAAAAAGTTTTCCTCTATAAATTAATTTTTCTGCCTGAATTTTTATTTTTTAAAAATTATCTTTTTAGATGCACACTCACACATTCAAAGGACATATAACAAGCTGCACCAAAAAAGAAAACTCTGATTAATTATTAAATATACTGGAAAATGTGTCATTTTCAGTTCCAGATTTGTTGCTTTTTAGCATTATCCTTCCACGATTAACTGGTTTCCTTTCAAACAAAAATACTTATAATCATCATTTTTCTCTTTCAGAAAACTACACTATAGAATTTCACCCAACAACAATATTTTACTCCACTCTATTATTTTTAAAAATTAATCATTAATTGACAACAAGCTGATGTACTACCTTGAAAATACGTAACAAGTAATTTAAGGGCATTTCCAGTAAAGTCGGATGGTGAAGTTTTATTTGATCAGGTCCCCAATAAGTCTTGGAGGATGATAATAAAAGTTATTTTTTGTTGCACGTCTTCTTTTTTCTTAATCTTGGCCAAAGCTTCACATATTTTGTTCAAATTTATCATGTACTGACACTCTGTGACACAAACCATGTGCTGACACTCTGTGACACAAACCATGTGCTGACACTCTGTGACACAAATCATGTGCTGACACTCTGTGACACAAGCCATGTGGTATTAGGGACTGATGTAATATATGTAGTACAGACCTTGGGGCAATTGTTCAGTTACAGGCTTTTGAGGCTACAGAGTATTTAAATAATTGGGAAAACATAATGACCAAACATGCTTAGTTGGTGACACATCTACTGATGATCCAACAAAAATAAAATGTAGTCATGTCTAAATTAAGCCAAGTTGGCAAAATCTGTATATTGATTTTTTGACAAGAAACAATCTGTAAACTAAACCTAATGACCACTGAATTTTACTTCGTTAAGGTGTTTATTTGGCAGTATAATGGATAAACAAATCAAAGACGAGTTGATATAATAATATCTGAGAACTGCCATGACTGATGTCTGACTGCTCAGAGTATGTGCCAGTCAAAACATTTGACCTACTGGACCAGTCAAACAAATACAGGTATTTAAGGATCTCTGATATATATATATATATATATATATATATATATATATATATATATATATATATATATATATATATATATATATATATATATATATATATATATATATATATATATATATTTGGTGAATAACAGTCCTTTCAAGTGCACTACATCCAGCAGGGGATCACGAGTGTCAGAGATTGATATGGATAAATACAACCAAATGACAATGAACAGTGCAAAATAAATCTAGTTTTTAACTATCCTAAGCACTTTCAACTCTCACTGAGTCTTTGTCAAAGGCAAACACAAAACAGAGACAAGAAAAACAAAAAAAAAAACAAAAGAAAGCGTTGAAATTACAAAAGCCTCCATGTTTAATGGAAGTATTGTTTGAAAATGTTTGATGTAATGCCTAACTGGTTTAGACTCAGTTGATAAAAATGGCAATCTAGTTGGCATTGACCGACAAAAGGAGGAACAATAGTGCCATCAGTTTTCTTAATGTAAAGTGGTGTAACCATAGATTATATCCTGGATAATTCATTGTTTCTGTACTGACAGTAATGACCATAACACTAGTAATACCATTAAAAACTACAGTAAATAGTAGTAATTATAGGTGAGTGAGTGAGTAATGAGCAAAATGAATTATTTCATTGAAAAAATGGGGGCTGTAACAGATGATGATTCCGTGTGGGTCCCTTTTTACAGTCTTCTTGGTTTAAGCCGCTTGGTTTCAGTGTTCTAAGGTGGCATATCCAGTAAGATTCCTTTTCTTTCCTGGTTTTGGAACTCCAGTTGGGGTTGTGAGCAATTACAGTTAGTATTATATCACTGTAAGTATGACCAGGAGAAGAGAAGTGTTCTGCAACTGGATTTCTGTCCAGCTTCTTTGTCATCCAGTCTGATCTGTGAAGATTGACCCTTTTGTGAGGCTTTTCGGTTTCTCCAACATAATGAAGGCCTCAGATTTTACATGTAATGAGATAAACTACATTCTCTGTTTTGCACATTTCTTTTGACCATGTATGTTCAATTTTCTGCTTGTCGCTATGCTTGAGAATGTGTAGGTCTCTATCATATGTTAACAGGTTTTGCACATTCTATCACCACGGCAACCAGCTATGCCAGTATGGTCTTGGCTTGTGATTGGCAAAGATAAAAAAACAAAACACTGGTCAGGCATATCACTGCCCATCTGGTAAGAGCTGTTAACATGAAGAGGTACCATGTGATGCAGAATGACTGTTCTCTCTCTCTCTCCATATGGTGCCACATGTGTATTAACATCTGGTAAGAGCTGTTAACATAAGCAGGTACAATGAGATTGTAAATGACTGCTCTCTCTCCCCCCCCTCTCTCTCTCATACATACAGTGTAGGTGTAGGTAAAGAGGATTTTACTAGATACCGGGACAACCAAGAACCATAAAAGAGCAAAACTGACTGCCAAAATAATCATGATTGGTGCTGAAACCATTTACAAATTCCAAGCTGCATTTTTCCTACAGAACTCCTCTCATTCAACAAACACATCAATTGGGGATGTACTGTATATACTTGCTTAAAAGTCTGGTCCAGCTGCAAAATGCATAGATCCAGATCTGCTGTCACATAACACACCAGTAGATCTGGGTCTATGCAGTTTTTTAGTAATAATCAATAGAACAAACTATATAGACCCTGATCTGCCTGTGCATTATGTGATGTCAGATTAGGGTCTATGTTATTTGCAGTTGGACCCAACTAATACGCGAGTATATATGGTTAGCATTTTTACTGCAAATTTTTGCTGCTTTACAAACCAATTTTCCAAAACAAATACTGTATAATAGGAAATTTCTACATTTTAAAATCTTCCCTGAATTTACTAATTTGGAACATTCTGTGTGTTTAATTTTGCAATTTTGGCACTTGTAACACAAATAGCTTACTCCATTAATTTCCACAAGGTTGGATTTTTGCCATTTTCAACAGATTGTTCAACTAATAAAAAAAAAATAAAAAACAACAGAAATTTCTCAATATACTTATTATGTTCTAAGAAGAATCATACAAGCAAAGAAGTAGATACCTAGATCAGCTTACCCGCTCTCAATGGCTTACCTAGATCTGTGTCTCCCCTCTCAGTGGCTTACCTAGATCTGTCTCTCCAATCTCAATGGCTTACCTATATCTGTCTCCACTCTCAATGGCTTACCTAGATCTGTGTCTCCACTCTCAATGGCTTACCTATATCTGTCTCCACTCTCAATGGCTTACCTAGATCTGTGTCTCCCCTCTCATTGACTTACCTATATCTGTCTCCACTCTCGATGGCTTACCTATATCTGTCTCCACTCTCAATGGCTTACCTAGATCTGTGTCTCCACTCTCAATGGCTTACCTATATCTGTCTCCACTCTCAATGGCTTACCTAGATCTGTGTCTCCACTCTCAGTGGCTTACCTAGATCTGTGTCTCCAATCTCACTGGCTTACCTATATCTGTCTCCACTCTCAATGGCTTACCTAGATCTGTCTCCACTCTCAGTGACTTACCTAGATCTGTCTCCAATCTCAATGGCTTACCTAGATCTGTGTCTCTAATCTCAATGGCACACCTAGAACTGTCTCCAATCTCAATGGCTTACCTAGATCTGTGTCTCTAATCTCAATGGCTTACCTAGATCTGTGTCTCCACTCTCAATGGCTTTGGACAAAGCCAGCTGATCCTTCTGCATCTGAAGTAATAATGGCACTTGATGTGCTGCTTTGGGCTCATAGTCCAGTAACTGAAATGGTAAAGAATATCCATCTGATACTTCATAGTCCAATCACTTAAATATTAAAAAGTTTAGTCCAATAACTGAATGGTAAAGGATATCTACACCATACTTTAGTCCAATAACTGAATGGTAAAGGATATCTACACCATACTTTAGTCCAATAACTGAATGGTAAAGGATATCTACACCATACTTTAGTTCAATAACTGAATGGTAAAGGATATCTACACCATACTTTAGTCCAATGGCTGAATTGTAAAGGATATCTACACCATACTTTAGTCCAATAACTGAATGGTAAAGGATATCTACACCATACTTTAGTCCAATGACTGAATGGTAAAGGATATCTACACCATACTTTAGTTCAATGACTACATGGTAAGGATATCTACACCATACTTTAGTCCAATGACTGAATGGTAAAGGATATCTACACCATACTTTAGTCCAATGACTGAATGGTAAAGGATATCTACACCATACTTTAGTCCAATGACTGAATGGTAAAGGATATCTACACCATACTTTAGTCCAATAACTGAATGGTAAAGGATATCTACACCATACTTTAGTCCAATGACTGAATGGTAAAGGATATCTACACCATACTTTAGTCCAATAACTGAATGGTAAAGGATATCTACACCATACTTTAGTTTAATCCATGAAATGAAGAGAGTTTCAACTTCATATTATGGTCTAATCACTGAAATGTTAAAGAGTATCAGTCTCATACTATAGTCCACTCAATGAAATGTCAAAGAGTATCAGTCTCATACTATAGTCCACTCAATGAAATGTCAAAAAGTATAAGTCACATACTATAGTCAACTCAATGAACTGTCAAAAAGTATGTCTCATACTATAGTCCACTCAAAGAAATGTCAAAGAGTATCAGTCTCATACTATAGTCCACTCAAAGAAATGTTAAAGAGTATCAGTCTCATACTATAGTCCACTCAAAGAAATGTTAAAGAGTATCAGTCTCATACTATAGTCCACTCAAAGAAATGTCAAAGAGTATCAGTCTCATACTATAGTCCACTCAAAGAAATGTCAAAGAGTATCAGTCTCATACTATAGTCCACTCAAAGAAATGCTAAAGAGTATCAGTCTCATACTATAGTCCACTCAATGAAATGTTAAAGAGTATCAGTCTCATACTATAGTCCACTCAAAGAAATGTTAAAGAGTATCAGTCTCATACTATAGTCCACTCAATGAAATGTAAGAGTATCAGTCTCATACTATAGTTCACTCAATGAAATGTAAGAGTATCAGTCTCATACTATAGTCCACTCAATGAAAAGTTAAAGAGTATAAGTCTCATACTATAGTCCACTCAATGAAATGTCAAAGAGTATCAGTCTCATACTATAGTCCACTCAATGCAATGTAAGAGTATCAGTCTCATACTATAGTCCACTCAATGAAATGTAAGAGTATCAGTCTCATGCTATAGTCCACTCAATGAAATGTAAGAGTATAAGTCTCATACTATAGTCCACTCAATGAAATGTCAAAGAGTATCAGTCTCATAATATAGTCCACTCAATGCAATGTAAGAGTATAAGTCTCATACTATAGTCCACTCAATGAAATGTCAAAGAGTATCAGTCACATACTATAGTTCACTCAATGAAATGTAAGAGTATCAGTCTCATACTATAGTCCACTCAATGAAATGTTAAAGAGTATAAGTCTCATACTATAGTCCACTCAATGCAATGTAAGAGTATCAGTCTCATACTATAGTCCACTCAATGAAATGTCAAAAAGTACAAGTCACATACTATAGTCAACTCAATGAAATGTCAAAGAGTATCAGTCTCATACTATAGTCCACTCAATGAAATGTCAAAGAGTATCAGTCTCATACTATAGTCCACTCAATGAAATGTCAAAGAGTATCAGTCTCATACTATAGTCCACTCAATGAAATGTCAAAAAGTATCAGTCTCATACTATAGTCCACTCAAAAATATGTCAAAGAGTATCAGTCTCATAATATAGTTGACTCAATAAAATGTCAAAGAGTATCAGTCTCATCCTATAGTCGACTCAATAAAATGTCAAAGAGTATCAGTCTCATACTGTAGTTGACTCAATGAAATGTCAAAGAGTATAAGTCTCATACTATAGTCCACTCAATGAAATGTCAAAGAGTATCAGTCTCATACTGTAGTTGACTCAATGAAATGTCAAAGAGTATCAGTCTCATCCGATAGTCCACTCAATGAAATGTCAAAGAGTATCAGTCTCCTACTGTAGTTGACTCAATGAAATGTCAAAGAGTATAAGTCTCATACTATAGTCCACTCAATGAAATGTCAAAGAGTATCAGTCTCATACTATAGTCCACTCAATGAAATGTCAAAGAGTATCAGTCTCATACTATAGTCCACTCAATAAAATGTCAAAGAGTATCAACTTCATACTTTAGTCCAATCACTAAAATGTTAAAGGTATCCACCTCATAGTAATCCTAAGTGTTCTAAATTAAATCATAATAGTTTCCATTTAGTAGTAAATATGGATCAAAATTCTTCTTTTCTGAGGGTAACACAAAGTAGCAAGTCTTAATTTAGTTCTATATCTGCAAAATAACTTTAATTCATATAATTTTTCATACACCAAAAAATAATTCATATGAAAAATATCATGCAAAAAAAAAAAAAATTTTTGTTACTGACCATATATGAAAAATAAAGGGATTGGACCTGAAAAATACCCATAGGACCTACTATGTACTTGCAGACCTAACTATACTAACATAAAATATAAACTGGTACAATTGTTGTCTCATTTTGCTCATACACTCACCATTCCTTTTTATAATAAGTAATAAATCTTGAATGAATAATAATAACTAAGAAACATCTGTGTATTGCAGACAGATACTTCCTCTGTTTATTCAGTTCAAAAACAGGTGATTAAGATAGCCAAAGTTATGTGCAACTTTTATTCCAAGAGCAGCATTAATCTCTTAAATCTAATTACAATAAAAAAACAAAAGAACTCCAAAATACTTGTTATTATGAGTGAATATGTGTATGTGAGAGAGAGATGGTTTGGTTTGGTGCTTTACAGCACAGCAACACAAGTAGGTTATTTAGTGCCAAGGCAATTGGAGTAAAGTGCCTTGCCAAGGACACACCACGGTAGCTGAACCAGGCTGGTCTGATGGTAGGATTCTAACCCACACCCTTTTGACCACGAGTCTGGCATGCTAACCACTGAGCCACCGCAGCTCCCAAGAGAGAGATGGATGAAACTATAATGTTATGTTGGCGCATAAGATCGTGTGTATTCAGCGATGTATTTCAATGCTGTGTTGGTGCATAAGATCGTGTGTATTCAGCGATGAATTCCTTTGTAGCTGTTATGGTTTGTCATGTTGGCAATGTTATTTGGCTGAAACCAAATTTACTGTTCGGGTAATTCTAGTCAAAGCCAGAATGTGGGCAAGAAGCCCACAGATGACATCAAATTAGCAAGGCTATCAGAAGATAAATGAAGCTACCAGTAGGGAAATGAAAAAAATAACAGCTGTTGGTTAAAAAATGTGATGTTCACCATACATAATAAATATGAATGGTAAACACATTTAATAGCCAATGCCTATGTAAAAAAAAACAAACAAAACAAACAATGAAGGCATGTATATAGAAATATTTATATATATATTATAAACTTATAAACACATAATGCTTTTAGCCTGAGTATCAAATTAAACTTTTAAACAAAAGTCTCTCCTTTTGGCAGCAGTTTGAAAAATTTCATTAATGTAGACATGTCCATGTCCATAGCACCATCAGTAAATAAAATTCAACTGCATTCAAGAATCATACTTATATAATAAAAATGTATCTATGATATTGCAAAAACAGTACAAGTACTAAAAAATATATTATCCAAGAATCTAATTCTCTCACTCAATGATATCCGTGTTTATAACAGAAAATGACATGGTTTAAGTGTTTTAATTTGTTTACTATAATGAAACAATAAGGCTACTTAGCAAATTGTCTCTAGTCTTTGCTTTGGCGTGTACTGACAGATAATTTTTATTTGATAAGAAAACATCAAATGGCTTCCAAATTCTTGTTTTAAAATGTGCAAGCTAAACTAAGGTGTTTTGTGACAGTGACTTACTTAGTAAAGGGTACTTATTAATGATATTGTTTAAGAATTATGCCTATGAGCTCTAAAGGCCACTGTCCTACTGTTAATGAACAGCCATAGATATTGTAATGACAAGTAATCACATACATCACTCATTTTTTGTTCTTGCCAATAAAGATAACAACAGAAGGGTGGATTGAAGAATAAGGGTAGATTCTCAATTATGAAGACAACTGCACTTTCAAAATGAGATGATCAAAAGCCTTTCTGCACAATTACAAATGGTGATTACTTTTTAGTGAAACCGTTTAAGAATTATGTCTAAGAGTTGTAAAGGCCACTGTCCTACTGTTAATAAACAGCAGTAGACAAGTGGTTACACGCATCACTTGTTCTTCATTTTCGCCAACAACAAAAAATGACAAAACAATGCCTTAATTGTATGTGATTTTAATCTCGTATTCTTTTTCATAACAAAAATTCAGCGATATTTTTGATCTTTTGTGCATATATAATTGTTCTCATTTCAACTTTTTTGTATGAAAAAATATAAAGGATTTGATAAAAATACCAAGTTCTATGTACGAAAAAATTTGATACATTTAATTATGATTTTTATGGATAGACGGTGTACACAAAATTAGAGGGTACACAAAATTACATGAATAGTGGAAGATATAATTCTACAATTCTCTATGAAGAAATAAATCCTGCACAAATAATCAAAGTTATCTTGTAAATCTGGTAAATCAGAATGAAAAAATAACTGTACACACATTTTTTCCCTCCTAAAGATGAATGTTATAAAACAGTATAAAGATTTCCAGTGTTCTTCTTAGAATTTATAAAGATCTTTGCCAAAACTCTGCTATGTTAAGTTTTTCTTCTATAGATACAAACATTATGTGATTTTTCAAAAGGCAAAGTTTTAAACTTGGAGATATAACTTTAAATGACAAATAAAATGAAGAAAGCAAGAAATGTGATATCAAACAGATCACATTTATTTTTAATTGCATTAATGGTTTTTGCCACCAATTATGTAAGTTTCAGAGTAACCGATTAAAAAATAAATATATTTTGGGGAGGAGTTGTGTTTTGTTTTTTGTTGTATTTCCCCCAGACATGAGTGATGTCCAAGTTGTGGAGCTTTGGGGTCATTGTTTACAAACATGAACATGTACATAATTATGATAATAAAATAATTAATTATAATTACATAATATATTAAATACAAACTACCAAAATATAAATCACTAACATAGCTACTTTCATAATCGGTCTTATTTAGAATAGAATAGAATATCTTAGTCAGCTTTAAATATACATAATGTTTATAGCCTTAGTGTCAACAGCTTTAATATACAATCAACCTATTTACAAGTATTGATATGCCAACAAAAAGAATTATCCAGGAGCAAACAAATACAGTAGTGATCAAGATACTGTGCTATCTCTTTCACCGAAAAACTTAAGACATGAATACCATATTATACTCGCTTTTAAGTCAAGTCCAACTGCACACAACATTGATCCTGATCTGCCATGGCATAATGCACTGGCAGAGCAGGGTATATGTTGCTTTTTATTCTATTGATTATTCTTAACAAACTGCATAGACCCTGATATGTCGGCGCATTATGCATTGGCAGATCTGGGTCAGTGCAGTTTACAGCTGGACTTGACTTATAAGGGAGTACATATGGTAAATCATATTATTTGAGAAATACTGAGAGAGAGAGAGAGAGAGAGAGAGAGAGAGAGAGAGGGAGAGGGAGAGAGAGAGAATTTTTACCTAAGACATGAAGTATATCATATTTGTTTACCGCTTTATCTACTATAATCTACTATAACTTCAATCAAATTGGACTGAAGACATTCTTGTACAAACACCATATTGTTCTCAAGGTTATACCAGAGATTAAACAATATCAGTGTTTATTTTATGCTAGTCAGTGAATTACTGGATTTTCTGAGTGAAATAATTGTGATATTTCACTGCAGTGAAAAATATGATATTTTTTCACTGAAATATGATATTTTTTCACTGGCCGTCAATAGAGATTGAAAACATTATGAGTAAGAAATTTCAACCCTTTTGTAAGACGCTTACATGGTGTAAAGGTTAAGGTGGCCACCTCGCAGCCAGGCAAACTGGGTTCAAGTCCAGCAATGGACAAATATTTTTGTTTCTCATTTTTTTGTATCTACTGTTTTACCTTGAATTGGGAATGAGCATTATGCAACTACTGATATTTTATGTGCAAATATACACAAAACAGCAGAACATAAACGGTAATCCGCTGACATTATCACGCGGGATGCAGCAAGACATCAGCTACTTCATTGTGTCATACAAATTACTAGACAATACGCTTGAGCATAAAATAAAAAGAATATTTGCTTGCTCCAAGTGAATAAAGGATATATTTCATCTCGTGGGTGAAAAACTTAAGTATTTTCACCCTCTCTATGAAATATATAAATTATTCACTCGTTTCAAGCAAATATCCTCTCTTTAATGTACAATACCTTAAAAAAAATAATGATGATCATCATCAACATGATGGAAATGCAGATTACCATATTTTTTTTAATTTTGTGTACCCTTGAATTTTTCATTCACAGTTGATCCATCAAAGTCATAAATATTTTTTTGTACTAAACTTTTTTGTACACAAGTTTTAAAAAAAAAATGTAACTTGTAAAGTCTAAAAGGAAAAGATCTACATGTATGAGAATTAATGTATACAGATGAATACTGTACGGAAAATGGCAAAAAAAGAAAGATCTTTACTGAAAATCTGTTCTAGTCTCCGTTATTATAAGTCAGTTAGTGCTTTTTATCACAAGACATGATGATTCTGTACACATGAGCTTTGTGTTATAGAAATCAAAGCTCACTGAAAGTGAAAACAATGGGAGAAAGAATCAGGACCTAATAAACTTTCCATTTGAGTAGTGATTTTCGAGTATAAAAGTTTGTGTGAATTCATCTTGACAACAGTTCACATCTGCAGTCTCAAGATTCCAGCTTAAAATACTGTACATGTCCTAAGATTAAATCATCTTTTCCATAGAGTCTACATTACATTCCACCTTTTTCTCTAGATCCAACTCTTAAGGAAATTAACACTGTTTCCTAACCAACATATTTAGTTTTTGAGTTAGTTTTTTTGGACACATGCTGTTTGGTATTTATTTTTTTTCTTCAATTTTTCTTTGTTTCATTTCATTTATCCATCTTACTGTATAAGGTACAGTGTAATGCAAGGTGCTACTCATGTAAGTTTCTTAACAGTGACACCTCTGTATATTCGCTGACAGAAGTGTCTAATCTTGAATTAGTGTAACGGCTATGCTTAACAATGAGCTAAGATCAGGTAAAATTTGCCCAAATAATGGTAGTGTTCATACACATTGATAAAGGGTAATCTTCTTTTGAGGGAATGTAGATGTCACATAACTTGCAGAGAAGACAACACTGCATTCTAAATGATAATTCTTTGGATTAACACTAAATGTAGTTTATGTGGATATAAATATTGTGAATATTTATATATAAATTATGTATCTTTGAAACTCCTTTGGTACCGGTATGTATTTTGTATAATTTCCATTTACTATATTATTACTGTTTTCTCTTTAACAAAAGCTTTATCTAAATGGGGACATTGAGCAAAATATCAGCACAAATACTTTTGGGGGGATCATGAGGTGTAAGAATAATAATGGAACACCTATGTCCATTTTATACTTATCCATGTTCAAACTTCACTATTCCAATACACATGTATGTAAACAGATTCAATTAACATATTGTAGTAGAGCATGCTTTAGCGCAATTACGTCCGATACATTTAAATTTAATATTGACGATCATGTTTGAGTCCTCAATGTCAGGTCCTTTTCTTTTCATACCCGATCTCTCCTCCAAAATGATAATTAACTTTTTTACATATTATTTTTTGTACTTTGAAAAAAATATACATTTTTTCATGCAGGAAAAATTACAAGAACAATGCGGGTAAATATGAAGTAAGACAAGATAATTACAAAGTGATAATAAGGCATTTTATAGGAGTAACTGTGTTTCATTTAATTAAATTTACCCTGATGGCTAAATCTGTCCTTCCACATTCAAGAGCTTTGCTGGCGATATCAGAGTAGGATACTCCAGGTGTGTCACCCAGTTTATCAGCAATTGCCCGGGCAATCATTTCATCATCCTCTTGCTTCTGTTGGACTTTGTAACATGCCCAGTGAGCTAATATCCTGCTGGCACCCTCTGAATCTTGAATTTTCAGGTACTGGCAAATCCGGATTGCGAGGTAAAAATATTTACGCAGAACCAGACGATCAATCAACACTGGCATTGTCAGATGATGAAGTCTGGCAGTTAAGAATCATTACTTTCAGAAATTGAGACCATAAAATATATCAGTTACAAAGGATGCATTAAACAAGAATAACTTTTTTAAAAACTCTTAGGATGTTTGGTTCTATTTAAGGACCTGTTGTTCTTTTGGGGATTATTAATCACGAGGACATACCATATATACTCACTTATAAGTTGAGTTCAACTGCAAACAACAGAGACCCTGATCTGCTGTTGCATAATGCGCTAGCAGATTAGGGTCTATGTTGTTTGTTCCACTGATTACTCCGAACAAACTGCACAGACCCAGATATTGCCAGTGCATTGTGATGGTAGATCTGGTTCTGTGCAGTTTGGACTAAACTATAAGCAAGTATAGATGGTCAGTACCAATTGTAACAGTTATGCATAGAATTATTGATTTTCAAACCATGTTCATTATTAGAGAATTTCATATTACTTGCCATTTAGAAAATGTACATTCTGTTAGTATGATTGCCTGATTGGTTCTGAATTTACTTTACATAGGCAAGTAACAACACAAAGATAAATACTAAACAGTTCAGACTATCAAAAGATACTGGGAATAGGTTAGAGGTATTCCTATTGTATGATGGAATACTTGATTCAGCACTCTTAGCATCTGGCACATGTTGACAAACGGTTCTGGATTATAGTCTGTGAGGAAACTCTTTCCAAAAGCTGCAGCCTGAAAATGGACGACTAAATTATTGGTAAATCCTAGAGAATGTAAAAGGGTTAGATTTATTTTCATGAACCGCTCAAGTTTGTGAATAGCTTTCACTCTGACTCTTAAACTAAGTGATTCAGCTTCATGAATTTCAAACTATCAGAACAGTTTGAATTACAAACTATCAGAACAGTTGTGTCTGAATTGATCAGTATCTAACTGTACATAAAAGATTTTTCAAAATCCCTAAACTTGATGGTACATAACAATGTAGATTGATTGGTGAAATGAAAGATCACTCTTTTTTCCCTACAGTGATCAAAGGTGAATATAATGTGACCAGTTTCTATACTGGATAGTATATTAAGGACTTCATTAATTTGACATAGGTTTAGCATGACTTGGATTGTCAAATGAATTGGATACAAATCACACATTTACTTTTGGAGGTAATTCATACATCTTAGAGAATAGGGTTAATAAAGAATGCACACATAAGGTATTGCTTATTCATAAATAATTTTACAAATTTCATCTGATTTGCATAGATTTCAAGTGAGATTGACCACTGTGTAGTACAACTCTAAATTGAATCTATATATTACATAACCTATATAGACTGCCACATCCTGACTAACCCGTAGTAGCTGTCTCTGTTTGGAAGGCTCCAACTCATATCCTGCTGCCTGGATACACTGACTGACAGCCAACTCCAAATTGTCCTTAATGGAGCGGATGTACTCATCAGCTTTCTGACTCTCTTTCTGGTATAAGGAAATAACCAAATATCTTTGAAGTACCACACAACCATTAGCTTGTGTTGTATAGGTTGTACACAAAACATGGCTAACTAGAAACAGTACAGAGTTATTTTGAAATATTTTCTCAATTCAGGCATAAGTACATCAGATGGAGTCTGCGTCCATTGTTTTCAGACAGCCATTAATGATGCTTAAAGTAAAAAAGTAGATGACTCCTGGGAGGTTTCTTAAATGCATGAATACATGACAGAGTAAGGTCCTAGATCGAACCTGAACAATGTTTTCATGGTGGGTCATTTCATTTCAAAGTATTTTATTTGTCTTAACTTTATGATAAGATGTTTATTTCTTCCTTTTGTATTTACCATGAAAACAACTACAATGACAAGTATGTGTAATATTCTTTTAATTGCTGTATTTATTTTAAAAAATAAGAAATAAAATGCTATATAAATAGAAGACAAAATAATTGTGGCATGCCACTTTTATAAAAGCCAATGAATCCAGAGCCATTGACCACTAGAAGTACTGTATATACTCGCATATAATCTAATACCAACTGCAAACTGCACAGACCCAGATCTGCTGTCGCATAATGCGCTGGCAGATTTGGGTCTATGCAGTTTGTAAGGACTAATCAGTAGAACAAACAACATAGACCCTGATCTGTCAGTGCATTATGCAATGGCAGATCAGGGTCTATGCTGTTTGCATTTGGACCCGGTTTATATGTGAGTACATATGGTAGGCCTTGTTGAGTCGTAACTATGTCCAAGAGGACCAAACTAGACTGATTTCACTCCTTGCTTACAGCTGTATAAAGATCTTATGAGAACAATCCTTCTACAATGAAAAGTTGCCTCATAATAGAATAGTTTCTGCCCATATAAATTTGCAGTGTATTCTAGGATTTAAACAAATAGAGGAAATAGAGGACAAGATAATAAGATATAAATATGACAAACCTCTGAGGAATAATTAGCTCTTCATGACCACTGGGTATTTAATATCAGGTCCTTCATATTTCCCTTATAGATGGACTTGGATTTCATAGTATATGTTTTAGTGTTGAACTGGCATTGAAATAATGGATATATAGACTGGATTATGGATATTTGACAATTTAAATCATATTATATGAAGATAACTTGAAACCAGTCTAAACATCTGGCCTTACTATATTATAACTGCTGTTGAAAACATCAATGTTGATCTGCTGACAAAATTTTCCATGACCTCAATCTAAATTGATGCCTCAGCCATATTTTAAAAATTATAAGGATTTTATAGGGAAATCATAACAGCCATATTTTTAAAACTAAAGTGATTTTATAGGGAAATCATAACAGCCATAATAAAAAAAATTATAGGGATTTTATAGGGAAATCATAACAGCCATAATTAAAAAAATTATAGGGATTTTATAGGGAAATCATAACAGCCATATTAAAAAAAAATTATAGGGATTTTATAGGGAAATCATAACAGCCATATTTTAAAAAATTATAGGGATTTTATAGGGAAATCATAACAGCCATATTTTAAAAAATTATAGGGATTTTATAGGGAAATCATAACAGCCATATTTTAAAAAATTATAGGGATTTTATAGGGAAATCATAACAGATATAAGGATAAAGACATGCTAACATTACCAATTGAATTCAACATTTTTAAGTATCTGAACATATAAATTAGCCAATATTCATAACAGGACGCTTTGATATAATAATTCAAACATATATAATCCATTATTGCTACTTCTTTTCTCTACTCTGTTGAGTACATCCATCATGATTAATAATTGTTATCATTTTTCTGAAGAAAACAAATTTGAAGAAAAAACTCTGAATGTGCTTTTCCCGTAAAAAATCTAGACATCATAAGAATTAAAGAGGAATTATTGAGGAAAATATATGATTAAAAAATATATAGGGATTTTAAAGAGATTTATATAAAATATAGGAATGGCCTGTACGTACTAAAAGGTAACAGATAACAACAGAGACAATAAACGTTAGTCCTATTTTTTGTCTTATTATTTGAGGTTATTTTTGTTAAAGTGTTAAAATACACTGCACATCGATAATGGCACATACATTACAAAGATGAGGTTATTTTTGTTAAAGTGTTAAAATACACTGCACATCAATAATGGCACATACATTACAAAGGGACAATGGAAAGGGTAACTTGGTTTTCAATTGCAGGTGGAACATTTAAAGAAGACAAGAGGTAAAAATAAAATAAAATCTTTCTAATCTTTTTTTTATACAACTAGGTAATTCAAAATCTAACCAGTTACTTTGCCAGTCTAATCATTCCAACTTGTTTCAACAGGAGGTGTCATTCTTATTAAAATCATTTTGCTAAAGACCTATATTACCTTGAGATTAGAATAGCACTCGTAAGGGATAATGTTCTATAACCTTGTTAATTTCCATGAGATAATATTCTAAGACCTTGCTAATGTTCATGAAGGATAATGTTCCAAGACCTTACTTAATTCCATGGCAAATAATATTCTAAGACCTTGCTAATGTTCATGAAGGATAATGTTCCAAGACCTTACTTAATTCCATGGCAAATAATATTCTAAGACCTTGCTAATGTTCATGAAGGATAATGTTCCAAGACCTTACTAAATTCCATGGCAAATAATATTCCAAGACCTTGTTAATTTCCATGAGGCATAATGTTCTAAGACCCTGCCAATTTCCATGAAGGATAATGATCCAAGACCTTGCTAAATTCCATGGGGAATAATATTTTAAGAACTTGCTAATAATGTAATCATTTATTTTGCCAATCATGAGTGACAACACATGCTGAATGGTTTCATTGACTTTCAGATTACTGAAAGCTGCAACTGGACTGGCTGCTGGTAAAGTCACCAGAATAGGATCCCTGTAAGATTTACACACAAGTTTGGTCTGTGGAGATCTGATTTAAATCACACTGCTGGAAGGATCTACATCCATCAAAAAAGAAAAACTATATTTAACCAAAATTACTGTTCTGTACATGTGTGAAATATAATGCAAATATTGTACACCCTAATCATCATACAGTGCTGGAAATATATTCATTACTGGTCATCTTAGAGCAATGCTTCTGTTGAATATATAAATCTCACCTGAAATTCCTTGAATGCCTCGTACAACATGGCACCTGGCTCCATAGATGCAATCTTGAAGATGTCCTCTGTTACTTCTGAAATTATTAGTAAATTTATCATATACCAATTATATTTTCATTCATGTCTTAATGGAGAAAAAGTAATATATTACTTAAAGAAATTTTTCAGTATAGATTTAATTTAAATTGGAATAATTAAGAGTCAAGCAAAACAAATGATTTAAACCTGAAGGCAAGAATTTTCATGGAAACCAATTTTTAGAGTAAAATATGTTTCTTCGATAATACTTAAGATATTAAGAGTACATCCGCTACCTCACAAAATACTACCCTTCCAAACTAAAGAAGACATTCACCATGTTTTTTGGCTTGTTTTAGCAACAAAAGTACTAAAAAGTCATCTCCTTGCCAAAGTGGAAGTCAGATTAGTGTATTCTCCCCTTGGATAGTGGGATTGGCTCCAAATCCTATCAGTCTTCTGTTACTCCTGGAGTGGATGTGCATGCTCTTCCAGTGATGTAACTTTAGGAAGGGTTTGGAAGGGTGTGCCAGTATTATGATCAGGTAAGCATTATCAAAGAAATGGTCTCCTAAAGTATGTGAAGCAGCTTCAAGTCATGTGACACATGGGCCAATATGACAAATGGGCCAGTATTAGCACATGGTTTATGCAAGGATGTGATTTGGAGAAAACAATTTCACTCCAGCAAATCCAGCAGAAGTAGAGTACCATATATACTTGTATATAAGCCAGATCCAAATGCAAACAATATAGACCCTGATCTGCCATCGCATAATGTGCCGACAGATCAGGGTCTATGTTGTTTGTTCTACCTATTAGTCCTTACAACTGCATAGACCCAGATCTGCCACTGCATTATGCAATGACAGATCTGGATCTATGCATTATGCAGTTGGTATAAGATTATACGCGAGTACATATGGTAACTCATTACAAAACTGCTGAACAACCGGGGAAGGTAGCCTGGTGCTGATATAGGGTCCACCAAGTCAAACTGAGCCCTTTGTGATGCAAGGTGCCTGAGTTAATAGCTAAAGAATGTCATCTCTGACCTCCATTCTACAGCTTGGATGATGTCAGTTAGGGAGCAGTTGTGTTCAAATGCTATGCTAGAAGTGAATGTCTTAACCTTTTGTACTGATATGCATACAAAATTCATCTGGTCTTGGGTTAGTTCCTTGTAGACCGAGTGGAAAACCCACCATATCCAGGGCTATAGCATCTGATTAGAAATATTGTTCTTTCCTTCTTTGAGTTGTA
This sequence comes from Margaritifera margaritifera, assembly GCA_029931535.1. Taxonomy (NCBI): domain Eukaryota; kingdom Metazoa; phylum Mollusca; class Bivalvia; order Unionida; family Margaritiferidae; genus Margaritifera; species Margaritifera margaritifera. The sequence goes on along the minus strand of JAQPZY010001382.1, from coordinate 589,455 downwards.
ACAACAAGTAAGATCCCCCTCTTCTGATTTGTTCTGTTTGTTTTATGTACCACTTTAGATGCGGTCTCACAGACATTCCTAGAATAAAGGGTCCAAAGAAAAGTGCAGTTTCAAGACAAGGGATTGATTGCTAATGAGCAGGAGGCTGTCATGTGAGAAACTGAACCATTGCATCAGAACCACTGATGGCTCATGTAAACAAGCCTTCAATTGAGAAAAATCAAACTTTACAAGTAGGTCTTTGTTATGGTCTATATCCTCCCTTCTATGATGGTGAAACATGTCTGAAATTGTAGAAACGGCAATCCTGATTATGATGGGAACTAACTTTGTCTCGTTGAAAAGCCACAGGAGGAAGTTAGGTACTTGTTGAACTCGGGCTTAGGAGAAAACTCTCCATTTTCCCTCATAGGCTTTCAAAGTGGTGAGCCTTCTTACCGCAGCAATTCTGTCCAATGCTCATTCTGAGAGGCATTTTTTTTCTGTTTATGTTGTTTGTTCTACTGATTAGTCTTTACAAACTGCATAGACCCAGATCTGCTGGCGCATTATGCGATGGGAGATCTGGGTCTGTGGAGTTTGCAGTTTGTATGGGCTTATACGTGAATGGATGCAAAAAGCTATAACCAAAAGAGCATCATACTTTATTCACCTAACTGCCCGATCCATAGGAATAATCCATGAGCAGGAGTTGTACAAGGTGATGTCATAGTTAAAAATATGCTTTGAATTTTTGATGCCATGGCCTCACCCAGGGGCATAACCATGCAGCAACAGTGGAATAGGAGAAAGGCAAGAATGGGATCATATAATATTACAACGATGAAGTGAAATGAGGAGTTATTTCAATATCAGTAGAAACATTAACCCAAAGGAGTCCTACTTCTTAACCCCATGGCCCCACCCAGGGACACAACCCAGGGGACAAGACAGTATATAAAGAAAGTGAAATTTAGGATCATTTAACATTCCAAATTTGTAGTGAATTGGATAACAATTAATTAAAACATAAGAAAGCAAATTTTTAAGTAAATTATGTTTCTCCGAGAATACTTACCCATCACTTTAACGTTAGGATATAAGCCTGCTACCTCCCAAATTGAGCCCTACTAAAAGCCGAAAATTTGTCTTTTGTGTCTATATCACATTAATTTCTCCAACAATGTTTAACATTTTAATTTAGAACTTAAATTGTAGAAAGCATAAGTCTCTTTTACCAAAACACTTATAGCTAAATACAACCTCTAACCTAGGTAAGCACAACTGGGATTTTATACGTGCGATGGCACGGCCACCTTTGCTGTTCCTTTGATCTCTGGCCCCACCATAATAAAATGTTACTCAACATTTTAAGTAACACCAATTAAAAAACACTAGAAAATCTTACTCGAATTGTACCAATACACCATTTTGATTGATCAGAATCTTTTACAGTAAGCTGTAGAGTTGAGTAAAAGTTATATGATGGATGGGTCTAGTGTTAAACAGACAACAGGCTACCTAATTTGTATATCAACAGACCACAGACTACCTAATTTGTATATCAACAGACACAGACTATCTAATTTGTATATCAACAGACCACAGGCTACATAATTTGTATATCAACAGGGCATGGGTGATATCTGGGCGCTCAGTGGAGTTTCCAATCCCTCTTGTATGTCAATCTCAACTTTAAGGTCAACAATATTTATTTCACTAATTTCTGTCACAGGATTTTACTTACTCTGCACTCTATATATAAATTCATGAGTTAAATTGCCAATTATTCTGATCCCATCTTGTTCTTCAACCAGATGAACTGGGGTGTCATTCATAAAGCTGAAATTTAAGAGGTAAATATATTTCTTCAATTGCAAAAAAAAAAAAAAATATAAAAATTTCAAACTATGAAAATTTGAAAATTGCATGTTCTTCTTGTGTCTGACTTACAAGACTTTAATGTTTTCTCAAACATAATATACTGATAAAACAAAGTTTCATGCAGTAAAATTTTGTTGCTTAAAGCTTAAAATCTATTTCTTAGAAACACATTTTTAAGGATTTATACTTCTAATGACTGCATTGGGATAAAATTTTATGTGTTTCCATTCATGGATCATTAATGCCCACAAAAAACAATGTAACTTGTATCAGTGACATTTTCTGATTTACAAAGCATTAACAGTATCTGCATCTTTAATTTCTCTTCCTTGCTGCTGCCATTTTTCATGTATTTACAGCCTAATTAACTGGTTTCTTTTTTATGTACAGTGTTTTTTACATTAAGAAACTACATTCCATGTACTAGTCTATATTACTTTTGTCCATACCGATGTCCACATAGAAAAAAACCTCTTCAAAATGTTATCTCATAAAAGTTTGATTTTCTGGAATATCATCAACATAATTCAGAATGCTGAATTGTTTATAAAATTTTTTAATCATTCTGCAAGTTTCAGAATGGTTGGTATCTCTGAATAATCAATCAATAAATAATTAAAGAATTACCTGCAAAAATTGTGTGAAAATCAATTTTTGAAGCAAAACACATTTCTTTGATAATACTTACCCAATTATAATATCTTTGGAGTATGACATCTACCTCACAAATCCAGCCCTCCCAAGCTAGTCTTTAGCAAAATAAAATCTAAAAGTCATCTGCCCACATTGGGAGGAGTAAAACAAGAGTTATCTCCCCATGGATAGAAGGACTGGTGCCAAATCCCATTCATACTTCTATCACTACTAGCAGAAATGCATACCATCAGTTTAAAATATAAATGTAGGGAGGCTGACAGTATTATGATCAGGTAAGTATTATCAAAGAAACATTTTACTCCAAAAATTGGCTTCTTCTTCCACTACATTACCAGATCATAATAACTTAGGAGAATAAGTAAAAGGTGGATAGAATTGTAGTATCCTCTTACACCAGAGAAGATGCCATCTCCGATCCTTTAATGTATATGAAACAACTTAAAATCTTGTGAAATATATGGGCTATAGTAGGGACTGCATATGACCAGGGATAGCTTAAGAGGTAAAATCTTTGACCTCCACCATCGCAAATCCATGGGAAGTAAAGAGACTGCATCATTATGAAACTGCCAAATGAATCAGCAATTTAGCCTGTTGTGCTGCAAGTATAGGCCCCAACAGGTCAAACTGAGCCATTTGAGATGAAAAATATCTGAGATGAAACTTAGAGAAAGTTATCTCTGCCCTCAATCCCATGGTTTAGATAATGTCAGTTTGGGAACAGTTGCACTATGTTCATTGCTACTGCCCTAACAGCATGAGCTGAAAAGAACAAGAAATTCATTTGGTCTTTGGTTAGTTCTATACATGCAGAGTGAATAACCCATTGTATGCAAAATGATAGAGCCTGAGCTGAAATATCAACCTTATGTTCCTTCAATTGTAGATATAAACGAGATCTTCCTCTTTGCACTGGCTTGGTTGTTTCAAGTACCACTTCAAACCTTACAGGCTCCTGCAGACATCCATGAGGTGAAGGATCCAAAGAGGTTTCACAAAAAAGGACTGATTCTTAGCAGCGAAAGCAGGGGCCATCATGAACAAAATCGATTAATCATAACGAAACAGCAGATACTTCTGATTGACCGACAAGTCATGTATCTCACTGATTCTGCCTACTGTAGTTAGAATGACTAGGAAGCATGTTTTATACAAGAGATGAGCGAAAGAGACTACAGATAGAAGTTCAAACAGTGCTTGATTCAGCCATATCAGAACCTATACATGTTTCACTTTACATCACAAGTTTGCTGGAACACAAGACTTTTAATATGTGGTTAAGCCTGAGGGTTCAAATATTTTGAAGTGTTTTGGCATACATTAAAATTAAAGAAGTCATCTATGCCTGTTATTCATATATAATCTGAAATGCCAACCCTGAGCATGCTTATCAGAAATCCTAAGACTATTTATGTGGAATATAGGCAGTCTGTCTGGAATAGATAACACATTCATTAAAAGTAACAAACCAACAGAATCATACTGCATCTTCCTATTAGCCTGTACATACCCGGATATAGTCAGAAACAATGAAGGTTCAATGATAATAAATAGTGAATCCATTTCTCCAGTTCCAGAACCTTAAATTCCTTAAACATTTTTGGCCAAAACAATAACTATAAACATTCATAAATGACATGATTCCATAATGGCAATGAACTGACACAGGTCTGTCATGGCACAGGGACTACATGGATCTGTCATGGCACAGGGCCGATATGGATCTGCAATGGCACTGGAACAACACAGGTCTGTTGTGGCAGTGAGCCAAACTGGATCCCTCATAGCACTATACTGAATAGAGGCCATCCGCTCTTTGATGTTGGTGCTAGTGTTATGATGCTGAGATAGGGTATGTGAAAATTGGATCACCATAACTGGTCCCTTCAGGCATTAATTGAGGCCAAGACAGAGTCGGCATTGACCATGTTTGATCCACTTCTGATGTCAGTATCCAGGCATGACAGTGAGAGGTCATGCTTATTCCATACAGGTATTATGATGCTGGGATGGGGTTCAGTATTTATAGGTTACTGCATTTGTATGGGAAAATATGAACAAGTTTTCTGAGCTATACTGCATGATGTCAGGAGTGCAGTATAACTCAGAAAAAACGAGTTTATATTTTCCCATACAAATGCAGTAACCTTTTTATTATATACTCATTTTGCTTTTCTACCTAAGGCTGAATAATAAAAAGAACACACTACAAGAAACAAAGTAACTGAATTTCTGCTATATTCAAAGTAATTACACAAATGAAGTTCAACCAATACACAGTAACAGTATTCATGCGCACATGGCACTGCCCAGTGACCTTTGAACTTGGTAGAGTACCGCGCGCTCAGTGATTTGTTTCAAAAAGAAATCTCATTTTGGTCTACTTAAAATTGAAATTTTTAGTCATATTGTGAATGACTGCGCCTTGTAACAACTTTGCCAGTTGATCTGGAATGGAGTGATTTTGTTTTTCTGTCGATTCAACTAAATTCTGCTCTTTTAATTGTGGTGAACTTGCTTTATTAGCTGGGTCTATTACGTACAATGTACATGTAGCTAGAGGGACTGGCCTCAACAGCAAGCTAGCTTACACATGTGTTACTGTCCTGCCATTGATAGTTTGGAATCATAAGGTGGACAAAATATGAAATTCTTTTAATTGAAATTCTCAAGAAGATGCAGGATTAAATATTTTTGTTAGGGAATATCAAATTCATTTCGTTTTGGAGTGCAGTAAATTCTCCTTTGGAATGTGATTTCTGTTGGAAATGTAGTCTAGATTGCAGTTCAATTTTGCGCCGTGGATCAGAAAGGTCATTTTTAAGAAATTCAAGATGCAGAAAAGTAAGTACATTTATTGCCATTCTAATTACCAGCTATAGATGACATATTTATATTTCTTTAGTTGTATTTTTTCGAATTTAGTGCTTGGACTGACTTGTAAAATGGACGGTCTCTGAGAAAAACAGAATATCATTTGGTCATAAGATGCCTTTTTATGCTGTTTTTTTTTATAGACTCTAGAGAGCACGGTTCATAGTCTGAACCATCGGCTAAGTAAGTGTTTAAATGATCAGAATGATATCTTCAATACTGCATGTCTCACGTTTGTTGTCATAAAGCCACCGCTGGATATTGTGAATATCACGTTCAGTCACTTGCTTGGTTGAAAGATTCTTTTGTGACTCAATGAATTCATCCACATCGTCAGCTTTATCATCTCGACTCTCAAACAGCTTGTTTAGTTCATCCACAGACAAATCTAATAAAGCAAAAGCTCCGGTGTCTGCTACATTTGCGTACATTGTTTGTTTACAATAAAAAGTAGTTCCTAACATGCGATACTATTTTTAGACACGTGTCGTGCAGTATGAAGCCGTGCAGTATGGAGAAATACTGCACGATTCTGACAATGCAAAGTTAATGGAGAAAAAAATGAGTATATAATAAATTCGATCTCTGTAACTGGTCCCTTCATGCATCAGTTGCAGCTGTGTCAGAGCCGGTATTGACCACAGCTGATCAAACTCCAATGCCATCGCTGGTCCAGACAGGCCACTGTACCAAGTTGGAACTGGTCCTATTGGTATCGCTGATAAAATCTGTTCAAATTATGGAGGTGATGACAGGACTGAAGCTGTGAGTAATGCCCATAATGGTATGACCTGTTTTATTTCTTAAAACCGGTGGACTCTCAGCTTTCAACATTTCCACCTGTAAAAGTTATTCACTGAGGTGGCATCAGCGGTAATGCTGATGGCATCTTCATCCTTGATGGTGCATTTCCTTGCCTTTCCATTAGCCTAAGTGCACTGTTTGGCCAAGGTGGATGGCTATAGATTTCATTCAGCATGTGTAAATGTCGCAAGTATGATTTGAATTGCATATATGTCAAACATGTAGTATCAATGACTTCTGTTAACTTAGAGCGTTGCACTCCATACATTTAGTCCTACCCACTGTGTTGACACCTGTAAGTATAAGGAGCAAAATGATATCCTATACAGGTGAAATCAGTCAAGCACTGCATGAACTTACTATGAAGAGAATGTTAGTGATGCACACAAATGTCTGCACCATTTACACGAACGACCTTATGGTATGTAATACTAGACAATTATTGACAGAATTCATATACTAGGTCAAGTACAAATTATTTGAATGAACATACTTCCGACCACAGGGCAGGTAACCAAGATGGTGCCAACATTTATCTCACATGACGAAGTTGGACCAAGAAAGTGAGAATGTTTATTTTGGATAGAACAGAGTGAAAAAACAGAAAACTCCTCGGAATCTCTCCCAACGTGAAAAAGGTACAAATTAAAAATGGCTTTGCAAGGTCTCCAAAAGGTCTGCAAGATCTCCAAAAGAATGTGCTTTCTAGCACGAGTAAAAGTAGTAACTGACGTACAGATAGGATTTGGTGCCAATTCATGTATCTAAGGGAAAATCACTCTTTTCTGATTCCCACCTATGTGTGCTGATGACTTTTAGCTTTATTGTTGCTAAAACTAGCCCGAGAGGTATTGGTCATACTAATAAGGTATTATGATTGAGTAATGTAATGGAAAACAGATACAAAAATAAATGGCTTTAATGAGATATTCTGTCATCCTAAAAAAACAATGTTATATGAAACAAAAAAGACATGTCAAAAGAAAGCTCTCCATCTGGATGATGAGAAGCTAGGCAGAAAAGAACACCTGATATAATCTTTATCTGGTCCAATGACTAACATCTGTTTGTCCCATAATGCAACCACTGCTCCTGGTCCACACCTGAAATCATAAGACAGGGAGCTGTAGAAAAGAAACAAAGCTTACTTACACAAGACAGTCTGAATAATTTTTCCATTACATACCATATATACTTGTTTATTAATCCAGTCCAACTGCAAACTGCACAGACCCAGATCTGCCATCGCATCATGCGCTGGCAGATCTGGATCTATGCAGTTTGTTAGAAGTTATCAGTAGAACAAACAACATAGACCCTAATCATGATTGAAAGATTCACATTAATTTCGAGCTTTAAAAAAATCCAAAAATCAACAAAATGTATGAAAATTGCATTTATCTTTGCAACCTCTTTGTTTACTTTGATAAATCCCCCATATATTTTGCCAGTCTCCCCGTTTTGTCAAATGAAGGTGGAACCACTAAATTTTCAGTTGTAGAATAGACCTGGCACAATTTTTAAAACACCAGAGATCCGCTGAACTGGTACTGAATACCAGGAAGAATGTATATAATTACTTCAAATCTCATTGTTTAATTTCATGATTTAACCTCTACAAATACCCAAAAATAAAGAATAAAAAAGAATAAAACTATGCCGATGCAAACGGCGGCCACTTGAATGATTATAACAATACTACCACATGTATGAGTACAAATCAAAGACCTGACAAGTTCAATACTTATGCCTTGTTTTTGTCCAAGTGATAACATCAATGGAAGCAGCCAATAACACTCAAACAATACTACCATCTCTATGAACACAAATAAAACACCCGTCAAGATCAATCACTTACACCAGGTTTTCATCTGAGTGCTTAACATCAAAGGAAGCCGATGCAGCCAACAACACTAAGTCAATTGGTTATTAAAGTACATCTGTATGATCTCTAACTTAAATCACTGCCCATAAAGTGAACAAAACATGTGACCAGCTGCCCCTTGCTCAATGCAATCAGCAGACAGTGGCAATATTTGATGTATTTAGAGTCCACCAATGTGAGAAGTTGCTAACTAAACTAAAAGACAGTGGAATCACGCATTTGTTTGTGCCTGCCTCATGTACAGACCATCTTCAACCACTAGAGTTAACAATAAATAAAGAGTACAAAGAAGAATTAAAATCACACTTCCACAACTGATGTGCTAAACAGGTCATGGAGGCAATTACGTAAAACGATGTTACTGGTGATGATCACTGATTGCAACCTCATTAATCAAGCCAATTCTGGCTGAATGGATAATTGCAGCTCACATGGCAGTGAGTGAAAGATCGGACCTAATTATCAGTGGTTTGAGAAAGCTGGACTTGTTTAATTATGCCATTTGGGGATTATTTACCTGACAAGCAATTGTGTATCCCTCGAAACTTGAATGGCACTATGTTGATACAGTGGCTTTGTCCGAAAATTAGTGAAGTGTGAGCTTTAATACTCTGCTGTAATTAGTGTATATACATAGTGTTTCATTAATAATAGTGCTTCAAGCAATGCATGGATAAAATGAAATGTGGTTTCAGGAGGATTTAAATTTTTCAACAACAGTGGTACTCTTTTTTATTATTCTTTCTTTCATTTTCAGTATTACTAGTGTTTGAATACCTTATCCTTTTTCTTGTTTCTCTTTATCCTTACTTATCTCACATATCGAATTAAGGCAGTGACTGGAAAAAAAAGCTATCTGATAACTTATCAATACATGTGCACTGAAACAATACAAAATGATTTATAATTCTTTTTTCAAAGGGTTAAAATAAAACAAACCTGTGTAAAAGCTAATATTTTATTACGAAATTACAGTATTGACGTTGATTTATCAAATACTAGTAGCTTCGTTAATCTCTAGGAATGACACACATTAAGAAAATGAGCAGGGGGGTATCATCATATGATGCTAATTTTTTGTTGAGTATTTAAATTCGTGGTTCAGTGCAACAACGAAAACAAGGAAAATTGTTCCCCCACAAAAATTTCTGATATTTAGAGTATTATGTACATCACAGAACTAGTCAAAGCAGTTTAGGTAACAGCATCAAGTAATATTAGATGAATAACTCTTTGGCTCCTTCTCTGCCAATTCACCATCTTGCTTTTAACATCTTCCTTGCTGGTGAAGGTGTTCAGAGTGACTTACCACACTAACTACTGTGGTTTCTGATGACACTTTGTGTTGAACTCAGATACCTTTAACTGTTGTGGTTTTTCATTACACTTTGTGTTAAATTCACAGATGACAGATGACTTACCATAATAACTGCTGAGGTTTTTGATGACACTCTGTGTTGAACTCACTGATGAGTTACCATGCTAACTGTTGTGGTTTTTGATGACACTTTGTTTTTAACTCACAGATGACTTACCACACTAACTGAAGCTGTCGTTTTTGATGATACTTTATGTTTTTCTCACAGATGGCTTACCACACTAACTGCTGTCGTTTTTGATGACACTTTGTGTTGAACTCACAGATGACTTACCACACTAACTGCTGTCGTTTTTGATGACACTTTGTGTTGAACTCACAGATGGCTTACCATACTAACTGCTGTGGTTTTTGATGACACTTTGTGTTGAACTCACAGATGACTTACCACACTAACTGCTGTGGTTTTTGATGACACTTTGTGTTGAACTCACAGATGACTTACCACACTAACTGCTGTCATTTTTGATGACACTTTGTGTTGAACTCACAGATGACTTACCACACTAACTGCTGTGGTTTTTGATGACACTTTGTGTTGAACTCACAGTACTTCTTCTACAAAAAGAACGAATGTAAAATACAAATTAAAGGCTGCTATTTTATATTTAATTATAAAATGGTCATGTGCAATTATTACACACCTGCTATTGTTTATTTTTAATTATAAAATGGTCATGTGCAATTATTACACATCTGCTATTGTTCATTTTTAATTATAAAATGGTCATGTGCAATTATTACACACCTGCTATTGTTTATATTTAATTATAAAATGGTCATGTGCAATTATTACACACCTGCTATTGTTTAATTTTAATTATAAAATGGTCATGTGCAATTATTACACACCTGCTATTGTTTATTTTTAATTATAAAACAGTCATGTACAATTATTACACACCTGAAAAAGTAATGTCAAATAGACTTAGAAGAATTTAAAGATGATATCTAAAGTGAAAATACTTATGTTATTGTACATGCAACAGAGGCTTTATATTTGATAAGTAACAGTGTTGAACTGATCCAATGTATATAATATTTTAGCTTCGGTACATTTTTTTGAATTTTGCAATTTCATTACATCCCAAGAAATTAAGCAATTTCTCTATATACATATTACAGACTTTATTGCTATTTAATACAAATAATATTGAAACTATACCTCTCCCTCGATAGCTCATGAGTAACTATACTTCTCCCTCAATAGCTCATGAGTAATTATACTTCTCCCTCGATAGCTTATGAGTAACTTCACTTCTCCCTCAATAGATCATGAGTGACTATACTTCTCCCTCAATAGCTTATGAGAAACTACACTTCTACCTCGATAGCTCATGAGTAACTATAATTTTCCCTCAATAGATCATGAGTAACTATAATTCTTCCTCGATAGTTTATGAGTAACTATACTTCTCCCTCGATAGCTTATGAGTAACTATACTTCTCCCTCAATTGATCATGAGTAACTATACTTCTCTCTCAATATAGCTCATGAGTAACTATACTTCTCCTTCAATAGATCATGAGTAACTATGCTTCTCCCATGATACCGCATGAGTAACTATACTTCTCCCTCAATAGATCATGAGTAACTATACTTCTCCCTCGATGGCTTATGAGTAACTATACTCTCCCTTCGTAGCACATGAATAACTATATTTATCCCTTGATAGCTCAAGAGTAACTATACTTCTCCCTTGATAGCTCATGAGTAACTATACTTCTCCCTCTACAGATCATGAGTAAATATGCTTCTCCCTTGACAGCTCATGAGTAACTATACTTCTCCCTTCATAGCTCATGAGTAACTATACTTCCACCTTGATGGTTCATGAGTAACTATACTTTTCCTTTGATAGCTAATGAGTAACTTTACTTCTCCCTTGATAGCTCATGAGTAACTATGCTTCTCCCATTATAGCGCATGAGTAACTATACTTCTCCCTCAATAGATCATGAGTAACTATACTTCTCCCTCGATAGCTTATGAGTAACTATACTCTCCCTTCATAGCACGAGTAACTATATTTCTCCCTTGATAGCTCAAGAGTAACTATACTTCTCCCTTGATAGCTCATGAGTAACTATACTTCTCCCTCTACAGATCATGAGTAAATATGCTTCTCCCTTGACAGCTCATGAGTAACTATACTTCTCCCTTCATAGCTCATGAGTAACTATACTTCCCCCTTGATGGTTCATGAGTAACTATACTTCTCCTTTGATGGCTCATGAGTAACTTTACTTCTCCCTTGATAGCTCATGGGTAACTATACTTCTCTCTTGTTAGCTCATGAGTAACTATACTTCTCCCTTGATCACTCATGAGTAATGGGGCTCCATTAACATAGACTATAGCATAAATGAGGCAACGAGATAGCAAAGGAAACAAATTTTGGTTAACACTGACAGTTGAAGGACGGTGGAGCTAGCAACTTTTGTCGATACATGAGAATTATAATCTCCTTTGTCCTAAAAATATTTGTATACCACATTTTCTGTATGTCTTTGGACTCTGTTTGTTTATGGACACTGACATTTTTTGGCCAAAATAATATTTTCTTACCTTGTAATGTTCAGACACCATTTTAAAAGAATTTTATTTAAGTACTTATGTTTTCAGACACAAATGCAGCTCTACAGTGATAAGACAAGACAGACAGACAAAAAATACTGCTTTCAGAAAGTTGGGGAATAGCTCGCTTGTAATCAGAAATAGCACTGACAAGTTATATGTATGGTCTGAATCGTCAAAAACCACATTTTACTATTCATTAACTCATTGACACTGTTATAATGAATAACATTTGTTTACAACTATATTGGTCACATGTGGAAAACAAAATCTAAATCATAAAGGCATTAGAAGACTATGTCACCGTTTATTAAAAGAGAGAAGCATTAAAGTAAAAGTCTTCATCTTTGAAGAGTTTGTTTAATACTTCCATTGTGGATCATACTAAAACCTGTACCTGCTCACATATATAGCAACAGGTTTAAATAGAAAATTATTGTATTTTAGAAAAAAAATTAAATAGCAAAAACCATCTTTTTCTCATGTGTTTTATATAATATGAATTTTTAAGTATTCAAATGTAATTTACTTTGCTATTAGTCTTATAAAAGTTTTGGTACCAGACAGCAACAAACTGGAATTGGTTCATTTGTCTATACGTGACTGGATGCAGGTTTTACTCTTATCCACAATGGAGGTGTTAAACAAAATTTTGGCGATGACGACTTTCACTCTAATGGTTTCCTCCTTTAATAAAGGGTGGCATATTCTTTTTCTGCTTTGACATTGAGATTATTTTTACCTACAGGTGAGAAATATAGTTTTTAAACAAATGTTATTCATTATCCACACTTGCCTCTGCATTATAAGCTGGTTTGTAAATTATCCAGGTGTGCTACAACAAGGGAGCAGTGTACGTTAGTGTTCTCGTTAAAGAAATTACAATTTTGCATATTTAACTTGTTAACTGTCAAACAGGTTAACCGAATTTATTTGTGCGTATGTTATTATCTCACATCTGCCATCAACTAAAAATAATTAACCTCAGGTTACTCTGACTTTTTGTTTTCTTCTGAAAATGTAGTGAAATTAAATTTGACTTTTACCTACAAGAACTTCGAGCAATAAACATGTGTTGCAGTTTAATCCCATTAGAGAGGGAATTTTTTTTTTTTTTGGGGGGGGGGATAGTCTGATCTTATTTATAGACATTGCAAACTATTATAATCATATTTTCATGACATGGTAAATAATGTTTCAAATGACAGATTATATTATACATGTAAAAATTATACATTATAATATACATGTACAGTAGAACCTGTGTTGGGAGACCACCCTTTCTGCCAACAAAACATGGTCTTTCAAGAGAGGTGGTCTCTCATTGGAGGTCTTTAATTAGTTTATCTATATAACATTAGTTTGTGCATTGAGCATCTGGTCTCTCAAGACAGGTGGTCTTTCATAGCAGAGGTCTCTTAAGACAGGTTTTACTGTATACAAGTTTGCAGAGCTGGAATCCCTCATTTAATCTTTAGCTGAAGATGAAAAAATGTCCTATGTTATTACAAATCATAAGTTTGATGCAAGAAAAGAAATGAATCTTCGATGAGAATGGACAAGATTAAATTAGTTAAATTTTAATTCAAACTTCATTTATTTTACATTCGGGTAGCTACTGTAGCCCAGGTGGTAAAGCACTGGACTCATAATCTAAGGGTCATGGGTTCAATACCCACCCAGGTCAGCCCAGGTTGGCTGCCTCAGTGTGTCCTTGGAAAAGGCACTCATCTCCCATTTCCTTGGCATGATATAGCCAAGAATGTGTTAAATGTGCCATTAAAACCAACAAAAACAGAACAAAAAAATTATTTTATATCTGTTACAAGCTTGCACAACTTATATAAGATCTCTTGATAGTTCAGATGTTGTTGTATAGTAATGGAAATTGGAAATCTGTATTGGAGGTTATATAAACATTCTCAAGTTTAAACTTAGAATCAGCTCTAAGTTCTGGCATGGAAATCATAAAACTTCTGAGCTTGAGATTTTGTGTCAGCCAATCACAAAGGACTTTACTTGGGTAACACCACTTTTTGATTGGCTGAAAGGAAAAACCAAATCTCAACCTCAAGGTCAGAATTTTTTTTATCTGCAAGCCTAATGTCTGATTGGCTAATGTTCAAGCACTGACCAGAATCTTTAGAAGAGTTTGAGGCTGAGTGTAAAAGTGTTTATATAACCTCCTGACCCAGAGAAAACCACTGCCATGCTGAAGCTGGGGATTGAATCTTGGAACATACAGATGGAAAACTAGTGATTAACCCGCTGTGCTATCCAGGATAGCACAATAGTTATGGCAAGTAGTATGGAGTGGTTATTGGAGGTAGAAACAATTTACCTTCAAATCTGCAGATCCTATCCATATAACTCCTGATTCAGTAAAAAGAGCAATGCATTTGTTGTTAAATGATACTGCCATATCTATAAAGCCTTCCACAGGTGCAGAGATGTCTATGACCTGTAAAAATATAACATTTAAGATACGCAGAGAAAAATAAAACAAGATACAGTCTAATCCTGATGATCCGATGCAAAACTATTGCCACTAAAAATGTTGGGTAAACACTGATGTTGGAAAAAATGGGTTTTATTTTAAATGACTTTCATTAAATTGTTAGCATTCAAAATGACATAATAACAGTATACACTCTGCACAAAATGTTTTGCAATATTTAAGGCAATTTTGACATCAATTACTTAGATGTATTGTAATGCTATGAACTCTCGGAGAGATTGGACAAAAAATGATTTGGTTGCATCTTCTCTTTCTTATTAAATAACGAAAAAGAATTTTTTTTATATACAATTTTAATAATCCCAATAACAGTCCCATGAAAGAAAATTATAAAGTCAATTAAAGGTGTGTAGACCTTTTAAAATACTTAGTGATTAACAATCTGCCATAAATTGGCCACACAGGCTTTCTGTTGTGGAAAAATGATGTGATGTCAATAATTGTGTAATACTAAAGTAAAAGTAATGAGAATACTGATGGCTTGGAGGGAAAAATATCACTCAAAAAACATGCAAACTGAATTTTAAATGTTTAAATCTTTTCTTCCCTTTATCTCTTAACTGAAAAATTGGTTACAAAGTTCATAAAAAATTTTGATAGAAAATATTTAAGGACTACATTTTATGAGCATTTTTTTGTCATGAAACGATTTTCCAGATGGAAGCTGTTAAATAATATCAAGAGGGGTAACGACTCAGAGCATAATAATTTCCTCTTATTACTTTAATCTGAGTTATGTCCCTAATATTTTTAAAATTTATTTTTATAGCCAAAAGGCCAACAGAGCTAAATATAGAAAAAATGTATATGATTAGAAATATGAACTATTCTTAGTAACTGAGAGAAGTAGATGGCATGCCATAGGCTTGAGAGGAATAAATTTGTAAAAACTCATTCAGTTATTATTGTATGGGCAATTACTGACCGGATATTTTTTCCCATACTTTTCTATCTAATGACCATTTCTGCAGGGTAGATGTTTAACAATGAGCAGTGCAAGAAAATGCACATCAACCTATTCATTTTTAAGTGATGTTGGATTGTTTGGACCCTTAGCTGGGCAAAAATAAAAAAAATCTCAAAAAGTTAAATACAATAACATTTCACAAGCAACCATCTTAAAAGGTGAAACTTTGATTTTTATCCCTAAACGTAGTACAGTGAAACAGCTGAAGATTGAAAACTTCATTTAACTGAAATTCCCTTTAAACTGAACCAATTTTCAAGTCCTTCATTTTTATTTCTTTAATTTCAATAAATTTAACCCAAACCCTTCTACTCTAAAAATCAAAAAAACATTTCTGACCCTAGTATCAGTTTTACACTAAAATGAACAAGACAAAGACTTATTTAAAGGTCAAGGCCAAACCAACTGTTGCAAAGCTAGTGGATGTGTAAATCACTTATCGTATATACTCAAGTATAATCCCAGTCCAAATGCAAACAACATAGACCCTGATCTGCCATCGCATAATGCAGCAGCAGATCAGGGTCTATGTTGTTTGTTCTACTGATTAGTCCTTACAAACTGCATAGACCAAGATCTGCCGGTGCATTATGCGACGGCAGATCTGGATCTATGCAGTTTGCAGTTGGTATCGGATTATACATGAGTATATACGGTAGATTATGTTAATTTGCCTTTGTTCTGAAAACACAAGATACTAAACTAGATGTATTAAAAAAATCACTAATTTAGTGACTGAGAGGAAAAAAAGGCTCCTGGTCTAACCTAAATACTTTTTACTGAAAAAGACTGAGAAAAGAAAATAAATGAAGTTTTATTCACATAATTGATTTTTAAAAGAGGAAAACTATTTCTGAAGTTACTATGACTATAAAATATATTTGCCTGTAATCAGCATCTCCAAATATCCAGCTACAGATCATAGAGGTAAGTTATCACCAAATAATCAGCATGTCCAAACAACCAGCTACAGATCAGAGAGGTAAGTTATCACCAAATAATCAGCATGTCCAAACATCCAGCTACAGATCATAGAGGGAAGTTATCACCAAATAATCAGCATGTCCAAACATCCAGCTACAGATCATAGTGGTAAGTTATCACCAAATAATCAGCATGTCTAAACATCCAGCTACAGATCATAGAGGTAAGTTATCACCAAATAATCAGCATGTCCAAACATCCAGCTACAGATCATAGAGGTAAGTTATCACCAAATGAGAAGATCCGTTTTATCATATATTCTGAATCTGACAATACATTGGAAGAAAGAAATTTTATCCGACTTTGGTTAGTACAGAGTGAGACAAAAATTGTTGAATCTGCTCATTCCTTGTGATGAGTGCAGTGTAAAAACCACTGATTTGACTAATTCTATGATACAACATGATTATGTATATTCTTTGTTTAATGCTTAATAAATCATATGAAAGAAAAACTTACAGTAAATTATGCACATGAAAAAGTTGTACAAAAGACAAGGAGACACACAACTTTTGTGACAATGACAATACCAGAGCCTGCTGGCCATTGTTATTTGACCTGGACTATTTGGGTTTTGTAAAGTAGCCATCAGGTGTTTGCTTTGACAGTTTGCTTTCTGTTTCTTGGTTACCCAGATGTACTAAATCATGGTACCAAATCACTGAATTAATCAATTTAGCAGATGCAAAATTAATCAAGTGTCAGTTGAAATAATCTGAATAAAATTGCTTCATTCAAACTTTTTTAATATATACTGTGATTAAAACTATTGTGACATATTTTTGCTTAACAAAGAATGACATTAACCTAGTATGGCATCAGAGTCCATGAATTGTTGCCACATTTCAGTACAATATTTACATTGACCAATGCTACCCTAATGTTTACCATTCTGCAAATCAATGTTACCCAGATGTTTACTCTTTTCTACTGATCAATGTTACACAGATGTTTACTTTTCTGCTGTTCATATTCATTAAAACATACAGCATTTTTGTGCCAAGTTTCATTAATTATTATTTATTAATTTTTATAAGAAAATTTATGGACTACAGCTCATCCACAGTGAAAATTATACCATCCAGGAAAAGGAGACAAGTGCTTTTTCAACACTCTGTGAGTAAGAATTTTAATAGAAAAATAACTAGTATAAGGCAAATTAATAACCAGGCTAACAAACATGTACTTCTATTCATACAGAAGGAACATAACTGTTTGTGTCTTACTCTTGATTAAACAGCACACCTTGGTATAAAAAAACTCAAAACAAATTAAATATGATCCCAAATAGTTTTGTTTTATGAGGTTCAAATGTATCTAGTTGAGAAAAATTAACCTATAATTCAAAATTTATTTTTGTAACTTGATGTTTGTGATGCAAACTTGTTATCCATAGTACAGTTGGTTAAATAAGAATTTGATAAACAAAACTCAAGTTTCCTCCTGGTAATTGGTCTGTTAGTACTGACTTATGTATCTAAAATTTAAAGCATACTGTTGAAAAGAACTGGATAAAAATCATTCAATAACTAAGTTTCCAACCATCTGTCTCGCATCAGTACTAATACTATTATCTCTGGTGGGTGGAAGGTTGTGCTTGATGTGATAGGCATTTCAAATGTTTATACTACAGACTTCATCTTGGAAACTGGAGGACTCTACATTGTATTTCCAAAGAAGAAGTGAATATCAAAGGGCAGAAACTATAAAGACCATACTTGCTTAAAGAATGCTATGTGAAGTACCCAAAGTTAACTGATTAGCATGCAGCTGTAAACCCCTGTGAAAAGAACACTGATTCTTTCATCAAACAAGAGTTCCTTGAAGGGACTGATGCTCTGCTGTTCATAAAGAATTTCCAGGAATTCAGGATAAGACCATTTCTTCTTTTTAACTGCTGAGTGTTGATACCATCTCTGATATTCCTGAGCAACAAGATTTTCAAATTAGCCACTGTGGCAGCCATACTGGATGTAAGATCAGTACTATTTTAATTTAGGACAAACCAGTCACCATTAGAAGACCTTTGGTGGAAACCCAATGCCAATATGACCATCCATTCAGGAGAATTAGTGACAAGACTTTCAATATGTTCATTGTGGCAGCCATTATCATTTAGAACCAACTAGATATTATAAAAAGTCTTTCGGTGAAACCCCATGCCAATATGACTTTCCATTTTGAAGGAACAGCAATAACAAGATTTTCAAGATGGTTGCCATGGTGGCCATACTGGATTGTCAGATCTGCACCATTTTCATTTAGTACCAACTAGACATCATAAGAAGTCTTATGGTGAAAACCCCATTCTGACATGACTTTTCATCTAGGAGAAGCAGTGATAAGATTTTCAAGATGGCCAAAGTGGGTTATTTAAGACCAACCAGACACCATAGGAAGTCTTCCAGTGAAAACCCGATCCTGATATGACTTTCCATTCAGAAGAAGTAGCAATAACAAGATTTTCAAGATGGTTGCTGTGGTGGCCATATTGGCTGTCAGATTGGCACCATTTTCCTTTAGGAACAACCTGACAACATAAGAAGTTATTTTTTGTGAAAACCTCATGTTGATATGACCATCCATTTAGGTGGCACTGCAGTAACAAGATTTTTAAGATGGCCACTGTGGTGGCCATATTGGATGTCAGGGCAACACCATTTTCATTTAGGACCAACTAGACTTCATACAAAGTTTTCTGGTGAAAACCACATGCCGGTATGACTTTCCATTCAGGAGGAGTAGCGATAACAAGATTTTCAAGATGGCTGCCATGGCATCCATAATGGATGTCAGATTGCCAACATTTATTTTAAGGAGCAACTAGACTTCATAAAAGGTCTTTTAGTGAAAACCCCATGTTGATATGACCATCCATTCAGGAAGATTAAGCAATTACCAGACCTTGGGATAAATGTGTGTATATAGTTTCATGGCAATCCTCCAAGTAGTTTGGAGGAGCAGTGATAACAAACTTGTGCTAATAGATGGATGGATGTCGGATGATGGACAACAGGCCATCACATAAGCTCTTCTGGTCTATGACAAGTAGTGCTAAAAAATCACTTGCCCTGACTCAAAATTCACCTGCCTGACAGGGCCATATATTTATACTATTTTTTGACACAATGTTGAAACTGCTATACTTTAAATTAAAAAATATATATAAATACTTTAAATTGACTGTTTTCTGTCTTTTTGTCTCTCAAAATAGTGTACATCAGAAAAAAAATTGTGTGACCTTGTCCACTAAAATTTCGATTTGAAGCAATGTTTTCTCTAGACCATGATGTAAATCAGTACTTAGTAGTTTAGTTTTCTGAACGCTGCAAAAATCTCCACATTTCTCGATCAAAGTTGAAACAGAAATGAATTCGGAGAGGCATCAGTCTTTTTTTTATATCAATCAGTAAAAACAGTAGCTTCAAGTTTAGTAATAACAATATTACATTACAATTACAATTACAGAAAACACTCATTTTGTATATCAATAGAACCCTACCAACTCTTTGAACTAAATGGGTTAACATACAATGTAATTATCTCAGTTCCTTTAGGGTAAAAAACACTGTATTGGAGGCTTTTATAAGTTGCTAATCCCCAAGCTTAGCTTAGCTGTCAAACAATCGCACATGTACCGCTCAATATTTTTAACTAGTGATGCATTACCAAGTCAGTATCAGCTCATTATTTTTCATCCTAGACAAGTAAGCACTAATTATAGGTAACCAATGAAATACGGAGAACATAAATAGTACTGTTTCCCATTCATTGGTCACATGCTTTGCTTTGTACACAAAGTTTAGAGCTTTAGATACAATTAAGCGGACAATCTTCATAAGTTGGAGGGATCTACAAATAGAGCCCTGACAGGGAGCTAAATATGAATGATTTACCAGTGTCTTCAATAACTTCATAATGTAGATTCCACTCAAGGTTTTTTATCTGCCAAATTAAATAACACTTTTTTGACAAGCCCAATGGGACACTCACTTAGAATATTGGAGGGGGACAGATCTAGATTTAAGGCATCAGACTATCCAATGTTTTGAGCTCTGCATTTAGGAGGAGTAGTAATAACAACATTTTCAAGATGGCTGCCATGGTGGTCATACTGGATGTAAGCTAGGCACCATTTGCATTTAGGACCAACTAGACATCATTAGAAGACTTTTGGTGAAAACCCCAGTTGAATATGACCATCCACTGAAGAGGAGGAGCAATAACAAGATTTTCAAACTGGCCACCATGGTACCCATATTGGATGTCAGATTGGCATCATTTTCATTTAGACCCCACCAGACATTAATAGAAGTCTTCTGGTGAAAACCACATGTCAATAAGACTTTCTATCTATGATGAGTAGCGATAAGAGTTTCAAGATGGTTGCCTTGGTGGTCATATTGGATGACAGATCAGCACAATTTTTACTTAGAACCAAGTACACATCATAAGAAGTCTTCTAATGAAAACCTCATGACGATATGACTTTCCAGTGAAGAGGAGTAGCAATAACAAGATTTCGATTCTCAAGATAGCTGCCATATTGGATGTCAGATCGGCACCATTTTTAATTAGGACCAATCAGATATCACAAGAAGTGAAAACCCAATGTTTTTTGGCTTAAAACCCAACGTCAATATGACCATCCAAGATTTTCAAAATAACCACTGTGGCGGTCATATTGGATGTCTTAGCAGCAGCATTTAGGATCAACCAGACATCATAAAAATTCTTCTGGTGAAAAACCCCATGTCTATATGACTTTTTCAGTTCAGAAGGAGCAGTGAAAACAATTTTCAAGATGGTCACTGTGGCAGCCATATTGGATGTCTGAGCAACACCATTATAATTTAGGACCAACTAGACCATGGGATGAAATGTGTGTGTGTAAAGATTAATGGCAATCCTCCAAGTAGTTTAGGAGGAGTAGCGATAACAAACTTGTGCTAACAGACAGATGGATAGCAGGTCATCCCATAAGCTCTTCTGGTCTATGACAAGTAGAGCTAAAAATTAGTGATGCTCCCTGATTAGACCCCCTCTTTAATGAATTCTCAACCATAATCCAAATCCTCTTTGTACCCCACAAAACACATGCCTACATAATCATTCTTCTTCATAACAAACAACTTCTATGTAGATCAAATCATCCATTACACCTCAGGACATATTCTTTTAAACTAACAATGGTTCTGCTGTGTCTTGCCACTGACCCATGCTATGAAGCAAGCTCACAGTACATGACTGCAAAAACTTTAATGCAGAATTGCAACACAAAGGCCAAAACACTGCTGTCAATGCAAGAAAAGTGATAACAATACCTCACCATCCATTCAATGCAGACTTGACAAAAATTCCATTAAAAAAAAGAACTAACATTAAGCAAATAAATAAACTATGTTCTTAAAAAGAATAGAGTTTTTAACCTGCTTTTGGTACTGTCCACCCCGGTCAATCAGGTATAGCTCATTGCCTTTAGCAACCAGTGCCTGAGACTGTCTGTCCATGGTCAATATAGTCCAACTGGTAGGTACTGATTGCAATCCTGGGGTGAAGAGATAAAATATATTTATATACTATATCAAATTTATAATTAAATCTTTAAATAGTTATTGAAGTCTTTTGGTGGCCTGTGACCATTGCCTACATTTTCACAAAAAGCTACACACACATGGATTTATCAAGGACTTTTCAAGGACTCTGATTCCAGTTTTTTTTTTTCAACCACTGCAACCATCATGTGTCCACTTGATGTTCAAATGGATCAATTTCCAAGACAGAAGTATGACACATTCTTATGTCCATCTTAACTGACCTTTCTTTTTCAATCCTTTGAAAAGATCTGAGTGCACTTTTATTTTCCCAATTCATGCAAGGTCTATCACATTCTTTCCAATGATAAGATGATAAGGATGTCCCCATGCATTAGTCTCCACTACATTCACTCAGTTTAATAATGACATATTACTTCATAAACCTCAGTTCTTGGCTTAGTATGGGACCATGGTGCCATACCTTGCTGTACTATTGAATACTGACTTGCAATACTGGCAAGGGTAAATACTCTTGCCTGAATGAGGAAGAATCTGCAGGAACATTAGCAACCCAACCAAAATGCTTATGAATATTTAATCTGCCAAACTTACATAAAATAATCTCATGTAACTTTCTGTCAAAATATGTTTATTTTTTCCCACATTTTTTAAAATTTAAAGATATCACAAGATATTTTGCCTAAACTGAAGGATTTTTCAAAGCTAAATGTGGATTAAATGTATTTTTTATTTAAAAAACTGAAACTTAAAGACTAGAAAACTGTGTAGCAAACCATGTGAAGTTTTTCCTATCATACAGAACTATTTATATCCATACGGGAACTCACAGTGGATTATCCCAATTTATATTAGGGCTACAAATCAACCTGCACACACCTAATAATACCTTTCTCTTATATCAGTATGTAAGTACAGTATTTTCTCCAGGATAAGTGATTGCACAAATCCCCACTAAACTTTACAACCCCCCCCCCTTCAAAATCAGTGAATGTGAAAATCATCAGTTGATTTGACATGAGCGTAACAAAACCCATATCATTCATTAAAATTATCAAATCTCAATCTGATCATGTAAAAACTTTGACTTCTACATCAGCCACCATAATCAAGCGCTTATTAACTTGACTTCTACATCAGCCACCATAATCAAGCGCTTATTAACTTGACTTCTACATCAGCCACCATAATCAAGCGCTTATTAACTTGACTTCTACATCAGCCACCATAATCAAGCGCTTATTAACTTGACTTCTACATCAGCCACCATAATCAAGCGCTTAGGTGGCGCTCTCCAGTTTCGTACTTTGCATAGGGTTAGAATTTTAAAGAAAAAGAATTGGCCAGGGTTTCCTCACTGGCTGTCCTGGCTATTTAAAAAAGACCTTGTATATCTTAGGTATTGTTAAAAGAACTTTGAATTCCCTTTATTTTGGTGTATGATTGATGGGTGAAATTTGGGTTATAGAGTATACAGCTTGGTCTTACTTAAGATGTGCACCTCTCAAAAAACTGCTAGCTCCGCTTGTCATTTTCACTTCCTGGACTTCAAAGGTAAATTTAAAAAAAAAGAGCCGATAACTTTTTTTACTTTTTAGATATTTTGTAATTTATTCATAGTACTTTCAGAGGCTGGTATTGTCTGCTCTGGCAAAATTCGTTTCCCTATTATAATAACTCCTGAAAATAGTGCACTTTTGACTAATTCAGACTGATTTTTCGAGTACTTTAGAGCGGCCATTTTGTCTGCTGTGTGCTTAGATCATGTCCAGTTTCCACAAGTACAATATGTAAAGAAATTTCAGCCACAGTACATGAAAGTAACATAGAGGTATGCCAACATTCTCTCCATTGTGCATGTTGCAAATGCAAAATACTTCATCTTACACCTGTCACTCTCTCAGAAGAATGTATTATCTGTAGAGCGCCCCCTTATTAACTTGACTTCTACATCAGCCACCATAATCAAGCGCTTATTAACTTGACTTCTACATCAGCCACCATAATCAAGCGCTTATTAACTTGACTTCTACATCTGCCACCATAATCAAGCACTTATTAACTGACTTTTTACAACTGAGCAATGAGACACTTTCATTGATTATCTAGCAATTAAAAGCATTTTACCAACTGCAACTGGCATAGTTGTACAATGCAGACATGCAGTATTTGGTATATGATGATAATGTCTCTGCTTTTACATGCAGTTCAAACGCATTAAACAAAGCGCAATTGTCATAACACATGATCACTGCTGCTGTGCCAATAATGAAGATAAATAACAAGTGTTATCTTTATTCATTAAAACTTATTTATGACACATTCATTAGCTGAAACATGTTATAAGGGGTCTATTTGTAGATACTGCTCTCATATAAAAACACACCTCCCCAAAAACAAGAGTCCCTCAAAGGGAATAACACTGAACTGATGAGAAGAATTTCCAGAAATCCAGGATAACACCATTTCTTCTCTTTAACTGCCAAGTGTTAAAACAATCTCTGATATTCTTGAGCAATAACAAGATTTTCAAATTGACCACTGTGGTGGCCATATTAGATGTAAGATCAGCACCATTTTCATTTAGGACCAAGTCACCATCGTTATAAGTCTTTTGGTGAAAACCCCATGACAATATGACCATC
The DNA here is from genome assembly GCA_029931535.1 of Margaritifera margaritifera. Taxonomy (NCBI): domain Eukaryota; kingdom Metazoa; phylum Mollusca; class Bivalvia; order Unionida; family Margaritiferidae; genus Margaritifera; species Margaritifera margaritifera. The sequence continues at coordinate 564,747 of JAQPZY010001382.1, read as the reverse complement.
CATTCAGGAGGAGTAGCGATAACAAAATTTTCAAGATGGCCATTGTGACAGGCATATTGGATGTAAAATTGGTATCATTTTCATTCAGGACCAACTAGATATCATAAGAAATTTTTTGGTGACATCTATTCATGAGTATCAATAAAAAGATTTTCAAGATGGCCACCATAGTGGCCATATTGGATGTCAGCTTGGTACCAGTTTCATTTAGGACTGTTACGACTCTAGGGGTAATGTAAGAAGATAAAAGACACAAACAAGCTTTCAAGATAAAAATGCAAATCTTTAATTTCCTAAAGTATTAAAAGTATAAAAATAATTCAACAAACAATCAAAGTGAAAGAATTAAAACATAACTTACAGTATAGAATATCCTAAAAAGTCCTAAATTGTTTTAAAGTTCACTTCCTGAAGTTAATCCAAATAATCCGGATGTAGTATTCCGAATGAAATAGCCTTTGATGTGCTAATGTGTTGATAAATTTCAAGTAAATCCAAATAATCCTTGAAAGTCTGGAATCTCACAAGTATTAGAAATGTTCCCGATAATTCCACGGAACTGTATATTAATTCAGATGAAGACAATACTGACTTCTAAAGGTATTGTATTAATAATGAATCTTCAAAGTAATTCCCACACTGAACTGACAATAAATCTCAATATGACCTTTCTTCTCTCAAGTAACTGCTAGAATAATAATCAGAGGATTATTCTCTATATATACATAATAAGTGTGCAGTATTGAATTGAAAAACCCTTACTCCGTCTCCAATAACAGAGTATTACAAAATAATTCAACCCTCTACGAACCAATCAGGAACTAGGTTATGTGTCATAATGTTTACGTTCTCATGCTCTTAAATTCTTAACCAGTAAACATCGTGTTGATTCAGAATGGGAATGTGACCCTGCAATGTTAATTTCTAAAAGTACAGAACTAGGTTGACATATTTTTCGCGCACAATTAGTCATGTGACCATTTATTGATCGAAAGGTTGTCGTATGTATACTCATATGGTAACTGCAGTTTAGACTAAGAACAGAGATCATAAACTAATAAATTAAATCATTATAAAAAGGAAAAAGAGGTATGATTCCGTAACAGGACCAAGAAGACATCATATGATGTCTTCTGGTGAAAAACCACATCAATATGACTTTCTGTTCAGGAGAAATAGTGATAAGATTTTGAAGATGGCAGCAATGGTGTCCATATTGGATGTTAGATTGGCACCATTTTCCTTTAGAACCAACTAGACATCATAAGAAGTCTTTTAGTGAAAACCCCATGTTGATATGACCATCCATTCAGGATGATTAGCGATAATAAGATTTTCAAGATGGCAGCCATATTGGACATGTGAGCAGCACCATTATCATTTAGGACCAGCTAGACTTTGGGATAAACATGTGTTTATACAATGGTCCCCCTCTAAGGCCACCCCTTATGCAGCAGGAAAGTGTCCTTATAAGAGGGGTGGCCTTTCTAGAGGGGGATGACACAGATGTGAGTAATAAAATTACATATAAAATATGTATGGCATAACTAATTTTTAAATATTTAATATTTTCATTCAAAAATCACAGGCATGCTATGGAATCAATGTTATAAAACTAATATTAATGTTATTTAAAATAATTATGAATAACTATCAATTGTGCAAAACCACTTTGTCAGTAAAATTAGCATACAAACATCTGGTTGTAACAATAATTGTCTGTCGATTCCATTTTCCTACTGCTTTTAAATGTATAACTTACACAATTTATTTGAATCTTTCTGACATCAAATTTCTCAGCAGTGATCAAAGGAATCTCCCTCTTTTTGTTTACTCGAATTCTTTTAACTTTTCGTTCTAAACTGAGAATATATGATGACATTTGCACTTTATATAACTACTTATTCCTGCACTGGCAATTTGTAGTCATTACACAAAATGTCCAGCATTTATAAAGGAAGTGACCTTGTCATGTGATCAACTAGTTTTAGTCTGGTACCCTTTCAAATACAGTTTGTAATCTATGAGAGAGAATGCACTAAAGCTAACATGCCATTTTTACTTTATGGTGAGAGGATGTCAAGCTGACTTGAACTGAACAATACTATGCTTCTCAGCAGTTCGTAATAATAGCCAATAATTATCAAAGTTACAAAACCTAACATCTAAGCAACACGCAGCAGTAAGTTTAATCAGATTACTTACCCATTTGTATGCATTAAAGTTAGGTACTTTATCAGTTTGTTGGAACATATATCAATGGGTTATATTTAGAAATCAACAAATATTTGTGAGATTTCTATCTGTAAACCCCATTATATGGCTGCTCATAAGGGTTAAATTTGACAGTTTTTGCACTAAAATACTGGCCGCAGGTCTCGTTAGAGGGGTGGCCATCCTAAAGGGGTACTTTTGAATATAAACTCGTTGGTGCCAAGGGATTCATGCAGTATAAAGCATGTGGCCACTGGTAAGGAGGGCAGTTCAAGAGGGAAACCACTGTATAAAGTTTCATGGCAATTCACCCAGTAGTTTAGTAGGAATCATGATAGCAAACTTGTGCTAATGGATGGATGATGGACAAAAGGTCAACCCATAAAGCTCTTCTGGTCTTTGACCAGTAGTGCTAAAAACAAAATTGAAAATTCCCCCTACCAAAAATGCCAGAGGGGGAATCCTCTGTGAAAATCCTGGAGAAATCACAGCAATATGCTATTAAATAGAGACACTAATACATGCTGTTTCAAAACTGTCTAGTGATACATACTCAGTTTGTTTACTTCATTACGGAAAAGATTGTTCCCTGTCTATGTTTGTAAAAATGGGCACTACTATATCAATCTATACCTGGTACTTCCGCTAATCTCTGCACCCTGGGATCATCCACACTGTTCATCATAAATATACGGTAAGATGATGTGAGAACTGCTATCCCTGTTCCACTGAAACCTGAGAATATTCTGGCATCCACTACCTTGACATCTTTTGCTTCCTGTAATATCCATGAATAAGAATGAGATGAGTGGGCCTGAGATTGCTCAAATGAGTGAGATCAGTCTAATAGTCAAATGAAAGAGCAGTTGGCCAAGAAATCTGAGTTAGTAGTATGCTTTCAGTTTAAATTCCTCCAGTGCTGTCAATGTTATGAAAATTAACATTTCAAGATTTCTACAGCTTTTATATATTCATCCATAATTGATTGCATCATTTGTCCAATACTGAATGGCCCCTATGCCAGGATACTTTGTGTCAAAGTTGGTCAAATTCTGTTCAGCATTTTTTTTAAAGCTGTGTAAATATTTATCTACTTTTAGTAATGGCAGCCATATTTGATGGTGGAACAGCATCTTTTGAATAAATATGAAAGGTGTTAAAACTGGGACACTTTCTGTCAAATTTGGTAAAATTCTGTCAAGTGTTCGTTTAAAAGAATTTATTGAAGGTTTACTATTATTAGCAACAGCATATATTTGGTGTCAAATTTGGTAAAATTCTGTCAAGAGTTCGTTTAGAAGAATTTATTGAAGGTTTACTATTATTAGCAACAGCATATATTTGGTGTCAAATTTGGTAAAATTCTGTCAAGTGTTCATTTAGAAGAATTTATTGAAGGTTTACTATTATTAGCAACAGCATATATTTGGTGTCAAATTTGGTAAAATTCTGTCAAGTGTTCGTTTAGAAGAATTTATTGAAGGTTTACTATTATTAGCAACAGCATATATTTGGCATCATTTTTATAAATGTGAAAGGTCTTCATGCCAGAATGCTCTCCATCAAGTAAGGTCACATGTTATTCAGTCAATTTGGAGAAAACGCTGTTTAAAGGTTTGTCTATTTTTTGTAACAGTGACCATATTTGATTGCAGATCAGAATACAAACTTGAAAGGTTTTAATGCAAGGATGCTTTTTGTCATGTTTGGTCAAATTCTATTCAGCGGTTTTGAAGATGTTGTGTAAAGGTTTTCAAGTTTTAGTAATGATGGCCATATTTGATGGTGGATCAGTATCATTTGTATAAATTTGAAAGGTCTTCATGTTAAGATGCTTTCTGTCAAATTTGATCAAATTCTGTTCAGTGGTCTTTGAGAAGAAGTCATTTAAAGTTCTTTTATTTTTAGTAACAGTGGCTATAATTGATAGCAGATAGGCATCATTCGTATACACTTGAAAGGTCTTCATACCAGGATGCTCTCTGTCAAATTTGGTCAAATTTTATTCAGTGATTATGGAGAAGAAGTCATTTAAAGGTCTTTTTTTTTTAGTAATGGTGGTCATATTAGATTGCAGATCAGCATTGTTTGTATACCAGGATGGTTTCTGTCAAATTTGATCAAAATCTGTTTTGCAGCTTTTGCAAAGAAGTTGTTTAAAGGTTTTTCTATTTTTAGTAATGATGGATATATTTGATGGCAAATCAGCATAATTTAAACATACATTGTAATTTGAAAGGTCTTCATGCCAGAATGCTTTCTGTACAGTATGGTCAAATTTTTGTCAGTGGTTTTGGAGAACAAATTGTTTAAAGGTTTTTCTACTTTTAGCAACAGTGGCCATAGTTCATGGGAGATTGGCATATTATGTACAAATCTGAAACGTCTTCAGGCCAGGATGTTTTTCTGCTAAATCTGATCCCATTCTGTTCATTGGTATTGGAAAAGATGTCATTAAAAGGTTTTTCTATTTTTAATAATGGTGGTCATACTTGATGGCAGATCAGCATCATTTGTAAAAACTTGAAAGGCCTTTATTTCAGGATGCTCTGTGCCAGGTTTGGTTGAAATTGGTCAGGAGGTTTTGGAGAAAAAGTTGAAATAGCAATTGTTGACAGACGATGGATAGGTTTTTCTATTTTTGGTAATGGTGGCCATATTTGATGATGGATTGGCATTATTTGTACAAAAACAGGTCTTCATGCCAGGATCCAATCAAATTTGATCAAACTCTGTTCAGTCCTTGTGGAGATGACGTTGTTTAAAGGTTTTTCTGTTTTTAGTAATAGTGTCATATCTGAAAGCAGATCGGCATCATATCTAAAAACTTTAAAGGCCTTTGAGAGTTTATATTTTTTCTTCTCATTCACTAGCATGTGTGACATAGTCAGAGGTCAGTGTAATGTGTCTGAAGCCAGCAGGCCTAAAAAATCATGGGTATCTGTTGTGTTTTAAGTGTTTTGTATATTATTCAGGTAGTCTGATTTTGTAAATTTAACGCCTACTAGACATAAAATGATGTGGTTGTTACTACTGTCCCTTATTAAATAATATAAAAGAAAAATGCTCATAATTTTAATAGTTGCAATAAAAGCCCTGTGAAACGAAATGATAAAATCAGTGAAAAGTATACAAGACCTTGGGAAATATTTAGTGATTTATGACCTGCCATAAATTGGCTGCACAAGCTTTCTGTTGTGGAAAACCAATGTCCCAATAATTGTGTCATACTGAAAAAGATCACTCACCAACATATATGTACCCATTTTTGTGTGTATTTGATAAAAGAAGTCTAGGATCTTCAACCTGAAGAATTTTCAAATATTAATTCAGATATTATTTTATGGACAATTAGCGTATATATTCGTGTATAACCTTATACCAACTGCATACTGCATAGACACAGGTCTGCCATCGCATAATGCGCCAGCAGATCTGGGTCTATGCAGTTTGTAAGGACTAATCAGTAGAACAAACAACATAGTCCCTGATCTGCCAGCACATTATGCTATGGCAGATCAGGGTCTATGCTGTTTGCATTTGGACCTGGCTTATACGCGAGTATATACGGTACTCTACTTCTGCTGGATTTGCTGGAGTGAAATTGTTTTCTCCAAATCACATCCTTGCATAAACCATGTGCTAACACTGGCCCATGTAGTAAAGGGTACTTTTCAAATACAAATAGTACAACTAATTCAACTAAGAATAGTACCAGAAAATGTACACCAAACAATATGTATCTTTGTGATTTGGAATTGCTTGGATCCTTAGCTAAGGAAACATAATCAATTTTTTAAAAAGTTAAATACTCTAACATTTTAAAAGCAATCATCCTTAAAAAGAAACTTCTGCTTTCTTGTTAACAATAATTCCAGTTAAAAACAACATTTCTAAAACTAAACTATTGTATGATCTCTCTAGATATATACAGATCATATTCTTTAATCACAATGATTTAAAATTTCATTGCTCTGATTTTATTTCTTCAGAGATCATGCAAACTTTGAATACATGGGTCAATGTATAAGAAGTCTTAAAGCTTGCATTTTGCGCTCTGAAATAATAGCAAAAAAGTGCTTCAAAGATTATGAACTTAATGGGTCAGGCTACTAGATGAAAAGAATAATGATACAAATTGTCTGCACTTGCAGAAAAAAACATTGCATACAGTCTATACTCACTCAAGTCTAACTTCAAACAACATAGAACCTGACCTGCTGTCACGTAATGCACTGGCAGATCAGGGTCTATGTTGTTTGTTTTACTGATTACTCCTAATTAAATGCACAGACCCAGATCTGTCAGCGCATTATGCAAATTTCATAGTTTCGATTTTATTTCTTCAGAGACCATGCAAACTTTGAATCTTCTTAAGGATGATAGCTTTTAAAATGTTAGAGTATTTAACTTTTTAACAAAATTTATTATGCTTTCTTAGCTAAGGATTGAAGCAATCGAAAATCATTAGAACAAACAACACAGACCCTGATCTGCTGGCGCATTGTGGGATGACAGATCAGGATCTATTTTGTTTGCAGTTGGACTCAACTTATATGCAAGTATATACAGTATAATTTAGTAAAATTAGCTTTATTACATTTAAACAAGGCAGCCGTGGTGGCTCAGTGGTTAGCGTGCTGGACTCACAACCGAAAGGGTGCCGGTTCAAATCCTACCATCGGACCAACCTAGGTCAGCTACCGTGGTGTGTCCTTGGGCAAGGCACTTTACTCCAATTGCCTCGGCACTAAATAACCTATTTGTGTTGCTGTGCCGTAAAGCACCAAATCAAACCAAAACATTTAAACAATTTGAAATATAAATTGATATGGTAATGAGAAAAGAACACAATATCTCATAGCTGTACAATTTTGACATTCTAATAGAAAGTGTTCAGCTGTTTCAATATGTCCGCATGTACAGAACCAATTGTTGGAAACATGATTTAAGAATAAAACATTATTTAAACTACTACAATTGGTTCTCAATTGCATATGCTGGACTTGATCCACTGATCACCAACATAATAATATGAAGGAATTATATGTTTATAACGATTCAGGTAAGTTTTGATATTCTGAATGGATGGGTTACTTATTATTTCTAATGCTAATGTATTTCACACTTGTACTGTAGAAGGCTAAAATGAATTTTGATACAGCATAGTTCCACACAAAGGGGGCTGAATAGTATTTGATAATTGAGTTTTTCATTGTTAACAACAAACGGTCGAATTACATCTTGTAAGTAGTTTGGAGCAAGACAATGGTACATTTTAAACAAATGAATTAATTATTGCTTGTAACATCGAGAATTCACCTGTTATTACTCTCATAGCCTCCAAATTTATTTTTTCCAATGATTCTTTTTATTGCAAAGTAAAATTATCCTAGATACAGTCAAACAAAGGAAGTATATAAGATTTATACATTCTTTCCAAGGACAAGCAATTAAAATTCTTCGATGTATCAACTTTCTCCCAAGCCTTTTGAGACAAATGTTTGACAAGTGCATGCCAAGCAGCACCTAAATACTTATGTTGGAATACTTCTTGAATATCTTTGCTAGACATCTGCAGTATAGGAGGGTTATCTGGATTACATTTTTGTGTTACAAGCACTGACTCGGTATTGTCTGGGTTAAAAGTCACTAAACATTGATGGGACCAGTCATGTAATTTTTGAATGTCCAAATTTAGAATTCAACCAGCCTTATTAGGATTTTCAATGATTATATATAGTATAGTATCATCAGTGAATAGTCTAAGTGACGATGGTATATCATTTATCATTTGTATATACCAAAAATTGAAAGACTCTTGCATTAGTGATTTGAAAAGTCGAAAATTGGGAATTCAGGACAACTCGTTGCTTTTGTAGTGATAAATAATGTTCTAAAAACAACAGTAACCTACCTTGAATGATGATATATTTAAGTTTAATAAGTAATCCTGAGTGCCAAACACGACCAAACGCTTTACTTATATAGAAGAAAACAGTTCTAACTTCCTTTCTATGATCCAGAACTAAGCAAATCATATCATAAATATCTAGTAACTGATTGGTTGCAGAGTCACTGGGTGTAAAGCCTGATTGATTTGGTATGATCAAATTATGTTGAACAATATAATTATGCAAATATTTATAGACATACTTTTCAAACACCCTGGACAAAAGGAGTGATATAGGGCAATAGTTTGAAACATTTGTTCTACAACCTTTGTTGTATACTGGCTAGTTTCCAAGAATCTGGATATCTTGAAATTTCAAGATATATTAAATATGTGACACAGTGGATACTACAATTGAACTTGCAATTCCTTTAAGTAGCTTGGGATACAGTAAGAGAAATTTTGAAAGTAAACAGCAGTGTACCTGTCCCATACTGAGAACTTTCTTAAAGCTTAAGAAGAGATCATAGACCAAAATTGTCCCATCATCCTGTACACAAAGTAGATCTTCTGTCTGAGACCATCCCAGGATCTTGATCTTACCACTATTCCACTGAAATCGAAACAAATAAAGAGTTGCATTAGAAATGACTCATAATTATACTGTCTCAAGGACAAGATTTTTTTAAATAGAAGACCTAATATGACCAGACATGACAAATTGTTCAAATGTAGTAAAGCTAATTGTACTAAATTATACTATATATACTTGCATATAAGTCGAGTCCAACTGCAAACAACATAGATCCTGATCTGCCATCACACAATGTGCTGGCAGATCAGAGTCTATGCTGTTTGTTCTACTGATTACTCCTAACTAACTGCTAGACCCAGAACTGCCAGCACATTATATGATGGCAGGTCTGGGTATATGCAGTTTGCAGTTGGACTCAACTTATAAGCAAGTACATACAGTACCTACCATATCAGACATAATACTAGCACGTCTCGTGACAGGGAAGCTGCTACTAAAATCTGTTTGAACATCATGATTTTCTTAAAACTGACCACCAATCAAGTCTAGTGTCTCATTGCTACTCAACTCTGTGGGTTAAAACAGTCTAAAAAATGAATCTTAAATGTGTTTTATTGTGCACAACCATACAGGGAGAGAGAACGAACCACCCAAGTGGAAAGCAATCAAAACATAGAAAGGGAGCTAACTCTTCAAGTATGTGTATACACATGATGGGGACACTGTTTGACATTTGTTGGTGTACACTTATTACGATGAGCGTTAACCTCATGGAATTTACCCAAATGACAATTTGTTAAGTGCATAGTACAGGTACCACATTAAATATGTAATATAATTAACATTTAGAGCATTTCTATCAAAAAGAATTTTTATTATTATCTACAAGACTGATTCAATTTTTCAGATTCTTTTATCTTTAAAAACTGTATTAAAAAATACAGATATATGAATTAAACCAAATGACAATTTGTTCAGTCAGCTTGTATAATTAGGCTTTAAAAAAAGCTGTTCACACTTCAAATAATATCTGGATTGCCCAGTTGCTCAACTCGTCGAGATCAGTTGGATAATGTGAGAGGCCTGTGATGAATAGGGAATGAAAGGAAGCCTTATGTGGCCATTGTAAATAACACATGAACTTCATCTGCCTTTACAGACAAGTTTTGAAATACTGAATGACCCCTGACCCTAATGAAAAGGGATTTAACTCATATCTCTCCTCAAAGCTTAACTTTTGTCATCAGAGACAGCTTTAACTCACCGGCAAATAGATGCAGATATTGAAATATACCTGCCACACAGATATCAAAATATACCTGTCACACTGGCACAACAGGTGACACTCATTTCTGCTGCAACAACACAACTGCTTTTTTCACCATCCAGCAAACAAATTGCTTCAACCCTCTCCCCTAATGATAAAACCGCCTCAGTTTGGAATTTGACTATTGACACCTTTGAGTTACAATTACAATATGACTGGAGTATGGTGAGTACCAGCAAAATAAGAAACATTTGCTGAACAATTCACATGATGTGCCTTTATCTAAACAATGCTTTCCTCATGAAGCAAAAGTTTAGCTTGCATGCCTACACTGAGCAGTCACTATCAATATGTTCCAGTGACTGATTAAAGCAGCAAGAAACCATTATTTACTTAGGAAACATCTGCCCACTGACTGCAGAGAACCAGTGATCATTGTATACATGATATTTAAATAGGAAATTTGCCCGGAGGGAAATCAGAATGGCCATTCAGACCAGGTGACCGCTATATAAAGGTGACCTTTTCTGGACAGGTTTGACTGTAATTATGTGTTCTTTACTGGTGTTATTGGAATAAAAGTGCCCAATAATCATATGGCATCTTTAGTTAGTTACACATCAAATTAAAGTTATGTTTTGTTCTAAAGGATAGGAACCTCTTGCAGCATACTTACCAAGCAGACCTAAGTCAACAAACTAGAATATTAAACACTACTAAAACATATATTCCCCTTTCAAACAAAAAATCATGATTTGGTTCATTAAAAGTAGAGTTGTTAAAAAGTAATTTAGCATTTAATGCTAGACCACGTAACTCCCAGCATACCTTGGCAGATGGATCTTGGGCCATGTATTCAATTTAAGCAATTCAAAGCACAAAATGTGTGTATCGGTAATTATCAGTATATACTGTCAACTATCAAAAAAGCTAGTCCACAAAAAATGTTCTAATTAAGGAAGGAATATATATACCTCGACATGAAAATGTAAGAGCTGTCTACTTGCTTCTCAGCTCTTGACAATGCACATGCTGGATAATCTGAATACTTATTATTCCTAAATGCACCTAAGAGCAATGATAAGTTTTGGTATGATCAAAATGACTTACAGTAAGGAAGAAGGTAAAATTATGGTTCTGATCCAGTAACATATGTTACAAATATGAATGGCAGGAGGGAATAATTCTAGCAAGCAAACTTTTCTAACTTCCGATTGGGTTATTTCAAGTTAAAAATTCTGGGGCCACCAGGTGGCCCTAAATAATATAGCAAAGTCTTCCCTGCTACATAAAACTTAAACTTATTCAGAACATGTGGCCAACCAATGGTCTTGAAGCAGCCTAAACCATGTCAAGTAAAATCAAACCAAACATAGAAACATGTGGCCAGACAATGGTCTTGAGACAGCCTAAACCATGTCAAGTAAAATCAAACCAAACATAGAAACATGTGGCCAGACAATGGTCTTGAAACAGCCTAAACCATGTAGAGTAAAACAAGAGTCCCTTGAAGGGACTGATGCTCTACTGAAAAAATAATTTCCAGGAATTCAAGATAAGACCAGTTCTTCCTTGCAACTGTCGAGTGTTGAAACCATCTCTGATATTCTTCAGCAATTTTCAATTTAGCTGCTGTGGTACACATATTGGATGTCAGCTTGGCACCATTTTCATTTAGGACAAAGTGGACTTCATTAAAAGTCTTTTGGTGAAAACCTCATATTATAATGATCATCCATTCAGGGGGAGTAGTGACAACAAGATTTTAAGTCAGTCATCATGGCAGCCATATTGGATGTACAACTGGCACCATTTTCATTTAGGTCAAACTAAGTATCATAAGAAGTCTATTGGTGAAAACCCCATGTTGATATAGCCATCCATTTGGAGAGGAGTAGAAATAACAATGTTTTCAAGATATGACTTTCCATTCAGGAGTAGCAATAACAAAATTTTCATGATGGCTGCAGTGGAAGCCATACTGGATGTCAGATTGACCAACTGGACATCATAAGAAGTCTTCTGGTGAAAACCCCACATCAATATGACTTTCTGTTCGTAGAGTTGTGATAACAAGAGTTTCAAGATGGCTGCAGTAGCAGCCATATAGAACTTCAGATCGGCACAATTTTCCTTTAGGACCAGCTAGACATCATAAGAAATCATTTAGTGAAAACCCCATGCTGATACAACCATCCATTCAGAAGGGGTAGCAATAACAAGATTTTCAAGATGGCCACTGTGGTGTCCATATTAGACATCAGAGAGGCTCGATTTTCATTTAGGACCAACTAGACATCAAAAGAAGTCTTTCAGTGAAAACCCCATGTTGATATGACCATCCATTCAGGAAGAGTAGCGACAACATTTTCAAGATGGCTGCCCTGGTGGCCATATTGGATTTCAGATCAGCACTATTTTCATTTAGGACCAACTAGACATCATAAAAAGTCTTTTGTGAAAACCTGTGTTGATATGGCCATCCATTCAGAAGGAGTAGCGATAACAAGATTTTAAAGATAGCTGCTCTGGTGGCCATATTGGATGTCGGATGGGCACCATTTTAATTTAGGACTAACTAGACATCATAAGAAGTCTTTAAGTGAAAACCTCAAGTTGATATGACCATCCAATCAGGAGGAGTAGTGATAACAAGATTTTCAAGATGGACACTGTGGCTGCCATATTGGATGTCAGATTGGCATCATTTTCATTCAGGACCAACTAACATCATAAGAAGTCGTTTAGTGAAAACCCCATGTTGATATGACCATCCATTCACGAGGAGCAACTAGAACAAGATTTTCAAGATGGCTGCCATGGTGGCCATATTTATATATCAGATTGGCACCTTTTTTATCTAGGACGAACTAGACATCATAAGAAGTCTTTTAGTGAGAGCCCCATGATAATATGACCATCTGTTCAGGAGAAGTAGTGATAAAAAGATTTTCAAGATGGCCCCTGTGGTGGCCATACTTGATATCCAAGCAGCACCATTTTCATTTAGGGCCAACTAGATCATGGGATGAATGTGTGTGTAAAGTTTCAAGGTAATGCTGTCACTGTCACTAAGTGAGTGCTAAGGGAATACCCTCTCACAAGATATAAAGTGTAAATATAATTTTAAAAAATGGAGAGATAACTCTAAAAGTACTAATTTAACAACACGAAATCTTATATGGGACAAAATCTCTTCTCATGATACAAATGTATACCAAATTTCATGACAAGATCTGGAGATAATAACCAGACAAGAGTGTGATGGACAAACAGACAGACACAATTTGTAATAACAAGCAAATTCAGTGAATTTTTATCCCCTGCCCACTATGGTGAGGTAAAGCAAGTTCTTAATAATGAAATATGACTATGACCTTTAAGGCAGAGCTGTAAAGTTACTGGGCAGACATGGAAAGTAACCAAGTTTCATTGCCCTATCTGGGCATTAGAGGAAAAGTGTAGGCAATGTGTAAAAAAATTGATCAGACCATCACCTTGATGATAAAACCTTTACTGTGATAAACAATCTGCCATCACACTCAGAAACATAAGTGTATCAGGGTTCATCCCTGTGCCTCAAACAGCTTTTATTATATACAGTGGAAATAAAAGAAATCGTAAAATTGTGACCTGTAACCTTGACCTTGAGAACAAGACCTTAAAAAATGCAATGCAACACATCTTCCAGTGACAATATACAAATATACCAAGCATCATCCATTTATCTTGAATAGGTTTGAAAGCAGATGGGCAAATGTAACTGAAACCTGAAATATTGACCCATGACCTTGGCCTTGACGATAGGACCACCAATGTGGTAGATGACACAACCTTAAGTGATGATAGATAACCATACCAGGTTTCATCCCTTCATCTCAAATGGCTCTAAAATTATAGTGAAAAGGAAAGTGTTATGGAAAAACATAGAACACCGTGACCTTGACCTTAAAGATAAGACCCCCAATGTGGTACATAAAAGTATATCAGGTTGCATCCCTTAATCTCAAACAGCTGTAAAGTTTCAGTGGAAAAGAAAGTGTGATGGAAAATATAAAATACAGAGCCATGACATTGACCTTAAATATATGACCCCCAATATCATATGCAACAAATCTTGTAGTGATGAAATGCAAGTGTACCAAGTTTCATCCTTTAATCTCAAATGGTTTTAAAGTTATACAGCACAAGAGAAAGTGTGATGAAAACATAAAATATTAAGCAATGACCTTGACATTGAAGATAGAACCCTCCATGTGGTACTTTACACACATTCAAGTGATGATGTATAAGTGTATACCATGTTTCATCCCTTAATCTCAAATGGATTTAAAGTTATAGAACAGAAGCGGAAGTGTGATGAAAACATGAAATACTGAGTCATCACTGTGACCTTGAAGATAATAACTCAATGTGGACACCTTCTGATAATGATATTGTAACAGCCCTCGATTGTAGAGGTGTCCAACTTTATTCTTTGTATATCCCTTTCGGCGCCTCGCCATGTAAGTCTACTCAAAACATGTGCTCGTCGATTGCCACATTCGCGAGCTCAAATCTGTAATGGATATGCAATATGTGTTGATGATTTTAATCTCACTGGAGTTAAGGATGATAAATATTGGCAGTTACCATGTATTAGCGCTAACAATATCAGTAGAAGTTCAATTTTTGTAGCAATATTGTCACAACGCATCTTGTCTTTCCATACAGTGAAATCTCCCATAATACCTTTCGGTATCCGGAGTCCATGTTTCATTCGTGACATCAGGGATCACAGAGGTTAAGGCTTGGGCCTAGAGTATATAAACCTCGACCGGCAGATAGGGTTCGAGTCGCATCCCTGCAGTCAGAGTGGTTACTAGCTTTACGCAAAATTTATTTTTGGGATAGTATTGGGTGGGGTACATTTAGAAGAGGTAATAACACAAAAGATTTGTTTGAAGAATATTTGTTTTAATCAGTTAATACTGTTATTAAGATTTAGAGAAACTTTCATATTTATCTTTACACTGAAGTAAATTTCATATAAATGGAAACGTCAGTGATTCAGAAGTAGCAGACTACAGGCGTTAATAGTATTGTACACCTCTATATACTCTCTCTAAAACATGGATACACAAAATACTTTATCTTCTGTTTAAAAGTGTAGGTTCATAACACAGAATCTCTCATAATTTATTTATTTATTTTTTATGTGTTTGTTTTGAGCAGACGTCACATCACCCCCCCCCCCTCGTTTGCTTTAACATTAAGATAGTTAATGGTTGAGGTATAAGCAAATCTAAAGACTGTAGTGAGTTGTGATCATTTTCTTTTATTTGCAACTGTAATATAAATTCTTGTATACTTAGAAATTTCCAGTCATATATTTTATTAACAATTTGACTACTATTCACTCTGTGGATTGTTAACAAGTACTATACTGCATTAAGGAGCATAGATAAATTACACTGTATTAATATAAAGTATGAATTCTTTTATTGTGATATTGATGAATTTGTTATCATGTTTGTCTTGTTCATCATAAAAGGCTGCAGTTCTCAATACACATTCTAGCAACCTTATCTTTGTCTGTGTGTTATTTAAAAGATACATTCAGGTTAAGAAAGTCCAATTGGGGGACAGACCCATGTGTGGTAGGCGATGTCAGAGACTTAGTTTCTTTGTTTATCCTTTCTTCTCTCTATCCTATTTATCATTACTTCTTTGCCTCGACCTTTCTATCGTCTCTTTTTCCACAGATAAGGACTGAACACCAGGCAGAGTTGCAGAATATTGGAATCAGAACAGAGTTCATCCTTACTGTTCATAATCTTCTTCTCTAGTCTCTCTGTCATTCACCTTTAGTCTCTCCACCATACTTCTCGATTCTCACTATCATCTAATGATTGTGGGGAGAACTCTTTTTCCAGAATGAGCAGATAGAAAGCAGTAGTTCCAGTAGCTGTTTAACTCTAGAGCTCTCTCTACGTCATAACTGTATTTATTCTTGATTCGTTCTTTCTATCACTCTAAGATTTACAATATTACACACCTATAGTTCTCTCTCTCTCTCTCTCTCTCTCTCTGTGTTATGTCGTAGTAGCAGTATCTGGGTTCCTGAAAGAAATACTAAACAGTCTCATCTATTCTACTCCGTCTTTTACTTCTTCTTTTCTTTGTCTTATCTCTTTCTTCACACATTTCTCCCCTTTCTTTAAGGGTGGTGGCAGTATATTACTAGGTACGTTGATGACCACATATATGGTATAAATCGCAGCGGTATATACTTCTGACAAGGTTCTCATTTGTAAAGTATAGTCCTGGCACGTTACACGTCATCACTGTGACCTTGAAGATAATAACCCAATGTGGTACATGACACCTTCTAATAATGATATATAAGTATACCAAGTCTGATCGCTTTATCGCAAATGGATTTAAAGTTATAGAACAGAAGGGAAAGTGTGATAAAAACATGAAATACTGAGCCATGACCTTGACCTTGAAGATAATAACCCAATGTGGTACATGACACCTTCTAGTAATGACATATAAGTATACCAAGTTTCATCATTTAATCTCAAATGGCTTTAAAGTTAAAGAGCAGAAGGGAAAATGTAATGGATGGACAGAAGCACAGACATTTTCTTTAAAAAGGTGGGGGACAAAATGGTGATAACTCTTAAAATGTTGATCACACAGATTCCATTTTTCACAGGACACAATGTATAGTCATGACAGAAAAGCATACCAAGTTTCATGAAGATATCTTAAGGGTTCAGGGAATATTAAGTAAACAAAAGTGTGATGGACAGATGGATGGGCAAGCTGACTCCAATATACCCTATAAAGTTTGTTTTGTGGGTTGTATAATGAAATTATAATTTTCACATATCTTTTTTTAAAAATCAACAGGTTTTAGATGTGTTGTCAAAACATAACAAACCTTAACTTATGTGCAAGAGACACCTGATCACATATCTCATTCTTAGATGAATATAAAGATCCTCAGTAAACTGAAAATCCATAAAAACTGATAATTTAATTTGCTCCTGAGGGATTTTGGTCTTGAGAGGTTTCATTTTATTATATAAATTTCTAAAACAAAATCCAAGGAAATTCTTAAAGACAATGAAAGACAAACAAGAGTCCCTCTAAGGGACTGATGCTCTACTGGCTGACAAACATTTCCAGGAATTCAAGATGAGATCATTTCTTCCTTTTAACTGTTGAGTGTTGAAACCATTCTGATATTCTCCAGCTATAACACGATTTTCAAAATAAGCTGCTGTGGTGGACATATTGGATTTCAGATTGGCACCATTATCATTTAAGACCAACAAGACATCATAAGAAGTAATGATAACAAGATTTTCAAGATGGCTGCTATGGTGGCCATATTGGATATCAGATTGGCACCATTTCCATTTAGTACCAACTAGATATCATAAGAAGTCTTTTAGAGATAGCACAATGTTGATATGACCAGCCATCTAGAAGAACTAAGACAAGTAGTGATAACAACATTTTCAAGATGACCATTGTGGTGGCCATATTAGAAATAAGATCGGCACCATTTTCATTTACAACCAACTAGACATCATAAGTAGTCTTCCAGTGAAAACCCCATGCTGATATGACCATTCATTCAGGAGAAGTAGTGATGACAAGATTTTCAAGATGGCTACTGTGGCAGGCATATTGAATATCTGAACAGCACCATTTTCATTTACAACCAACTAAACACTATAAAAGTTTAGTAAAAACTCCATGTTCATACAACCATCCATGCAGGAGGAGTAGCAATAACAATATTTTCAAGATGACTGCTATGGTGGCCATACTGGGTGTGCAAGCAGCACCATTTTTATTTAGGACCAACTAGACATCATAAGAAGTCTCTTGGTGAAAACCCTATGGAAATATTACTTTTTGTTCATCAGGAGTAGTGATAACATGATTTTCAAGATGGCCACTGTGGTGGCCATATTGGATACTGGATCAGCACCATTTTTATTTAGGACCAACTAGAGATCATAAGACGTCTTGTAGTGAAAACTCCATGCTGATATGACCATCCATTCAGTAGAAGTAGCGATAAGATTTTCAAGATGACCTCTGTGGCAGCCATATTGGACATCAGATCAGCACCATATTCATTTAGGACCAATTAGAGATCATAAGAAGTCTTCTAGTGAAAATCCCATGTTAATATGATTTTCTGTTCAGGAAGAGTAGCGATAACAAGATTTTCAAGATAGCTGCTGTGGCAGCTATATAGAACTTCAGATCAGTACAATATTCATTTAGGACCAACTAGAAGTTTTTTAGTGAAAACCCTATAATGATATAACCATCCATTCAGGAATAACAAAAACAATATTTTCAAGATGGCCACTGTGATGCAATAATGGATGTCAGAGTGGCACCAATTTCATTAGGGATCAACTAGACCAGTGGTCCCCAACAAGGTGCCCGCGGGCCATGGTCCATGGCGCCTGCCAAGATTTTTTGTGTGCCCGCGGAAGAGGTTATAATGAATAATAAAAAATAAGAAAAATGGGTCAAGTTAATTGGTTGGTGCCTGCCACTCTCTCATAAACTCACAAATGTGCTTGTAGGCACAAAAAGGTTGGGGACCCCTGAACTAGACCATGGGATGAATGTGTGTACAGTTTCACGGCAATCCTCCAAGTAGTTTAGTTTGGAGCAGCGATGACAAACTTGTGCTAATGGACAGGCAGACGATGGACAAACCCATAAGCTCTCCTGGTCAATGACCAGTAGGACTAAAAATACCTACTCTCATCTGTGAGATTTTCTTGCCTGCAGCAGTGTAGACTGTGATTATTGGCTTTACTGTAATAGCTATGTTGGGATTATTGCTATCATCTCGCATCAAGGCTGTAAAATAAATTATAGATGTAAATTGAAATTAAGAATTAAGTAGATATGTACTGACAGCCTTAGCATAACACCAATTATGTAAATGAACAGATAATATTCACAACAGATCCTCCATCATATAATCAGAGTTGACTTTGTCTTCTTGAAACCTAGAGAAAGCTTATACCCAGATCTGTCAGCAGATTAGGGTGTATGCTATCAGAAAATGTTTGCTAAATCAGACATTAAGCTGAAGTTCTAGCAATATGAATTTGCATATTTGTAAAAACTACCTAGGTGTCGAAGTCCTCATTGCCAGGACTCAGAAATAAACAAGAATCTGTCAAAGGGACTGATGCTCTATTAGCTGAAAAGAATTTCCAGGATTCCAAGATATGTCCATTTTTTTCTTTTATAACTATTTAATATTGAAACCATCTCTGATATTTTTGAGAAACTCCAACATATGAAATTTGGTAACAAAGATATTTTCTTATGTCTGAGTTAACATGTTCACATGATACCTGTAAGTGCAGTAATGATCAAAATCCATTCATATTTGTTGGTGTTATCATGCTTACAAGCCAGTACAGGTAAAAACCTCATACAAGACCTTTGATGTTAAAATCAATGTCAGAGTGCTGACTATCAACTTGTTCACTGGAATGCAACTAAATACAAAGTCTGGTCAAAATTCACTTTGATATGTACAAGTCACTTTGTTCATAAGCTCAATAAGTATAAAAAAGTAAGCAATGACATTTGACTTTACCTCAAGGTCTATTGGATCTGGTTTTCAAAACTCCTTCGCAAAAGTGTGGATATGTTGGTGGTCAGATCTGCATGATTTTGATTCAAAACCAATTATATATTACAAGAAGTATTTTAGTGAAAACTCCATGTTAATGACACCATTCATGCAATAGGAGTTGTGATAACAAGATTTTCAAGATGGCTATTTTGCCATGTTGGAGGTCAGATGAGCACCATTTTCAGTCAGAAATAGCTACATACTGCTATAGTATTTTAGTGAAAACCCCATGTTGATATGACCGTGTCTGTTCAGGGGAGGCAGTCATGCAAAGGTTTTCAGGACAGCCATCAAGGCAGCCATCTTGGAGGCTGTATCAGCAACATTTAAATACAGGAACAACTATGTAATGCAAGAAAGTAGTAGTTAAAAAAAAATGAAAACAACTTTGGTAAGGCCATCCATTCTGGAGAAGTACCTGTTACAAGATTTATCAAATTCTGGTTACATTAGAATAATTTTCATTTAGGACCAACAACATATATTGTGAGAAGTGTTGTACTGAAAATCACATCTCAATATGATCATCCCTTAACGAGAAGTAGTGATAACAAGATTTTCTAGTTGGTCACCATGGTCATCATGTTGGAAGTCTGATCAGAACCATTTTTATTTATGACCAGCTAGATATCATATGAAGTCTTTTAGTGAAAACCCGATGTTATAAGAGTTATAACAAGATTTTCATGATTACAACCATGGTGGCCATAATGAAGTTCTGATTGGCACCATTTTAATTTATGACCAACAAGATATTACATAAGATGTCTTTTAGTGAAAAACCCCATGTCACTATGACTATCCATGCAGTATAAGTAGCTATAACAAAATTTTCAAGATGGCCATCATACCAGCCATATTGTATGCCAGATCAGGACCTTTTTCATTTAGGGCCAACTAGACATTACAAGAAATCTGTTAGTGAAAACTCCATTGCTATGGCCGTCTGTTTAGGAGAAAGTAGCCATAAGATTTTCAAGATGGCTACCATGCCAGCCATATTGTATGTCAGACTGGCATCAATTTAATTTATGACCAACCAAAAATGACAAGAAACAAGAAGGGTTATGGCAAAAACCCTATGTAGCTATGACCAGCCATTTAGAAGAAGTAGCGATAACAAGATTTTGTGGCCATGTTAGAGGTCAAGTTGGCACATTTTAAAATGAGGTCTTTTAGGGAAAAACCAATGTATATACCATATGACCATTCATTCAGGGGTAGTAGTGATAACAATATTTCCATTGGTGACCATAGTGGATTTCCAAGAAGCACCATTTTCATTTAGATGACATCATAGAAAGTCTTTTAGTGACAACCACATGTCAATATGACCATCTGTTCAGGTGGTGTAGCAATAACAAGATTTTTTTTGTATGGTGGCTGTATTGAATATCAGATTTGGTACCATTTTCACTTAGGTCCAATTAGACACAATAGTGAAAATCCTATGTCAATATGACATCCATACAGGAATAGTAGAGAAAACAAAAGTTTCAAGAATGGATGCCATGGCAGCCATACTTGATTTCAGATCGCAACCATTCTCATTTAGAATCAACTAGACATCATAAGAAGTCTTTTGGTGAGAAACACATGCCAGTATGACCATCCATTAAGGAGGAGTAATGATACCACGATTTTCGTGATGGCCACTGTAGAGGCCATACTAGATGTCAGATCAGCACCATTTTCAATTAGGACCAACTAGACATCATACAAAGTTTTTTGGTGAAAACCCATGTCAATATGACGATCCAATCAGGAGAAGTATCAATAACAAGATTATCAAGAGGGCTGACATGGCAAACAAAATCCTTAAAATACAGTGTCAGTTTTTATATAAAAACTGGACTATTTTAAAAAGTTCAAGATCTTCTCAACTAAAACATCATCATGGAACACATTCCAATGTAAAAAAAGGTTGACTCCATTATTCACTTCTTACAATATACAGGAGGGTGCATCACGCCAAATCTATGACATTCATTAGTAATGCAGTGTTATCATCAACTCCATTTCAAAACACTTTTGAAACAAATCTTATCATGCATCATTATTTATCATCTAATTTAGGATACAGCCATATCAGGATGTAGATATTACCATGAAGAACGTAACTTTGTAAACATGGCTCATCAAACAAGACTTTGCATTGTGAGTATACTCATATGCAATCAGCATGAAAAAAAAAGATGCAAAATTTTAACTTTTACTCCTTTTTGTGTCTCTGTGTATGTGTGTGTTTATCTTTGCTATGTTTATTTGTGTCTCTGTGTATGTGTGTGTTTATCTTTGCTATGTTTTTTGTGTCTCTGGGTATGTGTGTGTTTATCTTTGCTATGTTTTCTTTTTCTCTGACATAATATTTTTTGTCTTAAAAAAGTAAGAGTTATTACAGATATTAACCATCATATATATATATATATATATATATATATATATATATATATATATATATATATATATATATAAATAAATATAACCATCATTGTCCCTTTGGTCTCTCTCTGTCCTTGGGGACATGGCCTAATTCATAGCTCAGAAACTGTTCACAGCCCACCCTTAAAATATATACACTTACTTGGCATTACAAGGGGAGTTAATCTGTGCAGTCAGCATGGATTCCTGAGTCTGTCAATACCCCCCCCCCCCCCCCCCCCTTGCCCCTGGAGTCATAACTTATAAGCCATTGAGATCTGCACCCAATGGAGCTCTGTGGTTGATCAGTGGTTGAGGCACTGGACTCATCACCATAAGGTTGCACGTTCGAGTCCTACTATCTGATCAGCCTGGATCTACTGCTAAATTTCTCATGATTTTTTTTTTTTATTAGGTCATGGGTTTCTTTGCTCTTAGTAATTAAATTTGGAAATGTTTCAGTGTTATTATATTTTTTATGCTGAAAGCTAAAAGCTAAAAAATACATATGCATTTAAAATAATATGTGAATAATGGCACTGATGCCTTAAAAAAATACACAATACATATGATAACATATAAACAACAAATGTTTCAACACTTTAGTATTAGAATACTAGCAACTCTAACTAATCTTATCAAACTTGCTTACAAAAATTCAAGAATTGCAACTGTGATTAAGTTACCAACAATTATCTGCAAGTAAATTTACAAACTTGGACATGGTTTTTACAAGGAATATGGTCTTCCTAAAGCAAACTCTTTTTCTTGCACAGAACTTAATATGTAAAGCATTTCTTGCACTTAAATACATTTACTGGTGTGCATCAGAGATGCTTTTAGTTCATAAGCCTACATGCTACATTGCATAATTGGGAGATTTCTGTACAGCTTTTTTCCTTAGTAAAAAAATTATTGGTGTGCATCGGAAACACATAAAAACATTTCTGGTTTAATCGGGCTAAGTCTAGTATGAAGTGTTTTGCCTTGTAGCTTAAGTTACTTTTTGCTGATCAATTAAAGTAAAGTTTCTTGATTATGGTCACAACACTGCAGCCAACCCAGCCTGATCTTGGAACTGAACCCTGTAGTCATGTGTTGGAGTCCTGCAGCTAACAATTTATATTTTTCAAACTTATTTTTTTTTTTTTTTGGTCAATTCCTAGTCCATCCCAGCATATATGGCTGGTTAGAAGCTTTGGAATTGACCCCTCTAATCTAGATTTAAATATTAATTTCTTTATGCCAAATATAAGCTATAATTTTAGAGTGAGGTTTCTTTTGTTGAATCCTATTTTCCAAATTTTCTTGTTCTTGGGATCCAGGTCTGTACTTGCCTCCCTTCAGGTATTGCCTGTCGGTCGGCTTTCCTTTCCTTTCTTCCCTAGATGAATTATTGGTGTTTAGTGACCTTTGCCAGAGGTCTGAGTTTTTGGAAAAGAACGAGTTTTATTTTAGGTTTTTAAAAAAATTTCTTTTTAATTTTTTTTTTTTATTTTTTTTTAAATTTAAAAAAAAAAAAAAATGTTGATGTCTTTAAGTTTTGGGATTGTAAAAATTTGGGCTAGTATGGATAAAATTTTTCGAGTTTCAATTATTCCTTAAGTTAAGTTATTTATATTTATGAGTGCGTGAGTGTTCTTACCTGTTACCAGTTTTCTTTGTTAGACATATTAGTTTTTATTAAATATTGTTATTTGGATATATTTTTAAGTAAATACATTGTTATAATATTGAATATTTCATGCATATTATGGTTAGTTCTATTTTTATTTGAGTAATTACATGTGTTTGGACATGTCCATTTTTTTTTTTTTTAAATGCTAGTATATTAGTTTTTAATAGTTATGTTATTTAGATTGTGTTATGTTATGTTATTAGTATAATTTTGCATATTATGGTTAGTTCCTAGTTATATTGAGTAGTTACATTTGTTATGACATGGTTATACTGAATTTTTTTTTTTTTTAAATATGTTGTTGGTTGTAAGGGTGAGAGTGTCTTCATTTCCCCTGTTCTTCTTTGTCTTCATTTTTTCTTTGCTGCTGTTGTTGTTAGTTGTAAAGGTGAGATAGTCTTTCTTTTCCCCTGTTCCATCCTTGTTTGTCTCGGTAAAGCTTCTTCCTCCATATTGTTGAATTCTAGTCTGTAATAATCTGTTACTTCTATTCCTTCCTTTTTTTTGGCTTTCTTTCTCCTTTGTGTTTCCTTCCAAGATGTCTCCAGTATAGGGCTTATCTCTGATCGTTTAGGCATAGCTTGTGTTTGTGTTTCCCCTGGTTCTAGCTGTGCTAGGTCTTTTTCTCCGCATGTTTTTTTCTGTGTCATTAAAATTTCTTGTGGGTTTTCCATCCCTTTCTGGGTGTTTTTTTCCGGTATGATTGCTAGTACACTTTTATGCACTGGTTGTTCAGGTGGTTGCGTGTTTCCCATTCCAGTTGTTTCTTGTACTTTACACTTTTGTGGGCTGTGTCCTACTTCTCCACACTTATAACATTTCCTGTAGTGGATGCACCCTCTATACCATGATTGGCCCTAAAGCCATGCACATAGAAGGAGGGTGTGATCCTCTCCTACATTCCTTTTTCCACCACTATTTTCTTCTTTTTTTATTACTTATTCTATTTAAATGTATGCATCTTGTATTCTAAAAATAATTTTTTAAAATCTGTTTTAAACTTTCTATTTGCTGATGAAAGAACTCTGAAATAACCCCAAACCTCTGATTCCAAATAGCCATTACCATAGGTTACTTCCTTTGCTTTACTCCAACAAGAAATCTGGGTCAGTAGGATGCTTTCTGTTGAAACTTCTTCCAACACTGTTGATTGCATGCTATGAAAACAACTGTTTCAAGGTTTCTCTAGTTTTTGTATCTTCATCTGATGGATAATCTGCATCATTTGACAATACTGAAAGGCTCCTATGCCACGATGCTTTGTGTTAAAGTTGGTCAAATTCTGTTCAGCAGTTTTTTTAATATAAAGTTGTGTAAATGTTTTTCTACTTGTACTAACGACATCTATATTTGATGGCAGAACAGCATCATTTGCATAAGTCGGAAAGTCATTTAAGCTAGGACACTTTCTGTCAAATCTGATCAAAGACTTTTAAGTGATGCTGTAGAAGAAAAATTATTACAGGTTGTTCTATTTTTAGCAACAGCAGCCATATTTGACAGCAGATTGGCCTCAATTTTGTATAAACTTAAAAGCCCTTCATGCCAGGATAATTTCTGTAAAACCTGGTCAAATTCAGTGAGTAGTTTTTGAAAAGATGTTTTTTTTAAAGAAATTTTCCATATTTGGTAGTGGCGGTCATATCTGGTGGTGAAATTGAATGTGTGTGCAAAGCTTCATAGCAATCTTCAAAGTAGTTTGGGAACAATAGCGATAACAAAACTGTGCTAATGAACGGATGTTGGATGATGGAAAACAGGCCATCCCATAAGCTCTTCTGGTCTATGACCTATAGAGCTAAAAATTGAAAGCCAACTACACTGTATGCCAGGATGCTTTTTGACAAATTTGGTCTAATTCCGTAGAGCAGTTTTTAAGAAACTGTTTAAAGGTTTTTCTATTTTTAGCAATGTCGGTCATATTTGATGGTGGATCAGTATTATTTGGACAAATTTGAAAGACCTTCATGCCAGGATGCTCTCTGTCAAGTTTGATCAAATTCTGTTGAGCAGTTCTTGATAAGAAGTTGTTTAAAGGTTTGTCTAGTTTAACTAATATCAGCCATATTTGATTGCAGATTGGATCATTGGAACAAATTTGTAAGAGCTTCATAGCAGAATGCTTTTTTCAAAATTTGTTCAAATTCTGTTGAATGGTTTTTGAGAAGTAAATGGCAATTGTGAATGGATGACACATGATGGACAATGCACAAAAGACACAGACATTATGACACAACATCATGACAGACATAGGACCAAAAGAAAACCTCACTTAGCCTATTGGCAAGGTGAGCTAAAAAGAAAAGATTTGAACTGGACACTGTTTTCAGGTATCAATGAATGACAAAATCGCAATCAATCTTGAAATCAATTTTCTGCATTTTCCTATCACAATTCTAACACAGTTCCATGCACGGTTTTTATATACATTTTAAGATCCTACCTTTTTATCTGGTGGTGCTTCATGTTTAAATTTATTTGCAAGGGTTTGTCTTCCTAAAGTCTGTTGTGCAATTCTTTATATTTACCTTCTGAATCAGCATCATGTAAACATTCTTGCACTGGAGTGCTGTTAAATCTTAATAAATATTTCCAAGTACAGTACTAGATAGCAGAAAATGACCAAGTCAGCAGGTACCATATATACTCACTTACATGTTTAAGTCGAGTGCAACTGCAAACAACATAGACTCTGATTTGCTATCACATAATGCGCTGGCAAATCAGTCTGTATTGTTTGTACTGCTGATTACTCCTAACAAACTGCATAGACCCAGATCTGCCTGTACAGTTTGCAGTTGGACTCGACTTAAAAACAAGTATATATGGTATTGTTTATGTTACGCTACTGTATACACTCCACATGACCCAAGCATGCTCAGTTGCCAAATGCCTTGTCAATCGTTAACTTGCCGTCAACTTAAAGACAAATTTACCAAGAGGTCCTCCATAGGGTGCTGCAGCCACAACAAATTTGGAGATATCAATCAGATCTTCCCAATCCAGTGTGTACACCTCTGACTTCCTGAAATGGAATTAAAATGGCAGGCTGAAATGGTGTCAAAGAAGAAAGAAAACTGTGACAGAATCAATAGAAATTTCAGACATTGATGGCATGGTGCGTACACTTAACTACAGCAGAATTGGTCTGGTTTGGTTTCAAATTTGTGTTTCTTGCACAGCAACACTTTTAAGGCTAAATTATGCTGAGGCATGTAAAGTGACTTTCCCCAAGGACACATCAAGGTAGCCAATCAGGGATGATCTGAAGGTGGGAAGCCAACCCATGCCCTCCTGGTCAAGAGTTCAACAAATGCAGGAATCAATTTGAATTCATTATTTATGAAATAATAAAGAAAACACTAAATTTCTCCTTCATATTTTCTCTAAAATTCTGTACGTGACAGAAAATTTTCCTACACTGCAAAAACGTTTCATCGAAAAAGAATATTTTTAATTCCCTCAAGGAAAGACTTTACCTTAGTCAAGAAGTATTCCATGAGAAGCACATGATTGTGTTAACAATCTCACATCTGTAATTCCAGAGTATGACAAGCACATATAACAAAAATGTTTGCTTACTAAAGTCATAGATAACAAAGACATTCTTGCAGACCCCCCCCCCAAAAAAAATGGGTACTGTATATACTCAAGTATAAGCCGATACCAACTGCATAGATGCAGATCTGTCATCGCATAATGCGCAGGCAGATCTGGGTCTATGCAGTTTGTAAGGACTAATCAGGACAACATAGACCCTGATCTGCCAGCGTATTAAGTTGTTTACATTTGGACCTGGTTTATTTGCAAGTATATATGGTAATCAAGAGTCTACATTCCTGTAGACCATACTTTACTGTTTTCTTACATGGAATGAGGCTCTTATTTCTCACCTTGCGATAATAAGCAAAAATCTGCATTTTGCAGTTCCGTATATAATCATTTAAAAGTTAAGTCAAACTGCATAGATCCAGATCTGCCATTGCATAATGCACCAGCAGATCTGGGTCTATGCAGTTTGTTAGGAGTTGAACAAACAACATTGAACCTGATCTGCTGGCACATTATGTGAGAAAAGATAATGATTGATGCATATAGTTGTCATTACAATATCTACTACTGTTCAATAACAGCTGGACAATGGCCTTGACATAATCCTTAAAGAGTATACATGTAATTATGCCCTTTATTAAGTCGTCACTGTAACAAAGCGTGACAAACGTTATAAAACAAGTTCAGTAGTCATTTGATGAGTTCTTAACCAGTAAAAATAATATCACAGTACATGTCAAAGTAAAGATCGTTGGTCAAGTAGTCTTATTGTTTTATTATAGTAATACAAAAATAAAATATACAAATCTTGCTGTTTTCTATCATAAACGCGAAAGTCATTAACTCAGTGAATTCAATACTTATATTAATATCTTTTAAGTGCTTGTACTAATTTTGCTTGTCTTCATCATAAAGTTCTTGGTTTCTGTCCTTAAACAATATGATCAATGAGTGATTTTTACAAAGGACATCACTGTCACAAAGCACCACAGTATAGCTCACGTGTTATAATCAAGAGTTTTGAAGCCATTCGATGTCTACTTATCCAATTAACTTTTATTGAGAATTTATTCTATGATACATCCTTCTATTGTTATCTTTATCGGCGAGTATGAATAGCAAGTGATGCATGTGATCACTTGTCATTACAATATCTGCTGCTGTTTGGACAATATCCTTCACAGCACACTGACAGATTTTCATTTCCCTATTGATAGCCAAATTTCCCTAATTTCATCTCGTCTGTGGGAATCGTATCCTCAATCTGGTATTGACTGGAATAACCTGGCCAAAGTTCTAGACATGTTTAATTAGCGAGTAAATAACACTGCATGGCCATGTGGTTCTTGTGACAATGATATCATATTTAAAATAAGAATGAATTATATATTCAGAGGTGTTATTGACAATGAAATATAGTAGTACCCTTAAACATGAGGAAGATCACAATCATCAGGTAACTGAACAATAAAGATTACAATCAACCCTTTAACCTCTCTCTCCAAAAGCTACAAACATACTACTATCAATACATATGATCTTACACATTGACACAACACTGTTTTATCTATCTCTCTCCCTCTCACACACATACATTCACTAAAAACAACAGTCTTTTCGAGTTCTTTTCTTTTTTATTTTACTGTAATCTGATAATGAGGTTACTGTGTAAAAATGCAAGTTGTACATAACTTCAACAACAGGGGCTCGTATCATTGCTTACAATTTACCTATAAATGTATATGTATTATTTATAGCTAAATGTAACCAATGATACTATCCCTTGTGACTTCAACCATCTTAATCACACTGCCAAAATAACAAACATAACAGCTACAAAGAAATATGCTCTGAATACACATGTTCTTAAACACAGACACAATGTTAATGTTTTATTCATTTCTCTCTCTCTCTGACTAATAACAATAAAAGTCGTTTTTAGTAGTTTTATTTTTTATTGTAATTAGATTCATTAGTTGAGAGCATAATGAAACAAAAATGTTACGTTTATTTTGTATGTTAGTACTGTTAGATCATCAAGTATTGTGTATTGTGTAGACCCTGTTCAGGTCCAATCCCTTTATTTTTCATACACAGCCAGTACTCCAAAATAATATTTGACATATAATTTTTTGTACTCTGAAACAAATAATTATTTTTTTATGTATGAAAAAAAAAAAATTATGGTATATTGTGAATATTTACATCTGAAATATAGATATCTGACACTGCCTAAAAGGGTATGTGTTTCTGTAATTATAAATTTACTGTTTTCTTCTTTGACAAAAATGTTATTTAAACAGGAACATTTAAATATACAGTATACTGAGCACAATGACATGGACGAGGGCTAGAATTATTCTCTCTCCCCTTTCTCTTTTCACAAAAACACCCAAATTATGTTTATTTTTTTGGACTGAAATCCTATCAAGTCAATATTTAGTTTAAACATGAGGTGCCAGAGTAAAGGTAATGAAGGGATACCATTGTACATGTCATAATTATCCTTTGTCATACTTAGCGTACTTTCAAAGTCACTGAATTACAATAAGCATAATGTTTTTTATAATTATTTACTTACAAGTGTTTTCTAATGTAACACACATGTATAAGAAAATTCCGACAACAAAGAAAAGTATAATGCTTTTAGAGCAATTCGTTCCAAGGCAAGAAAATTTCATATTGATGATCATGTAGATCTTGTGCAGTCTTCAACAATGTCAGGTCCCTATGTTTTTTTAGCACATTATCACTACCAATAAACAAGAGTCCCTTGATGGGACTGATGCTCTACTGCCCAAAAAGAATTTCCAGGAATTCAAGATAAGACCATTTCTTCTTTATAACTGCTGAGTGTTGAAACCATTTCTGATTCTTGAGCAATATGATTTTCAAATTAGCCACTGTGGCAGCCATATTGGATGTAAGATCCTCACCATTTTCATTTAGGACAAACTAGACACCATTCATGCCAATATGACCATCCATTCAGGAGAATTAGTGACAAGATTTTCAATAAGTTCATTGTGGCAGCCATATTGGCTGTCTGCTGGGGGCCATTTTCATTTAGGACCAATTAGATACCATAAGTAGTCTTTTGGTGAAAACTATATGTCGATATGACCATCAATTCTCGAAGAGTAGCAACAAAACAACAAGATTTTCAAAGTGGCTACCATGGTGGCCACATTGGATGTCAGATCTGCATCATTTTCATTCAGACACCATAATAAGTCTTCTGGTGAAAACCCCATGTCTATATGACTTTCCATTTAGAAGGAGTAGCAACAAGAAGATTTTCAGGATGGCTACCATATTTGAGGTAAGATCAGCACCATTTTCATTCAGGACCAACTGGATATCATAATTATTCTTTCAGTGGAAACACCATGTTGATATTGACTTTGCATTTAGGAGGAGTAGCAAGAACAAGACTTTAAAGATGGCTGCCATGGTGGCTATACTAGATGTCATATCAGCACCATTTTCATTTAGAAGCAATAAAACATCATAAAAAGTCAACTGGTGAAACCCAGTGTCGATATGGCTTTCCATCTAGGAGGAATAGCGATAAGATTTTTAAGATGGCCACTGTGGTGACCATATTGGATATTAGATCTGCACAATGTTTTTTTAAAAAACCAGTTAGATACCATAAGAAGTCTTCTGGTAAAACTCCAAGCTGATTTGACTTTACATTGAGGTGAAGTAGCAATGACAAAGTTTTCAAGATGGCTGCTGTGAGGGCCACATTGGATGTGCATACATGTGATAAAAATGAGGGGTCAGATTTGAACAAAGAGGGAGATTTGCACAATTTTGGTCAGGAGTTTTGACCTTTAAAGAGGGAGGTTTTTCATCGACCCAATTTTTAGCATGCAAATGGGCAAAAATTACTAATATTGAACAAATTTCTATATTATTAATATTATACTATGCAATTCAGTTCTTTCACATTAACTTGTTGCCTTTCACACTCTCCATATATGTAACACAAACATTTTTAGCATTTTTTATAAGATCATTGCCTGGATTGGTGGCAGTCCTTATCACTGTTCATCTTAGCACTTAAAAGATTATGTACTGTCACTGGATCCAGGTTTCCTCTAGAGTCAGCCTGAATTTTCCTCAGAATGGAAAATGTCCTTTCAATGTCTGCATTGGAATGTGGCAATGTCAATACAACTCTGCTGAGTTCATCAAGAAGTTTAAATTGTTTTCTGCCTGTGGGTAGAGTCAGATTGCTAACTGTAAGCCAAAACTGCCCAAGACTGGTACTGTCTTTGTCGAATTTGTGAAGTTCTTCTTTTCTGTGGGAGTCAGAATGTAGTCCTGAATTTCATCTTCCAGTGCATTTCTCTCACTCTGGATTAACATTATGAACCTCTCAGACAGCTTCACAACTGCAATACAAAATGCAAAACATTAGACCTTTGAAATTTACTTGTCATGAATATACAATAGGTATATTAAAATATTATAATATATGGCAACTCTGTTAATTCTAATAAACTTTGATTTTTTATGCTGCAGTTAAGATATCAAGAAAGATTACATCTCCATGCATTCTTATTGGTACCTATCACTGTTTTTAATTTCCAATTATAAGCGCAGACCTATAATATTGTTTAATTGTTCACCCATCAATAGCTGATAATTATCTGTACTGATCATAGGAGATAAGAAAACCTACCTAATCGGAGTAATAAGTATTTATTGCACTCCCAAGCATCTAATGTTGTTTTAATGTCAGTAAGATTGTCCACATGAAGCACTGATTCACGCATTATACCATCACACCCTTTGTGACTTTAGGCCTACTTTGCAGATGCCTTTGTTGTCATCATTATCATTACTATCACCATTATTTTTAACAATAACAATCAAATCCGGAAAATGATTATCACTTGCTAGTATTACAGATGAAGTTACTAGTATTATAGATGAAGACAAAGACCTCATTCATCCCAGGCATTATGGATTAATTTCTGTACTGTATCCATATTATTCATATTCATATTATTATTAGTATTATTCATATTATTATTATTCATATTAATAATATTATTATTATACAATTGTGATTATGATTTCTAATGAACAATAAAATACTTAAATTGTAGTAATACTTACATGAATATTTTATCCAATGATGCAATGATGAGTTCTGCTAATCCAATGTTACATGTTGGTATTCCAAGGATTCTTGTTGATATCCTGTTTACATCCTTGTCGAAAACACGAACTAAGACTGTTAGGATTTTATTATCCCCTTGACCATTTGACGTGTCATTGAGGATGACAAATTTTTTATTGTGGCATATGTCTGTGACTTACTCATCCCAATGAGGACCCAAAGCTTGGGTCACAATGTGAGTAGTTTTTGTCCGTTTGCATGAGAATTTTTATACGATTTCCAAGTCCAGGAACATTATTTTGACTATATCTGAAAACTGATCTGCTACTAGAAATGGGAGATTATGTTCAGCTATAAAGTTGGCAAATAGTGTCTCAGCAGGTGCAACTTTATTCACATTTTATGCAGATTCTGCGAACCCAGATTTCAGTGACGGCATATTGGTTGTCACAGTTAATATGCTTTAATGCGATGGGGTTTCGGCGTGACACACGATGTCATTCTTGCCACCATAACAGACTTTAAAATCTGCTTTACAGGAAGAGCAGAATGCATATTCATGTCCCTTTGAACTTGATTGCAACCAATGAAATTCCTGTTTCCATCCATCATTGAATTTTGTGTGATATTGCGCTTGCATGGATTTTTGGTGTTTTGGCATTGGGAGACAATGCACACATAGACATCTCGACAAACTTTAAAAACAAAAGTCAAACCGACCCAGTTTTATGCCACCTGAGCTCTTGGTAATCCAGCCATAATCAATTAACATCTTAAATCCTGTCCAAATTACTTTTGATCATGCACAGTATAGACTCAAATTCATTTCAACAACTTTAAGCACAGAAGCAGAATTTACCTTGGGGAGAGAATCAAAGAAATGTATATTGTTTCATGCTGATTGAACTTTTCAGTAACCCAGCCATAATCAATTAACGTCTTTAATCCTTTCCGAATGATTTCTACTCACAGATAGCATAATCCACCTTGACAAACTTCAAATGAACCCAGTTGAGCATGCTGACAGGATCAAAGGATGAAATTAGCAAATACATTTACTTGCCCTGCTTAAGCCAGTTCAGTCACGTGATCACATGCAGTATTACCATAAGTATACTACACTGGACCCAGAAGGTGAAGAAAAATTAACATTTTTTTTTTCAATAATAATTCTGTGTATGCAGGAGATTTCAGTGAGTAACGGGAGGGACGGGAGACACCCATAAACTCGGGAGAAAAACCCTCCCATGCTGGAGGTTCACATGTATGGATGTGAGATCAGCACCATTTTCATCGAAGATCAACTTGACATCATAAGAAGTCTTTTAGTGAAAATCCCATGTTGATATGACCATCCATTCAGGTGGAGTAGCGATAATAAGATTTTCAAGATGGCGGCTGTGGTGGCCATATTGGATGTCTGGGCAGCACTATTTTCATTTAGCACCAACTAGACATCATAAGAAGTCTTCTGTTGAAAACCCAATTCCAATATGATTTTCCATTCAGGAGCAGCAATAAGATTTGCAAGATGGCTGCTGTGGTGGTGTGATCAGCACCATTTTCATTCAAAACCAACTAAACATCATAATATGCCTTCCACCGAGAACTCCATGCTGATATGAAAATCCATTCAGAATGAATAGCAATAACAAGATTTTCAAGATGGCCACTGTGATGGCCATATTGGACATCAGATCAGCACCATTTTCATTTAGAACTCACAAGACAATATAAGAAGTCTTTTTGTGACAACCCCATATTGATATGACCATCAATTCAGGAGGAGTAGCGATAAAAAGATTTTCAAGATGGCCACTGTAGCAGTCATATTGGATATCTGAGTGGAATAATTTTCATTTTGGACCAACCAGACATCATGGGAAGTCTTTTGGTGAAATGTCATCTTGAAATGACTTTCCATTCAGGAGGAGAAGTGATAGCATAATGGCAGCTATATTGGATGTCGGATCAGAACCATTTTCATTAAGGAATTACGAGACAATATAAAAAGAATTTTAATGAAAACCTCAAGTTGATATAACCATCCATTTAGGAGAAGTAGTAATAACAATATTTCAAGATGGCCACTGTGGTAGTCATATTGAATATACGAACTGAATCATTTTCATTTAAGACCAACCAGACATCATAGGAAGTCTTTTGGTGAAAACCTCACTCTTAATTGACTTTCTATTGAGAAGTGATAACCAGATGGCTATCATGGCAGCCATATTGGATGTCAGATCAGCACCATTTTAGGACCCACTAGACATCATAAGAAGTCTTTTAGTGAAAACCCCATGCTGATATGAAAATCGATTCAGAAGGAGTAACAATAACAAGATTTTCAAGATGGCTGCTGTGTGTGCGTGTGAAGTTTCATGGCAATCCTCCAAGTAGTTTAAGAGGAGTAGTGATAACAAATTTGTGCTAACAGACAGACATCGGATGACGGTCATCCTATAAGCTCTTCTTTTCCATGATAAGTAGAGTTAGAAACAAATTTTTTTCCCCCATACTTTTTTTTTTTTTGGGGGGGGGGGTGTTATGAAAAACTGCATTAATTTAGGTATTCAAAATTTGAAGTGTTATGATAATTAACCCAGAACTTTATTGCTATTAATACTAATACATGTACCACCTGTATCCTTAGTTTAACCGTATTTCTAGATTATATATTAATGGCATTTGTACAGCACCTGCATTCATTGATTGGATTCTATTAATGTTCTGAATTTCTCAATTATGTGTTTAACTGGGATAGGGTTTAATCCCTATTTCTGATTTTTAATGCTTTAGTGATTATTGGTATAATGTGACTGGGTAAAGGGAGGTGACTCCAAATATTAAATGCCTCAGTAATCATGGATAATAGCTAGGCTTCCTGACACTTGGATAAATGTTGGGCTGTCATTATTGCTCCTGTTATATACAATGTATGACTAATTCTCATGAAGATGGTCAAAAGTAAAATAGTGAAACAGTTTTGTAACAGATGAAAATGTTTTTGAATGTCTTTCATCTTTATCAATCATTTGCAGGATCCATGTGGTACTCAAAATTTTGGATGAAGCAACTTCTTTTCCTGCAAGAACGGGGTAATGTGGATTGAAAATAGGAAGAAGTTAGTGAGGAGTGGTTAAAATTCTGACTATTCACAGCAGTTCCTTAAAACAGCTGTTTTACTAAACCTCTGACCCAAATAATATAAAAACAAAAGGAATACTCAGTAAACTTAATGAAAATATTACAAGTTTTCCAAGTTTTATTTAGCACGACTTTGTTTTTAAAAGACTTAACCATGAAAATAGGTTACTATCGAAAGCTGGTGACAGATATAGAGGAAAAAGTCCTTTCTTCCTACAGGATGAAATAAAAAATAAACTGGTTTACTTTTTTAGCAATCAGCCTAAAAACCTCCACAGTTTAATAATTTGCTCATGACTGGACTACAGACACAAATACACAGACTGGACCAGTATTCTCCCCAGGGCCTTTTACCGTAGCGGGCCCACTATGCTATCGTTTCAAACCCGATAACCTTTGATGCTTTAGAACCTGCCGCTGAGCTATGCTCTTGTGCCGCTACGCTTCAATGTTTCCCACTACCCTTACAAATTAATCTGTTAAACAAACATCCTGTCACCTAATTCAAAGCCCTATTACTCAAATGACACCTGTTCTTACCTCTTCTTGGGTATTTTATTAAGATAATCTAGGATAATTAATCACACCTTTACGGCTAAAACACGGTATTGGTGCTGAGAGTAGTCTCACTCACTTAAAAAATTGAAATGTTTGATAGAACATTTCAATGAAGCTCATTATATACCCTAGGGTGTCCCCTAGTCAGATCAAGTTAGATTTAGCTTGAACATGCATGCGATTTTGTTTAACCATTATTTCAATTCATTGGTATAACAACAGTTACAGACACTACACTTGGTGTATAACATGCAAGAAAAACAGCATGAAAACTTTAAAACTTTATTTTTTTTTCACAGTAACATCAGTAACAGGATATCAACATTTAAAGTAAACAACATAACTGGAAGTGGTAAACAACTTAATAACAAAATCAAAACATCTATGACAAAGGTATCACTAAGAAAAAAAACCTAACCATGAAACTTTTGCATAACAAACATAAAAGACATAGAATAATCTTATTTAGGCATTTATCTAACACCAAGAAGAATATTTAAACAAACAAAATCATTAATACTGGCCAAAAGTATTGCAAACTTCCATAAGAGTCAGAAGTACATTGTCCATAAAATTGGTTACAGACACTACAAAACTATAGCATTTCAATACAGCTGCAGAACCATACATATCTCCATAAAATTCACTTCAAAAACAATTCAGCATGAACACATTGACTAGAATTATTCATTAAATGAATGTTGATTAGTTAATAAAATGATAAAACCACATTGTAACAGGTATATGTCCAATACTTGTGTTAAAATTATGAACTGGTAAATAGCACTTGAAAGTTTAATACTAAATAGTGTTTGTAAGAGTAAAATATTGAAGTATAATGAATGTTCAATAAATCATAGTCACTAAAGTATTGTTCAACCCAAGGTGCTGACTCAAACACAGACCCATATGTGATTGATCTTAAGGTTACAGACACTACACATTAAACCTTGACTTTATATTGTCATTTCAAATAGAAGTGCTTATGATTTTTTTCCAGATTTGACTTGAGCTTAGACAATTCAGCTGCATTAAACTTGAAATGACCCCTTTCATTGACTATTTGTGGAGCTTTTACCCTGTACAAGATAGCATCTAGAGCCTCTTGTGAATAATCATCTTTTTCAGGCCAAACATACATGTTGCCAGACTTTCTCATGTATTTAAGTCTAACTTCGTTATGAAGAATGTCTATTACTTCTGCTAAGTATACATCTAGAGGTCCCTTCTTTGGCTTAAGTCCTACAGCAACAAATTCTCCAGGGTGGTATTTCTCTATTGGTTTCTCTGTGTTGGTTGGTGCTTTTTTGTCAACTTTGATCTTCTTTGTCACAATGTTTTGTCTTTCTGTTGACTTCCGTTTCTTATTAGGCTTTTCGCTTGTTGCTGAGTTATGATCTTTCTGGTTACTTCCTTGTTTTCTTTTCTTGTCATTATTTTCTATTGTTGATGGATTCTTGTCTTTAACTTTAAGTTGTTTTCCTTTCTGACTTAAATTATCTTTATTGAGTACTAACTTTCTCATTTCCCAGGCATTAACATTTTCGCTGAAGTTGCATCTCCCGTCAACCTTCATGCATTGCTCACAATAACAGCTCAGATTTCTTATGCTCAGTTCATAATCATTGCTTCCTGACTTTACAGCATGTAATTTTCTTGTACCTTGCAGTGTTTGCACATCAGTTTCTTCTCTATTTCTCTCAACATCTTTAACAAGGATGAACTCCCTTCTCGAAACTGTTTTAGCTTCATTATCTGTATTTTCCATTTTCAGTTTCTCTGTACAGAAATGATATAAATCTTCTGCACAACCTATCACCTTTCTATTGCTGATTACAGCTCTGTAGCAAGCATTCTTGACTGTCGCACCGAGACCATCGCAAACACTCTTTCCATGTGATGTTTCGAAATAATTTCGTGTTACAGATGGCTTTTTCCTCAGACTTATGTCAGCAAAGGCTTTCTTCCCCTTATACTGGGCAGCACAGCCATCTGTCCACTCATGGATCTCCTCTACTTTCACACCTTTCTTCTTCAGAATTTCTATAGCTTTGTTCTCAAAGTGATAGCTAAGTCTGCATCATGTTTGGTTTCTTCACTGATGCCAATAATGGCATGCTTTATCTTGAATTCTTTTTCTCCCTGTTTTTCTGTATAGTAACACATGATTGGATGTATTGTAACTTGGTTCCTGTCGAAGAATCCAGATTGTACTTCACTTTGAAAAACACACCCATAGTTCTCACTAAAGTCCATGACCATAGCAATAGAACCCTCACCAATTCTATCAACACAAATTCCCATCTGTTGCTGTTGCCATTTGGCCCTGAAAACGTGCTCTGGATACTCTTGCATGTCAGTTTCTAAGCATGTAATTAATGTTTTTATGTCTGTTTCTTTAGGCACACAGGAGACGCAACGCTTTACTTTATCATCTTTTGCTATTTCTATACTTTCCCATTGATGCCATGATATCTGCCTGTCACTATACTTTTCAACAAATGGTTTAAGGTAACTCTGCAAACATTTCACACCGCATTGTTTGCATTCTCTTCTTAAACATTTAATAGCTGGATTGGTGTCGTATTTACAAAAAGTAGCATCACTTAAGCTTTTCTTATCTACTGAAATTTCATCCAAATCTCCATTTTCTTTCACTGCTTTTTTTACATTTGTTAGTGCCTCACTTTTTAGGGCCACGTTACAGCACTTTTGGCATAAGCATGATCTTCTGCTTGTTTCAGACACCTTTTTAACATTCACTGGTTTCAATTTAGAAAATGAAGTTAATCCTATTTTGTGACTATGGTTCCTTAACTTGTAGTCTTTGTAGGCTTCTTCTAATGTCATAGTCATCACATGTTTTTGAAGTATTTCTTTTTGACCACCTTTTCTTACTTTCACAGTTTCACGTTTATTAGGCACTTCCCTACTGATTTCTGGACTTAGAAAAAAATCTTTCACAGATTTCTTTAATGGAGAGTTAAGTGCATCCCTTCTTCTTTTTCTTTGTTTCGTCTCCCACCATGTAGAACTAGGTTTTTGCCCTTTCACTGATACTTTGAAATACTTTTTTAGTCTGTGTCTTTTATATTTCTTCAGTAATGCGTCACAAATGATGTTGTATGCATGTTTCTTTGCACCCCCTTTCCTTGTTTTCACTTCTGAAATGCTCTCTGACACAGATTGTATAACAGTATCTGTCAATTCAAGTTTTTTTCTGCAATCCGGTGTCATTATCATTATATTCCTATTTAGAAACTTTGATGTTGATGGAGATTCAATTAATTTACTTATGATGACTGCTTTTCTCTTTTGGGTATTTGGTAATACTTCCTTTACCTTTTTTTAATTGTCTGTACAGAGTTGCTTTAGGTAACACTTTATTCATTGGTGAATCTCTGGCTGACCCAGTATTTCCTATTTCACAATCAGTCTGAATACACTCTTGCTGTATACTTTCATTCAGTTTGATACGCATTCTCCATGCTTGGGTTCTTTTCACAGCTTCTTTCTTCTTTCTACTTAATTCAGCAGTTTTCGGACTTCTTAAATCAACACTCTTATTAACCGATATTGCCAGGGCTGCTTTTTCTTTCTTTTTCTGGCGATACCTTTTCATTTCTTCACGTTTTTTCCTTCTTAATTCTTGTTGAAGATTTGAATCGGAAAGTGATTGCTGTTTTTTTAGTAGTCTTGCATCTTTTCTTCTTTCTCTATCAACCCTTTTTAGCTCCTCATGTTTCGCCTTATTTTCCCTCTGTTTTTTTCTCCAGGCTTGTACCTTTAGCCTCGTCTTCTCCCTTCTAGCTTTAATCTTCTGTTCATCTTCTTCTGGCTTATCTTTGCTTCCTAAAAGCAAACAACTTCATTCTCATTTTTGTTCCTCTATGTATACGGATGAAATTTAGACTTTACAAAACATACTTGTAATGAGTACGCAATATGCTTTCATACATAAGCAAACTGGAATAACCTGTAGATTCTTAAAGAAAAGTATCTGATTGAAAAAGAAATAGCATAAAACCTGATGATTATTCAATGTTCTAGCATTTACAATGATTGCACACTTTCCTTAATAATGTAAACAACAGTCGGGTCAATTCACATGTCTAGTAGTGTCTGTAACCATTTGACAATATCAGCAATGTATCCAATACTAAGTCTGAGCTCATTGAATTCTCATAATATTTCTGTTTGAATTTACTAGTCTAATGATATGGAATGCAAAAATACTCAGTTTCAATTGCATATTGTAAGAAATCACTGAAAATGTTGCCTGTTATCAGAAATCTAGATGAAAGAAACTATAAATATACCAAAATATTACAAATTGCAGACAGACAATATGTCAAAATTTAGCCTTACACATCAATACTGTAATAGGAAACATAATTTGGCTTCATTTTTTTTAAAAAAAACAGGGATAAAGTCATAGACAGTATAAAAAGGGGATATTGGTTACAGACACTACAATTTAAGAGTGTGGTTTACCATTCAATACAAACTTACCAGAGTTGTTCCCAGAGGTTTGCTTTTGTCGTCTTCAAATGTCTTAGGGATGTACCATGGTAAAGAACAGAAAAAGTAATTAGGCAGCTTCTTCTAGGATAAGAAATTCAGGTTACATTGTCTTGTAGTAAATTACTCAAACAGACAGTGCTGCAAGAATGATGCAATATTCAATCAAGAGAGTTATTGCATCACTTTTTTGCTCTTGGCTGCAGAGGTAAATAGATGATGCAACATTACATCACATAAGATGGAACTTTCTATTGAGAAAAACAATGTTTTAATGACAAGTAGAACAATACTTTTATCTTTCATTTTTATACCTGTTTGTGTAGTGTCTGTAACTTTTTTTATTGAGTTGCTGTTTTTTAATGGTACAATACAGCACCACCAATTTTGGCCAACTTGGACATCACATGGATACACATGAGCCTTTGTAGGATTTATACTTTTCCATAATGAAACAACAAAATTATTGCCATATAAACTTGTAAAGGTTACAGACACTACAAAATTTAGAACTGGAAAGTTTGACAAAGAACAAGCTCTCAATCGAATATCTTGGCTAGCCATGTGATTTAAATGGTTTTACTACTTATTATAATATAAAGTCGAGTTCTAGATGTCAATAAAAGTTATAATGAATGTTATTTTGTACAAAATGTTGGCATATAACAACAGATTAGTGTTTGAATTTCAGTGTTGAAACAAAACTTCTACTGACGGTATTTTGCTTATAAAATCCATAATATTTTACCGATTTCTTTAATTCAAGAAGCAATATTTGCAGGATAGAATTCCGCATAAAACCAGACCAATAAATGCATAATTTCAGTATGATATTTAGAGAATTCTCTATTTTATATTCAAGCTTTTTTCGAGTGAGACTACATAACGCTCAAAAATGGCCATTTTTAGAGCTTGTTTCCATGCATATCTCAACAATGGGTTACACTAACCTCTTGAAATTTTCAGGAAAGTAAGAGAGGTATATGCCAGGCTTACCAATCTTTAAAATTGGTTCATATCTTGTTTAATTTTTCTATTTCATGCATATAACATGAAAATTCCTTTATCAGCACCAATACCGTGTTTTAGCCGTTTAACCATTATCTTTTGTACCTGGCTTGCGCGACTGCCGGTGAGCGACCTTTGGTGCGGGTTACCTCTACACAGAGATAGTCACGTGGTTGGCCAGCAACGATGGAGTCTACTGGTAGTCTAATATATATATATTTCAGTCATTTTCACTACCAGCCAAAGCAGTTACACATATTACATTCAAAATTCTTGTGAAAAATGAACACACCACCTTCCAAGAAATGTAAAATTACCCAGCATCCGGCTAGCCCGATGTTGGCCTGGTTACGAAAATCAGAAATTGGCGTCGCCAATAGTGGCATTGGTTCCGATTCCGATAGCATCAGCATAATTTCCACAGAGAAAGAGATCAAGTAACAAATGATGAAATTTAACAATGAATGGAAGATTTTATACCCTTGGGTGGAAATTGCTGGATCGGATGGTAAGTTTCAGATCTACTGGGGTGGTGGGGTGTAATATATTTTTTATATTGTATTAACCAGTAGTTGTAGTTGCAATTGTTGTCGTTCTTATTAAGTTGTGACGAGGAATGAAAGTTACATTTTATTCACGAGTTGCTATTATCTTTATATAGTTTACTCTGAGCAAGAGAAATATAGTTTGGTCAGTAAACCTTAACTTAAGTGGGTGCTGCCCTATTAATTTCTCATTTCTCTTTTCTGTCTATCCATGTAATAAATGGAACAATCTTTATCTTCCAGTTTTACCTCTTTTAAAAAGATATAAATAAAAAGTATTCCTTCATTAATATAACTTAAATAGTTTCATCCATATGCTTACTAATTATTCAGTAAAGTCATTTTTAATTTAATTTAAACTTTTGAACAATATTTAAGCTCTCTGACATTGAT
Organism: Margaritifera margaritifera; assembly: GCA_029931535.1. Classification (NCBI taxonomy): domain Eukaryota; kingdom Metazoa; phylum Mollusca; class Bivalvia; order Unionida; family Margaritiferidae; genus Margaritifera; species Margaritifera margaritifera. The sequence continues at coordinate 522,193 of JAQPZY010001382.1, read as the reverse complement.
TCAGTGAAGAAATTAAACAATAACAAGCACTTTGATATATTGTTCTTAATGGAAAGGAATATGTATTATCTTATTGTGATGATTATTTGAAAACACATCACTGTCTTGACTCTTGAAGAATTTGTCCAAGGTAATACACTTGATTAGGATTCAGGTAGTTTGTCTCTTTTTTGTTGTACATCATTAATAAATTTTATGTTTCATTTTTTTCAGATTGTGAAAGGTTATTCTCCTCCATTAATAGAATTAAGAGTGTTTTAAAAAAACAGGTCGACACAGATGGTAATGAACATACATGATGACAATCAGTACTGAACACAATCCTTAAAAGACTTTAATTTTGATGTGGCAGTCAGTATATATGGCGAAAAAAAAAAAGATGTATATCATTATTTAAATTAAGAAACAAATGAGATAGACATTAAGCCTTGTTATAACCAGACATTAAGCCTTGTTATAACCTAGGTAAATAAAGAATACTATGTAAATATATACACTTCTTTTTTATTTCATTGATATTAATTTGTTTCACTTTTATGATGTTAACGCGCGCTTTTTAAAACATTTTATGACCCCAACGCACTGACCCCGATGCTATCGAAAATTTCTGGGGACATCACTGTGGACTACAAATACAAATGCATGGACTGGACTAGCGATACAAATGCATGGACCGGACTACTGATACAAATGCATGGAATTTCACTCACTTCTTCAAGCTTCATGTGTGAATTTTTTTGGTGGAAATCTTGTACAATGAAACACAAAAATTGATCGAAAAGAACAAACTACTATGTTTAAAGTGTTTCCAATTACTCAATGAAATGAAAAAAGACAATACTTGATATTGTCCTCAGAACAGGAAAGCACTCAATGGGCTAAAAATGAGGTGTGTGTAAAGATGTTAACTTGAGAGAATCAACTTTACTCTCTCTGCATATCTGGGTGAAACAACTGGCACTGGGTTGAATATTTTGCCTCAACCATCCCCTAGTGTAGATCCTGAGTTGGTTATTAAGATATCTGAGATAATAACATCAGTTTCTGTACAGAGCACCACATTTTTAATATTCAGCATGATAAACAAAAAGGAACATAGCCAATGCTGGCAGAGACCAGGGCCAATGCCGGATAATGTAAAGTTGCAGAAGGCCAGACCATACTGCAGGTGAAGCAGTCTAAGAGAACAGTCAGTGTATGGTAGTTTTGGAAATTTTGATCCATGATAAAGCTTAAAAGGCTGCCACCCTAACAAAATTCTTTAGCGACAGACTAAATTGTCAGTATCCGCGGAGCAGTGTATGTAAGGAATCTCACACACTGACTCTGTTCCAGCCACAAGCATAGAAAAAGTCGAAAACCAAAACAGCAACTGCTTATGATATCTTGTTTTTTGCATACCAGTGCAATTCAGTCAGTCAACAGAATAGGTTCGCTCATTCAGTCCAGTAGAACCTGTCCAGCTCAGTCACACAATGCCACACATAAATGAACACATTCAACTGACAGAACAGAACACAGCCCACTCTGCACTTTGCTAGCACATTCTTCCCAGTAAGCCATACATTCTATACAACAGAACAATCAGAAAAACAGATCCATGTACTGCTGAACAAAATATACATACATAGTACATTCTGTCAACAGAACATAACCTGTTTTGTTTGTTCTGTCATTCTGTCAAACTGAACATAACACATTCAGCATGTTCCACTGGCAAAATATTATGTTCCAGCGCATTCTATCAGGCAGAATGTGACCTATATTCAGCACTTTTTCTGTCCAACACAACAAAATGCAATACAGAACTAACACAATTCCACATTGCACATTTTGCACCACATACAAAAGACTGAAATCTTGTGGTGGCAACATTAGCAATGACTTTCAAAACAAGCAATACTCATTGCATGTTACATGTGCTTAGTGCCTGCTATATAATACAAATTGCTATGTATAACTGTATATACTGATATATGTTTGCATATGAACAATATATACTGACAATTAACACTTTTTATTTTATCTTACAAATCACCAACACTATATATTACACTGTATTTTACTGGTGCTCCCAATGAAAGTAAGGACATTTCCAAATAATATAAACTCTTTTACCCTTCCTGTCCTCAGATTTTACACGCAGATGTATGAATCAAGGCTGAACCAAAATGAATAAATTTGTTTTTGTTTTCTTATTTTAAGGGTTCTCAAGTATTTTACTGATGAAACGACAATTGCACTAAACTGATCACTGTGCTCAGATTGGGAAAATCAATTCACCATACGATACCACATGATTCCACAAGATGTCTCCAAGATGACCACAAGGTGTGTTTGTGTATGTTTTAATTAAGAACAAGATAACACAACTACAAGATACCACAATAAATCACTACTGGCAGTGCATACAAATGTAGCCTTGTTGTATTGAAGCCCAAGTGTTGAACGTGTCAGTTGTCATGTGTTCGCAAAAGTATTAAGGCCATGTATCATATACCTGTCATGTTAAAAGTGCAAAAGTAATGTATTTCACAAGCTATCTTCATCTATAATATTACACATTCTATTCTGTGATTATCTACAAAAACTTGAAACTGAAAAAAATATTCATTGCTTATATGAACATTACAGGGATGGGAATTGTATGCCACTCTGTATCCGAGATCCCCATTATGTCTCTTGCAATTGCAGGATGCCCCATGGTCTTTTTGTTAAGTTATTTTCTTACAGCCGCTAAGATGATTTTTAAAAAAAACAATGCGCAGTCGTCATAATTTTAGGTGCAAACAACATAAATATAAGGGTGGACGTCTAAGTTGTAGGACTAAGTGGGAGGATAGCTAACACGTCCAGAAGAATGTGTATGTATGTTCAGAAGAATTATATGAAATGTTTCCAAAATGAAATAAAAAATTATCATTAAGTCTAGCATAATGACACAATTCTAGTGTGATGCATTTCGGAAATAATGAGTATTACTTGTAGTAAACTTTTCCAAGAGGATGCCAATCTGCGGTTGCTGCCATCTTGAAACAGGAAGTAATTTTTCAAATACGAAACAAAGGCTCAAATTATGATCCGGTTTTACTATTTTCATTACGATAAATACCCGACTGGTCATTACCTAAATCATGTGGTAAAACCTGCACAAATTCAAAACCAATACACAAAAAAAAAAAAAAAGGATTATTGTTTTGGAGGAATAATTGTATTTATTCCTGTATCGATTCGATAGAGAAGGAAGAGTTAAATACTTTTTTTTACAACGTCAAAATGAAGAAGAACAGACATTTGTACAAAGACAACAAGAAGAGGAAAAGAGAAAGCAACAAGAGGAGATCAAAACCGTGAACGGTAAACAGAAGAAAGGGAGTGAAAACAGAACTCTGAGTCTGTTACAGAACATTTTGGCGGAGTTAAAGCACCTGAGAAAAATGTATGAAGTCACTTTAGCCAAATACAAGAGAAAGAGACCCTCACAATCCAAGAATTCTAAATCCACCATACCATTGACTACCACAAATGAGACGCATGCAACTGTAGCAGCAACCACTACAACCACAGCAGCAGTTGGATTGGAAAAGGTTTAAAGCAGTTACAGCCGATGTTGAAAAGTGAATAAATTGTTTTTCTCCAACAAAACGACCCTTTTCAGGGTCACACAGATCTATCAAAAAAGAGATACAACTCGCAAATTGCCAAATCATAAAAAAGAATCCCTCGATAAAAATGTGTGTGTGTATCAATATCTTATAAATATTATTTTTAAAAAAAACAAATCAAGACCTGTTTACACTTACGTTTTGGATATTTTCTCGTGAAAAAAGAATCACAATGAAATTTTAGACAGATCACAAAAGTCCATTTTTTCTTCTTACTGTTTTGCTTTTTTGAATTTCTTCACTAGAATGGTTCTCTTGCTATTTCTTCTGCTTGTCTTGCTTTCAATTCCTTTGCTGAAATGGGTTCTTCTTTTTCTTCTTCTGAAAGCTCCTCCTTGTTCTCTTTGTACACTTTCTTCGGACACCCTGAAGACAAATGCCCTTTTTCTTGATATTGATAACATGTATCTTTTCTTTTGTCCCTGAACCTGATTTCTACTGTGTTTAAGGTTCCTTTTCTTGGACATTGTGGAGATTCTGGAACACAATTCCCTTTCTCCTAACAGACATAACACGTATCTTCACTTTTATGTCGAGAGGAGTAGTCTGAAGTCTCTCCCTAAATTTTGTTTGACGAGGTGTATTTTGGAATGACTCTCTGTAACTCTCTGACTAGAAGTGTGATCTGTTGTGGCTCTTCCATCTTCAAAAATTGAAACAGAATGAGTGTATTCTCTTATGTAGAGTGGTCTCTCTATATATAGAGGGAGGGATAGCCTTGTCAAATCAAGTTTCAATCATCTACCATCACGAAACGATTACACCCTTCCAAGGAGAGACCAAACACAAAGCGACGACGACGTTATGTGTCACCCAACACTCGCTAGACAGTTTTGGCAGAAGTTCACCTTAGCAATATTTAAGAGGACATGATTGATCCCCAATCCAACACCGTTCATCTTCTCCTCCCCAAAACAGAGAGAGAGTCAAGATCGACCAAGAAAGAACGAAAGTCGTTCGGTAGCCCCTGAAGAAGTTTGTTCATTCCACCTACTTACAAAATGACTTCCAGAAAATTTAGAATTACAGCTTACACTTGCACCGTCAAATTTAAAGATGTCAAGTCTCAAGTTCTTTCAGAAAAGGCAGTTGCCTTAATTACTAACTTACTGGAGTCTATGTTAGAGGAGTTGAAATGCCAGTGCTAAGCAGAAGATCAGATTGTTTGCGACTGTCTATCACTCACGACAGTTTGGATCGAGTTTAGTTCACCTGCGGAATGAACCTCTCCCAAAATCTTGGGAAAAATTGAACACATCCAACAATCCAATGATGAGTTTGATACGACCGATGGAAAAGCCGCATTTCGTATGATACACGTTTCAGCTCCTTCGTTATTGGTGGATCTACTTAACACTACTAAAGGAAGTATTGCCAAAGATTAACAACGATCAAGATCAGACGTGTTTAGACCGCGCCATCGTGCTGGCTCAAACTTATGCAGAGAAAACTGATACTCCAGAATGGAAGCGATTATGGTCGAGAATTATTAACTCGGATAGAGCCAAACAACAATAAGAAGCAGAAATCCTTCTGGAACAAACAAGAATTTCGGAAAAGACTGTGTGTGGAGTTCAAGAAATGCAAAACATTCAAGACGTACTAGCTCCCACCCCACCACCACCCATTATACGCTGAATGTTTACCCTCAAGTCATTCGTGGACGTCTCCTGTTTCGAAGACCCCATTTTCCACACGGAAAATACATTCGAGTCTATCATCACCAAAATCATTTCAATGCCATAACCAGTATCTCAGGATTTCTCAGATACAATTGCTATTGTGACAAATGTGACCATGGATTAAGCAATCATAAGCAACATATTTAATTTAGAGGGAGTTGTCGTGGCTGTTTAGCGTCCAGACCTTGTGTTCCTGAAGGACAAAAATGATTAGATGCTCTACATGCAGAAGAGCATTCGTGAGTCCATCGCATGAAATGATTCCAACAACAGAAAAATGCTTGTGAATTATTGACAGTATGTCCAACCTGTGGATAGCATGTTCGTGCCAATAACAAAGAGTTACACGTTTGTCCAGGAAAGAAACGATGTCGTATTTGAGGTCAAGTCGTCGAGTTGGATCATGAATCTTACATTCAGTGATATGACAACGTACCCGAGGGATTATATAATGACCAGAACAAGAAAAAGAAACGGGACCATCGTGTTGATTTTATCTTTTTGGGCTTTGAATGTTCTCAAGACAAACGGATTCGCATTCCTAACGTTCGTGTGGCCCATCGGGCTTGCCAAGACTGTATTCAGGAACCTTTATTTCAACACTATCGGAATTGTAGCGTGATTTCAGAGGGACATAAAAAGATATTTCGTGGCTCCCATACTCCTTCTGATTTCGCTCAGTGGGTTTTAGACCTCACCGACGACCTCTGGAACGTAGAATAGGTTTATTTGTTATGGCCACTCTCATCAAGAGGCTAAAGTCATTGCTCACAATTTCTCGGGATACAACCAACAGTTTCTTTTGAAACATTTTTCATAACAAGGAACCGAATTGCCACAAGTCACCATGAACGGAGCCAATATCATTGACATGAAGGTGGGGAACTTACAGTTTAAAAATTCCTTGGATTATTTGACTATGCCTTTGAGTAAAATGCCTAAAATGTTTCAAATGACGGAAATGACTAAAGGCTATTTTTCAGACTTTTTCAATATCGAATAAAATCAACACGTTGTGCTCCCTAATTTGCCTGCAGCCCATGACTACGACCCCGACGGTATGTGAAAAGAACAACGAGAAACTTTCTACGGGCGGTACTAAGTCCACTGTTCAGACCCTTTTGATTTTCAAGAAGAGATACTGAAATATTGTCGGTCGGATGTGGTCATTTTACGACATTGTTATGGAAACATTTCGACTGTTATTTCTTCAGCACTGAGGTATCGATCCATTGAATTAGTGTACCGAAAGAATTGTATGATCGAGAACATACTAGCCATTATACCATCTCAGTCGTATCAATCTGTCAGCCGTTGATATTCAGACAAAGTTTTGCGTTGGTTACATTTCTTGCGTGAAACTCAAGACAAGTGGACACACCATGCTAGAAACGGTGGAGAAAGAAGATTGGAACTTATTCCGTGGATGGTTGATATTTAGAAAACCCACAGTTCGTGTACGAATTTCGGGGATGTTTATTTCATGGATGCCTGACGTATTATCCTCACCGAGAACAAAAAAAAAATCCCCTTGACAGGGTTGACCATAGAAGATTTGTACAACAAAACTTGCCAACGACTCCAAAGTTTGGTAATTCAAGGATACGGAGTGATAGAAATGTCAGTGCAATACTACGATCGACGTTTGAAAACAGATCCATAATTGAGACGCATCGTCAGTAGTAAGGTAAACAACAGATTCTGGCTCACCAGATCTATCCTAGTGTGATTTTAACTTCACTTTGTACTCTTCGCTACTGCTGCTCAGTTAGTTCGCAGCATCCGCTACGATCCTCTTCGGTAAGTTACAATCACACTAGGATAGATCTGGCAAGCCATAATCTGTATTTTACCTTACTACTAAGATGATCAACACATATGTATACATATATATCATCATAACTACCATTAATGTACCTCCCCCTCTATAATATTTTCACACAAAATTTACACTTACAAGTGTTGATCATATCTCCAGGGCTTCGCCGTATACTATAATATTCACACAAAATTTACAATGACAAGTGTTGTCAGGGCTTAGTTTTCAAACAAAATTTCACATTTGGCAAGTATGATTTTGTGATTATTTAACACTATCATTTAATATATCTGATGATGATACAATCTCTGTTGTTAATGTAGTTGTTATTTTTCTAACCGCAGTTTTTGTATTGTTGTTAATTTTTTCCATCTTTTTAACAAATTCATCAATCTTATTAACTTCCTCGTCTATCTTCCTTTTAGTCGAATTTATTTGGCGTATAATTACTTCAATCTCATCAACTAGTCCTATTTTATTGACAATATTTGTTGTTATCTTGCGGCAATGTGATCTTAATGTTGTCATTTCAATATGCTTTCGTTCACCACCAAGTGCTGCTAGGTAATCGTCAAATCCTAATACTTTATTAACTGCACATTTCTTTATGCCTTTTGCTCGCTTTTTAACACCACCTTTATCTAGTTTAATGCCATACATCTTAGACCGCAGACCAACAAATTCAGCAATTGGTACAAAGTTTGTCTCATCTTTGAACTTACCAATAACTTTTTTATTGTCATTTCATTTGAACCCAGAATCAGCTGGGTAAATCTGAAAAGTCCATTAATGAACGATGATTATACATTTCTTGATAAAAGTCTTTGCAAGGAATATTGTAACACAAACTGTCAGTGTCAGTGAACAATAACTCTGATTCTGGAAAATATTTCTTGATAAAATCATAATGAAAGTTGTACATTAAAGTCTTAGACAAATCAAGTATTGCAGCTCCAACATATACTGGCTTATTAAGTTTTAAATTAATTTAATTTTTCTTTTTTAAACTGCAACTAAATTTTCATCAAATATTCGCATACTAAAAAATTTATAATCAGCAACTACTTTGTCACTTCGCTCAACATTATTGATTATTTCAATATCAACACGTTTTCTAATGTTCTCCATTGTCTTGCCAAACGCTCTGTTGTTCATCAGCTTGAATAAGTCTTTTTCGAATTCTGTTGTTGCAGCAGCTCTTTTGCTTGTGTTGAAGTCAATATATTCCTTTAGCCATGGTTTCTTTTTGAATTGTAGTACATGATGAACATTTGTCAGAATAAGTCCATGGTTCAACGCTTGTTTTAATGCAGCAACACGTATCACATATCTGTTCTTATCGCGTAAATTAGGCACCAATTTTTCAACAGTACTATGGCCAATACAATATTTTGTCTTTAGTTCTTGTTGCTCTGGTGATAACATATCATCTGTAACTAGCAGTGTTTCTGCACAAAATGGGTAATCATTGTGTTGCTTATGTAGATTACCTGGGTATTCAAGATCAGCCTCAGCGAAGTAACCAATATTGTCAGGTATCCTTTTATCTATTTCTCGCGGAAATTGATCAGTTGTTATCCAATGGAAGCCAGCATATGGTAATGATTCTGACATTGCCCAGCCATAAAGATTATGATTATTAAATACACAATAAAATTGTCTTTATTTGATGGATCATAGTTTGATAAGTATTTATTGTTAGCAACAGCATGCTTTTTTTTGTTATCACAGATATTCCACCTCTGATTCTTTGTTCAATGAAATAGAACATATCTGGATCTGTTAGCAACTCTAGTTTTTTGTTGCTTATTTTTAATGCAGCTTCCCAACTTAATCCAGGCGATGAAAAATACCAACATGGATCCAGCCCATAATATTTTAAACATGTTGACCTGAATTGTTCAAAAACATCAACCAACAACAACAACACATCAGTAATTAAATAAAGTTCGTGTTAATCACCAAGTGTTCTGCAATCAAATTCTTGCCATATTTATTTTGCATAATTATATTCTTCATCACTGATGTCTTCTAATGTTAATGTTGAATAAAATGCAGATTTATCTGGCAACTGTGTTTCATCAAACTTAGCCCAGTTTGTCATGTACTTATATGGATACATGCCTTTTTGTTTCAAAAGAGCAGATTTATCACCAAAATATTCCTCGAGATTATTAAATACAGTACAGCCTTTAACGAGGTTTTCTAATGATGCTGCAATAAACTGAAACGCAATTGACCAAAAGCGATAGACATGTACTTTTCAAAATTGTTTGGAATACATTTTATCTTATTATTGCCTTGAAACTTTCCAAATACTTCTATGATAATATGGCCATCATATCCACGAAGATTATGGAATACAACAGGAATAAAATCTGGATATTTATAATGCAAATTACAACTATCATGTGCAGCACCTCTGTATTTACCAGTGATATGGCCATGGTCTTTAACACGATCATTACCAAGTTTATCACCACAAATATGACAATTAATTGCAGTTACAAATTCAATTTCTTCTTTCTCAGTTAATTTTAACATAGGCTCAACATTCTTCATAATCTTCATTGCTTCTTCAGCCTCTAGCAATAAATTTTTAATCAACCAGTTGGCAGGATCATTACCACGATATAATCTTATTGGTTTGGAATACTGTTCATCACCAGAACAAACAACTTTGTATGCAACAACACATGGAATATGCTCCTGAGTTTTTGTTGTTGAAGATTTATTAGGATCGCAATTAACATCAACAACAGTTTTTGACAAAGATTCGAAATCAGAGATGAAAGCAAATGGTACCTGCATCTGATGCTTGAAGTTAAATTTTTTAATTTCTGCATTTTCCTTGTTAGGCATTGTAATGCCCTGAACATTTTTACAGTATTCTAAGTGTTTTTGCAGTATTTCTGGTGTGGTACAACCATGCAGGCATCTGTAACAGAAATATTTTTTGTGATGTGTCTTGTTATATTGTCCACCAACAAGTCCATTAAAGTTTTTAATCCAACAATAATGCCCATTATAAAATAACAAATGTATTGTTTTTGTGATGCATTTTCACTCATAAGTCTTGGACACACATTATTGTTTTTCGTCAACACCAAATATATTAATGCTTAGATTATTTTGTCGTTCGAAGTTTAGTATCTGTTATTCTTCTACTGGAAACTTAATGTCTTTGAAATTTAGATTGTTTGCAAATGCTCGATAACAAGACACTCTGCTAACATTTTTATCAACAGGAAACATTGCTGATAACACTGCCCATCTGAAGCATTCATTATCGTTGTTTTAAACATTGATTACACATTTTGTATTTTTTATTCTATCTGGTAGAATAACATGGGACGCACCCCTTAGCGGATTAAACTTCATTGTGTGAAATTGAACAGACTTTATTGCTTCTATTTTCCACCCTGAACCTGATGAAGTGTAATCCTAATTCTTTTTCCATATGTATTGGACTATTTCATTTTTTCGATGTTTGTGCCCTTTAAAATCTGTCGTGTCCTTGAACTAATATATGGTTCAGCAGATTCTTCATCAATATCATCAAGACCGTAAACATTAAATTTGCTAAGAATAACACGAAATGGAACAATTGTATTTAATCCACCATGTATTTGCAGTTCATTTTGCAGAACTGTTCGCATAATGTGAAATAGATCATCTGGTGACAGACCTATAAGAGCAATTTGGTTATCAACCTTCCATGATTTGTCAAAGCCAGCAAATGCTGTTGCTATTTGTTTTGGAATCAGTAATGATCGTCTTGATAATGTCATTAATGATAGCAGTGTTATATTAATATGCATATTGTTTCTTTAATACGAAAAAAAATAAATTATAACTAAATAATAATGATAAAAAAACAAGCAATTAAAAGAATAGGTTATTAATAGAACGCATCAAGAAATGATCACATTCAATGATGCTGATTGCATAGCAAACACAGTATACACTAACAATGCATGTAACAAGCTTGGTATGGTAATTAACCTGGCGTCAAAGCAAGTCATTCCAGGCAAACAAAGCCAATTTGGTAAGATAGTTTCTGTCAGTGAGAAAGGAGGCCATACAATTACAAAGATGTTTCTTAAAAACTTTGTCTATGAAACACTGAAGTGCCCAATACCAGCAGACAAACGCGTTGCATACAAAAACGGTTGCATTGATGATAATAACATCAATAATTTATTCCTTGATGATGAATTTAAGAAACGCCAAGTGTTTGATCTTTATGAAGCCAATGAAAAAGGAACAATCAGGAATGCTAGAACAAAAAATATTGTTGGAGTAATACACAAAAATACTGGATATCTACAAGTTGGAGTCAGAGGTATTAACACCAAAAAAACCCCCCCATATATTCCTCATCGTTTTGCATTCGAATGCAATGGTGGAATTATTCCTGAAGGATTTTTTATTGATCATATTGATGGTAAAAAATCAATAATAATTTCTTAAATCTTGATGTAGTAACACCATCAGAAAATAACAGACGAGGTGGTACTGGTAATTACAAAAAACTGCACGACCAATACTATCAATACATTTAGAAACTGATAAAGAAAAAGAATTTCAATCAATATATGCTACAGCAAAATATTTCAAAATTGTGCCTCCATCAGTCCAAAGTGTTGCAGATGGTATTACACATTCAGCAATATCCAAGAAATTCAACCAAAAGATAGACTTTTTATATCTTGACTAATCCTGTTTATCCAAAAATCTTATCATATCCTCTAGAGTTTCAACTACATCACACAAAGTATCATAATATTCTTGTCTATCAACAAAGCTATAAACAACATCAAATAGTTTGTAGCAAAGTATGCCAGCTAATTTTTCTTGTGTGCTTTTTCTGCAACATTATTACAATCTCATTAAATTTTTTAACAAGCTTGTCACCTCTGTCGTCCGTGAACACTATATATTCGTAATCAAGAAATAATTCTTTGTTTTCAACCTGCTTAAGAAATAAAGCAAATTCATCACAATCAACATCACAATAATCAACTGTCCTTGACACAGTTTTGTTATCATACACACCAATAATACTTATTGCAACTGGGACTTTGTTATCAGGATAACTTCGATCAAAATGTAATTCTTTGTTGTAGTCTGCAGAAAAATCAAAATCTATGAACGCGCATGTTCTAAAACAAGCATCAACAAACAAACCTTGTGATGCAATTGGTGATACCTCTATCCCACACATAATCTGAGGCAAATAGTGCTCTGAAATATTCTTTGGTCTTGTTAACATTGGACACTTAAATTCGATCAATAAAATTTTTAAAAATCTCTGCAGCATCTGATTTGACGCTACTGTTAATTAATTCATTATCACGACATCTTGCTATAATATAACCATCAGGGCTAAACCTGATACCAAAGTTTGTTTTATGCATATTTTGCTGCCTAATACTTTTTCACCAATATCAACTTGAACAAATCTTGTTATTACTGGCTCAAACAATTTGCCCCAATAACATGGCACACTTGGATAAAATTAAATAAATGTTCCTTGCCTCATCTTTAATTTTTCTTTTGCTAATGTTGACAGTGTTTTATGTGGATTGAGACCCAACACTGTTGCTATCTCTGATCCACCAATAGTTGTTGACATTAAATTATACTATGCAGCTGTTCTTTGTTCTAGTTTATTTGTTACAACTTGGCCAATACATTGTTTTAGCATATCATAACATTGTTGTTTATTCATGTTTATATTTAATGTCACTCAGTATTTATTCAAATATCTTAGATAGTACTTTTGGTTTTAAACAACTATGCGCGAACTGCATTAGCGTGTCTTTGTTATAGCACACAGCAATTTCACCATGTCGCAGAAACAAATATTTTTGTTGACCTGTTAGCAGTACCATATCATCTGAGCCATATGTTATCTTAAAATCAAAGGCTATCTTGCATTCAGGATCAAGGAACATTTGTCTGATCTCATCATACAAATCAAGTCTATCAACAGATTTGCATCGAACTATATATTTTATATCTTCTGTCGCCATTATTTTATATTGCTATATAAAATTTACGCAATTAAATACAAAAATAATAAATAATGCTGTCTATGTTACAGAGATTATATGCAAAACCAGTACCACCAGTTACAAATAACAACATTGTTGAGGTTGATAATCAAGAAGAATACGACCCAGAACGGTATCGTGTAAAACAGTATGATCCAGAACCTGGCGAAGTTGTTGATGAACAATACGATAACAATTCTGTTGACAAAACACACTATGCTAGACCATCACCTGGCAGATACAATGTGAAATACCATATAACAAAAAAATTAAAAAATTCAACTTAACAGATAATGAATCTAAACGTTTTTATTCAAGGCTTGTGCATTTTATAAACATCACAATCCCTGACAGGCAAAAAAATATTAAGTTTGCAAAAATATTTAATTTGATGCCAGAATTATCTGAGGATCGGAAATAATACTTGATCTCGTTATGCAAACCTGTCAAATGTAAATCAGTGTTGATTAATTATGAACGTATCTATAATGATATCATTAACAAAGTATCTTGTCTATCACACCATGTGGTCTCGTAACGATCAATAGGTTATTGATCGATAAAATGCTGGCCGCAGCATCTGATCAAATAAGACTGTCTTTAACATACTGACCAATACTTTTTGTTGGTATCCAACTATTGAAACATCACTATAGCCTCTCCATTTAACCAAACTTTTACTGCCTTTTGTTCTTATTACCTCTTCAATAACAAATACGTCTTGATTTGTATTTTGTAATTCTTGTTCATATAACGATCCTGTAATTTCTTCATTATTTAGGTCTCGCAACTTGTATGTGACAGGTATTGTTGTTAAAATCTTATCAATGACAAATACTTCTTCTGACCAATTTGGTGTAGCTCCTCTTTCGAATACTTTCTTTGTTAATGAAATTCGAACACTATCACCAACATTAAATTTATGTCTGCAATACAAATTCTCGTTTGCTAACATAGTTCTACCAATAGCCTCATTTGGCGTCATCTTTATTGTTCGATGTCTAGTGTTACTCAGACACCATGTGCGCAATTTATCAACATATTTGTTCGTGTTGTTTGCTGTTAAGTATCTATACATTTTATCCTTTAATGTTTGATTAAATCTTTCAACAATAACACTTTTGCCTTCATTTCCTGTTGTGTATTTTTTGATATCATGATCTTTTAACCACTGCTCGAATTGCCTGTTGTAGAATTCAATACCGTGTTCTGTCCAAATCTTATTTGGTTGACGTTTTGTGTCAACAACTATCTGATTAAACGCTGTTGTTATTGTGCTGCCCATCTTATTCTTTATTGGCACACTAAAAGCAAACCTACTTTGAATGTCAACTATGTTCAACAAGTATTTGTTGCCATAATTATGTTCAGAAAGTTATGACATGTCAGCAAGATCAACTGTCCTATATCATATACAGCGCTTGCAACAACACGTCTTTTCAGAATTTTTTTTTTTGGTTTATGCAATTCATCTGCAAGGCTACCATTACCTAGTTTGTATCCAACAAATGGCGGTGTTACTCCTATGCCTAGTTTATATTTAGCTCCAATAACACCCTGAACAAATCGCCTGTCAACTCGCTAGCGAACATTTTGTGGTTTCATTGCACTTAATTCATCTAACATTGTGCGATCACAACCATGCTTGTTGCCTTAGTATCACGATAACAAATATCATGCCGCATAGCAATAGCATTAACTTGACTGTATGGTTCTTGTCCTGGTAATGGGTTATCATTTTCATCAAGTTGTTGATCAAGTGGGTTATAAGGCCCAGTATATTTATGTCATGGTAATGTCCAACCACCTTTTGGTTTTGGTAATTTGCCAATCATTTTATGATTGTCATTAGCGCCACCGCTGATCCTGCTGATCAAGGGTACGAGCCCAGAGCTTGCACCAATGATAGTTTGATGGTTAAATTTTTTACAATATGTTACAGTCTTGTTGCCCTCAATACAAAGATGGCGATCTGAATCACAGTTACAATGTTGCATTATTATTGTATTGTTGATAATTTATTGTTCAACAACAATAGTCTCTGGTGGTATACAAAGTTCTGGTGAATCTGGTCTAACTACCATATTAACTCCTTCACCAACTTGTTTCTTAATAGACACGCTCTTCTTTTTACCACAGATGTCGCTCTTCATCATTAACCTATTATTCTTCGTTGTTACATCTTCTTCATCAACATTTACCAGTTTGTGTCTTGCACTTCAAACAGTATGTAGTCATCATTGCATATTCTATATTCACACAAAATTTACAACGTTGATACATCAATGATAGTTTACTGCAATTGCACCATTGTTAATACTCGCTGGCACACTAAACTGTGTTATAAACTCAATAACTTTCATACCACGTGACATTTGTTTAATGAACATGATGCAATAATAACCATAAGCTGTTGTGCCTATTGGTTGAATCTGTGATGAATTATAGTTTATTTTTTTTATTGACATAGGCCTTAACAGCATCAGATGGTGGCATACCAAACGAGTCAAAGTAGTTGTTATCATAAAATGTGACCCAATGTGTGCCATTGCCATCATTGAAATCTTGGATATTTATCACACATGATGTATTTGGTTTTATCTTCGATGGTAATTGGTCTTTGGAAAAAAACCCACCAACAAAGCCTTTTACATTTTTTAATTTCTCCTGTATTTCAAAATTTGTTAATGTTTCTAGCTTGCTCAATACCTTCTGGTTCCTGGTAGCACTAGTCCTCTGCCTTGAAACAACATTGGTAACAGACTGTCTGCTACTCCTGCTATTAATTGAGCTATCCAACCTCCTTGAACGCGTCGTCTTGTTGTTCTTTTGTTTCTTGGTGGCATTATTATTTGTTTGCTGACAAAATTATTATATGTTGATACCAAACAATCCAAGTATGTCTGATATAATTGGAATTCGTCCTCCTCTTGTTGTTCTTCTTCTTCGCACAGCTGTTTTTGGTATTGTTGTCCTTCGCTTCGGTGGCATTGTTTTAAATTAGTTGTAGACAAAATTTATGTATCGAGCAGATCTGAAACAACTGGATTGTTAGATTAAATTTTACCCTATCTAAATGCAAACTGGTTTGCACCTAAAAGCATTCTACCTGGAATTATTAAGCGACCACCTTGTGTTCCTAATCGTCTTCGTTCAAGCCTTGATCGAATTGCTTCTCTAGCAGGCACAAGTCTACTTAGTAGTGGACTAATATCAAGCAGATTACCACATTGTTGTTGTCTAGGGATTATACCCATTAATCTTAATGCATTACGCATTATTGATTCTCCAATATTTGGTATCATGCTTGAAATTAGTTGTGGTTGAAGTAGACCAGCTGCTAATGCAAGTGGTAACACTTTTCCACATGTTCTTCGTCTTGTTATTGTTCTTCTTGCTGGCATGATGTTATCAACTAGTTGCAGATAAAATTTAAAATAGTAACCTTAATACCTCTGCCTTGAACAGCTTTGTTTGTTGCTCCAGAAATAGCACCAGATGCTGCTGCAATACCAAGTGTTCCAAGCACTGGCAAGATTGTTTTTGTAATAAATGGCAGAGCAGTTTTTGCAATTGTGGCAATAGCAGGACCAAGAAACCCACCATGTCGTGTCATTGCTGTAATTTGTGCCTTTGATAGATTGATTACAAACGGTCTACCTCTGCTTATCTTAACCATTGTGTGTTTGTAACCATTAATTTTACTGTGTCAGAGCGTTTGTAATCTAGCTTTAACTGCTTCCCTTTTTAACAGCTTCTGCTAACTTCTTTATTTGTCCTTTTGATAAGTTTACTTCTTGCAAAGTGTATAGCATTGTTGTTATCAAATAATATTAGACAATATTTAGAATTTACTATGTTGTTGTTAGACCTGCACAGACATGCGACCTTTAACAACATCAAGTTTACAGTATTTGTTTGCGGTTATTAATGCATAGGCAAAGTAATCACCAGGTGCTCCTTCTACTGACAAAGTGACCTCAATCTCAGCTTGTGAATGTTTTAATCGTTCAGCTTGTTTACTAACATCAAAATAAAATATTGGATACAATGTTCTAAATTCTTCTGCTGAAATTTGGCTTCCAGTGTCAGAGTCTTGGTACTTTTCCATTGCTTCCATTAATGAAAGATAAGAACGAGAAACATTAGTGCTAGTTCCAGTCGCAAAATTGCAAACAAATTCTCGTTCAGGATACTGTCTAGAATTTATTTTTGCGTGAATACGAGTAACGTTCATGCTGTCAAAAACTCTATTGTTGTATGCTTGGTTGCCATTAACTCGTGCAGCTGTTTGAATACAACATAAATATGTCGTGGTAGTTCAATCGATGATGTTGATGGTATCCTCCATGTGTAGCTTGTTGCTGCCTATATACCTTATTTTGCTCAAAATAAATCTGGCGTGTATAAGACTCAAGTGAATTTTCCAACATAAGTTGCGCTGTTATTGATGGTACTACTTTTGGCATCCATAATGATAAATGGTTAATTATAAACTGTCCATCAGCTCCACCTACTACTTTAAACACAGTGTTGTTGTTATCAAATCTATTTAAAATTACGGTATGTTTAATACCTTTGAATACTTTGTTGACGTCTTTGCAAAACCAACTATTGAACTAAGTGGCAATAACATATTAATCTGAGTTCCGCTGACACTGTACGATCTTCGTTTGGCATATCCTTCATTATAAAAAAGAATTCTTTTAAATGTTATATTAATTTCCTTCGCTTTTTCAAGCGAATCAGCAGTGTTCGCTACAGCAACTGGTGGTGCAAGACTAATTGCATTACAGATGGTGATCATAACTCCAACAGTAGCTGCAAGATTAGCATCAGCAGCTGGTGGATTAATACCAAGCAATGGTGATATCGATCTAATATAATCACGAATTACAATTAAAATTCCAGCATCACCACCTACAGCTTCAAGAGTGTTTACTTGCGATATTTTTTCTTTTGAAACAGCAGAACCAGTTGCAGTGTCCTTAAACCAGAACATATTAGTTGCTGTTGATCTTGAATAATCTTAGAAAAAGACAAGATGTTCCTTATAGTGTTTGCTACTGGTAGATGTTCTGAGATGTCCTCTACTGTTTGATTACCAAGCTGATATCGTGCACTTCGAAACAGTCCCCATCCATTGTTCTGCAGAGCTATTTCTGTGCCAGCAGCAAATGCAGTTCCATCTGCTGCCATCAGTTGACCTCTAACTTCAATAAAAGCTTTGTGTGGTAGATAGATGTCCTCATCCTTGGTGTTTAACATGTGTGGTCCTGCGTCATTCATGTTTGTTTTGTCTGTTAGATATTCAATGTATCAAATTCTGTTGTAGACTCAAATTCTTGTGGTTCACGAATGACAAGATAAGTTTTTGCTGATGTCATTCTTATTCTTTTTGGTTAGACAAAATTTTATATGCTTTCTTGTGTTAATAATGGTAGTTGTAGACAAAATTGTATATGCTTTCTTGTGTTATTAATGGTAGTTGTAGACAAAATTTTGTTGTTAATACCTAGGCAAATTCATATTTTGTTGTTGTGTTTCTGCTAGTCGTCTGATAATATCTTCACCTTTTGGTGATAATAATTTCTTTGTTGTTTTGATCATTGCATTTTCAGTTGCTGGTGTTGGTGCTATTTCATTAATTGCCTGTTTTATTTCTTGCACTGTTGGTTGTGGGCCTTTAATTTTTTCAGTAAGCAGACAAAGCACCTGTTGCAAATGATTATTCTGCATCAATAGCTACTGGCGCTAGTTTAGTTGCAATACCAGGTCAATGTTCAACTACCTTTGATAAAAAAAACCTACCAAATATATTACCTCCAATAATGTTTTTACGATATATATTTCTTCGATGCATTATTGTTCTTGTTTAGACAAATTTTGTTTAATACGATGACCTTAGATGAAGGTAATATGTTACAATCTCGTTGTTCAACTCTAGTTGATTGCCTGATTATTTTCATTGTAATTGTTGAAATTTGTTCTTCAACATTTAATGGATAATAAATTATTTGCCTAGGATTAATCTGAAACAAAGAACTAGGTGGAACGTCAGGTGAAAAACTGTATATTGATTGGCCTATATAACGTGTGCTGTATACGATCCTTCAGCTATTGAACAATTAATTAAGATTACGTCAGCATAGCTTATGTTAACAGGATTCCGTCCTTTGTAGTGAACAGATGCTGAAACAGTTGATCCGTATTGTTGTTTTTTTTAAAGCCTAATAATGAACCAATACTTGCTGGTCTGCTAACGTCAATCAACATATTGCTCTTTAGTGTTATTTTTGATCGAATTGTGCTGTAGTTTGGTTCTAACAAAAAAATTTCAGCATTTCCTGCATTTTCTGCTATTAACGATTTAATTACAATATTAAGATCTGGAACATTGTATGCTCCAGGCTGTATCTCAACGCTTACCCAAGCATTAGTTTGAAATGTGAAGTCATCGTTAACATAAGTTTAACGTAAAAATACTGTTCCACATTGTTGCTGATATCAGGCCTATTTCATATTTTTCTTTTGTATCAAGAACAATTGGTGGATTATATGTGACAGTAAAGTGAGCGCTATCATTTCTATCTGAGATGAATCTAAAAACAGTGTTGTTTGCATTTATATTGGTGGTTAGATTAAATTAGATCAGTGTGTAATATTTTGTATTCATCTGTTGTCGGCATGCCACTTGTTCGAAGTTTATCAAGAATCTCAACAATTTGTCCATGCCAGTGTTACCTGCTTCCTTTGCTAATATCAATAACAACAACCGATCGATCATTTCCTTGGTTGAAGTAGAAACCTTAATACCAGTACCAAGTTTTTTGGCTCAGCTCGTTTGATCCAATGGTTTAATTCTTTGTTGTATTCTATCGTTTGCTTGTGGTCTGATCTAAGACTTTTGTATTTTTTAATTTTTCGTTCTTTGTTAAGAACATTCACCATTAATTTTAAAGCAGTTAATGTTTCCAGATCCATGAATTTTAATTGATCTTGTTTTGATAATTTATCAATAATTGTACCTTTTAAAGCATCATTATACATTTTGTTGATTTCATCTTGAAATGCTTTGTTTTCATCTTTTTGGCAGTAATGTCCTCTAGTGTTTCTCCACCTTCTGCGGCTACAAGTTCTGTTTCATCAAATGTTGGACTTAACATTCTTGATGATTCTGGAGTATATGGGCTTTGTGGTCTGCTTGGCATTATCATTGGTAACTCAGTAATTTCTGGTGTAGGAAACAGTTGCTGTTGATAAATGCTCCGCAATATTGTATTTTATAATTCTTGTTTTTTTTAACTATTTGTTGCTGTGCATCACTTAGTGCCTTAATTGCTTTGTCTTGATTATCATATATTGTCGGTTTAACAGCTGCTAGTGAATCTGTTATTGGTAAGAATGTCTCAGATCGTCCTTCAGCCAGTGCTTGTTGACCAAAATGAGCTGCATCAAATATTGCTTTGTTTCTTTTCCTTGCTTCGATAAGGTGTCTTAATATCTCTTTCTTGTCGATTATTTAAATTACATTGGATAGAATTAATCAGTCAGATAGTTATCAACAGAGGACCTAAACATCCTGTCTACTGTTTTTGGAAAACGATCAAATAATAAAATAAAATCATGCCTTCTTCTCGCTGCTCAATTATAATATTCAGCACATTTTTCCTTTGTAACATCACCACATTGTTCGTGTGCTATGTTTTTGACATCAGTGTTGTCAAGTCCTGAGAACAAAATAAAGCAACCAGTGTTTCGTCTTATAAAACGGTCAATGTTATAATATCCTTGTGCAAGAAATGTCGAGTTGCATCTCTTGTTACGTGATAATGAAAAGTATGATTTTATATTCTCAAATGTCTTTATGTTGAATAGGAATATCATCAAATACAATTATTTTATCTTCTGTTGCATCTAGTTCTTTAACAGGAATAGCATCTTCTGGTTCTTTAATGATGAAAATATCCTCGTTTGCATTAAGCTTTTTTTTTAGTGTGTCATTAAATTCTGTTAGTAGTTGGTATTTGTCCTGCTGTGGATTAACAGTATAAATATAAACACGATCGTAATTTAGATTATCTTTAAACAACAAGTAAATTAACAAGTTCGTTTTCCAGATCCTGTTCTACCAACAATAAGATAATGACAGTTTGGCAAATTGTTATTATGTTGCTGGTCTATTACATTTTCAGTATCAAAGTTTATCACGCTCATTGTTTATTATATATTTGATTAGACTAAATTCATTGGTGTGATGATTCATCAAAACAAAATAATTTAATCTAGGATAAAGTAATAAACAATGTCATATTACACAAAGTTTGGAGATTTTATTGGCAAAAATGGTTCTGCTACAACATCAACAACAGACGCTGACCTCACAAACTATGTTAAAAAATCTGGAAACTCAATGTCAGGCAACCTTAACATGCAGGGTAAGCGAATACTTAATCTAGAAACATTGTATCCACCACTTAATGTTGATAATTCGCAAGCAGCAAGTTTTGGTCAATTGCAATGGATTGACAAAAAAAATTAGGTGTAGATGGCGGAACAATGAATGGAGACATTAACATGTCAGGCAAGAAAATTACCAACTTGGAGACAGCATATCCACCAGCTAATGCTGATAATTCACAAGCAGCAAGTTTTACTCAGTTACAAAATGTTGATGCTAACAAATTAAATTTGTCTGGAGGAACAATGACGGGAGATAATAATATGTCTGGCAAAAAGATTACAAACCTAGAAACAACATATCCATTTCCTGGTGGCAATAAATCACAAGATCTGTCTCTTACACAACTAACTATGTTAACAATACAAAAGCAACAAAGACAAGAGACACTATTTTAGGCACGTTATCGTTTATTAATGGCTCAAAAATAACTGGATTTGCAACAGCCTGGCCACCTGGTAAAAGTGATGCGGTTAGTTATGCGCAACGTAGCACTGAAGTGTCAAAATACATGCCAACTGCTGGAGCAACAATGACAGGTTCATTAAATATGGGCACGCATGTAATTATTGGGTTAGATACAACTGTGTCTGGTGATGATACTAATGCTGTCAGTTATAAAGTGCTTAAAGATTATACACTGCAAAAAACTGGAGACACTGCGCAAGGAATAATAAACATGAACATCAATACAATTACAAATTTACCAACACCAGTAGAACCAGCAGAAGCAGTGCCATATCAAAGCCTAACAAATGCATTAACTGCTGTTGAAGCAAAAGCTGGTGACACAATGACAGGAGCATTAAACATGGGCATCAATAAGGTAACATCATCAGCAGTACCAACACCAGCTATTGATCTAACAAATAAAACTTATGTTGATAGTGTTGTTTCTGGTGGTGGTAGTACAAAACGTGTTAAAAATAATGTTGGTTTTATTCCAATTTTAACAAGCGATTCTAGTAATCAAACTGGATTTATTGCAAGTGCATCTACATTTTATCCTCGATATAATCCTTGGAATGCATTTGCTTGGCACTCAACATGGGGCAAATGGTGGATTAGAATGGGCAACAAACGGTCAGTTATCAGGTTTTTGGATTAAGATTGAATGTCCAAGTGCTGTAGCAATATGGAAATTTCAATTACGTGGTAGAATTTCAAATAAAGAGCGTATGTATTATTGGCGACTAGATGCTGCTGATACACACACAAACGGACCATACACAACACTGTACAATAATATTACAGTGCCAGATTATATTGGTTCAACATAAAGAGTACACACTTGCTGTAGATGTTACATAAAGAGTACACACTTGCTGTAGATGTTACATAAAGAGTACACACTTGCTGTAGATGTTACATAAAGAGTACACACTTGCTGTAGATGTTACATAAAGAGTACACACTTGCTGTAGATGTTACATAAAGAGTACACACTTGCTGTAGATGTTACAAATGTAAACTATAAATGGTTCAGATTTTTTGTGTAACTGCAGAAGGACCAAATCCTGGTCTAACAACATTTCAAATATTTACACTAGATCAACTTGTATAATTTTGTAAAACAGTATTTCAATAATGACAGATAATCCAGATAAGCGAACTTCAGAAATTGTTGAGGCTTGTTGTGAGTTTTACAATAAAATATTTAAAGCAGGATTTGTTAATGGTGGGATAGATAACAAAGCTGCAGACGAACAAGATATATTAAAACTAAGTTTGGATGATCCTGATATGGTTGTAGACCAAGATAACAGAAACAATTTGTTATCTGTTAGAGGTATGCATGGCAATCAATTGCGTGATCAATTAGCACGCTTTGATGCTATGGTTAAATTTTGTTCAGATCGTGCAGTAACAGAACAAGAAAAAAGATCTATTGCATGATATTATTACGGAGCTTAATCAATACAACAGCCATTTAATAGCACGAGCAAAGGTTATTAACAAGGATGAGTTCAGAGGTAAAAAAAAAAACTGATCAAACACAGCACAGAAAAAATGCAGAATGTCTTGATGAAAATGCAGGCAAGAAACAATTAGCACTTTTTAAGAAACAGCATCTTAAAAAAAAATTTGCAAAACGACGCTTGTTTAAAGAACTAGGTCTTGATTACAACGATGTTGAAACAGCACTTGAAGTGCATAATGAGACTGATGATGCTATTGTGATAGCAACTGCATACTATAGTTTAGCATCATCTTTTTCAAACAAGGGTAAGAAATACACAGAAGATGAAATTTATACAGCGCTAGAAGCCATAGATAGGATAGAGGACACAACAGAAAAACTACCAGAAGAAGAACAAAATAGAATTTTATAATGAAATTGCTAAACTAAATGACATCGAACCAACTATATGATGGAAGCTTGAAACAGATATCAAATCTGATGAACTTACTAAGGTTAAAAATGGTGAATATTACACAGAGATTAAGAAAATAGAAAGAAACATAAATTACGCAAAATTAAATGATCTGTTAACAATAAAGTTAGAAATATCATTACCAACAAATTGCGAGATTTTGCTGCAGCCTACACAACAATGTATCAAGCTAGGATCAAACACGCAAACAGTCTTAAAGAAAGAATATATGAGCGTGCAGCGCATTATTTTGATAAGAACCATGATGAATTAAAAGATAAATTAGACGCTATTGATCAATGGCATATTCCGATAGAATTTAATCAGCCGCAAAGAACAAAAGGCTATGATGCTAACAAATATTATAATTTCTTAGACCATCCAAAAAACGCAAAATTCTATGACGCCATAAAAGCTATAGGAACAAGTATAGATTTCCTTGAGAAGATGAAGCCTAAATTCTTGGCAGCATATGTTATTATATTGCAACATCTTGTCTATAATTTAAAACTACCATTAATTAGTGCTGCAATAGAGTACATTGACATATACGAAGAACAGATCGTAAACTACAACACAGAATTTGATAATATAATATTGTCTAACAATTTTTATTACACTTCTAAGTTACACGCCAGAAGATGAAATTATGTTAAGAGCTTTAAGCATAAGATTTAACAAATACAAAGAATTTTTTTAAAATAATGCAAAATTCAGAGACATTGTTTTTCAACAAAGCTGCATCACAATCTTTAGGATTATCAGTGTATGATGAATCAGCAAAATTAACTAAGATTGATATTGATCAAATACATTTCTTGGTTCCAGGCATTTTTGTCAACCAATAATTATAAATGCAAAAAAAAAAAAAAAAAAAAAAAAAATCATCGATTTCAACCACATCTCTCACGACATACCTAGTGGAGAACGATGTGAACTAATCGCATATTTCTACTACTACCATAAAAAAGCATATTGTGCGAAGAAATCTTATTGTTATCACGGTCGAATATTAAAATTAATTAATATCAATCAATGGCGCTAACAGCAGGTGGTGTTGCATCTGCAGGTGGAATGGCCAATCCTTTTATGTTGATAATATCTGGTGTAGGTATTGCATTAAATGCTGGTATAAAAAAGATCGAACCTAAATTCGAAAACAAAAAGTCTGCATGGAAGTTTGCAATGATAACATATCATAAGATTTTAAACCAGTTGAGGAAATATTTAAGAGGTGAACATTACATTATGTTAGATTTGATACAGGAATTCCGTGTCAAGGACGATATGTTAAGCGATCTGTTGCCATTGAGGATGACACATTATGAAAAAGAATATGAACAAGAATATAATGTGTACAAAGACAAATCAATTTTGTGTGAATATATAAGTATACAATGTGTGGCAGCAAACTTGATAAGATAACAATTGAGCAGACAGATAAAAAGAATAAAAAAGATATTGTATGATGGTGAACACTTAACTGAAGAGATAAATAATGAAAAGTCTGGTTCATGTTTTAACAATGGTAACAAATTAAAACTATCGTTAGTTAAAACTGAAGGCCCAACTTATTTTGAATTTCTCAAGGATCTCACAGATATAATCAATATTAAGGTTGACAATTTTTACAATCTAGTGTCACAGGAAAAATACGCAAAAATTACAATTGACAATGAAACAAAGTGTTTTAAGGACAAAAAGCGTATACAATTCAAGGAGTTTGTTGAGTTTCTAGAACCTGGACAAATAATTTATGGCATTGATAAATTGTATATTTATGAACATGATAACACTAATTATCTCATTGCAAAAGCTGATTTAATAAATGCTACTAATGATGAAGACTTAGTAGTCTTATGTACACATGATAACGGAACCACAAGATTGATCTGACACTTGCCAAATGTGAAATTTTGTGTGAAAACTATAGTATTGGGCGATTACTGACAACACTTGTCAATGTAAATTTTGTGTGAATATTATAATATAGGGCGAAGCCCTGAAAATATGATAAACACTTGTAAGTGTAAATTTTGTGTGAAAATATTATAGAGGGGGAGGTACATTAATGGTAGTTATGATGGTGTATATGTATACATATGTGTTGATCATCTTAGTAGTAAGGTAAAAGACAGATTATGGCTTGCCAGATCTATCCTAGTGTGATTGTAACGTAACTAAGCGGATCGTAGCGGATGCTGCGAACGAAGTGAGCAGCAGTAGCGAAGAGTAGCAAAGTGAAGTTAAAATCACACTAGGATAGATCTGGTGAGCCAGAATCTGTCTTTTACCTTACTACTTCGTCGAAGACTTCGATGTGATGGACATTGTTCCTTCGAATCCTCGCGACAGTTTGTTTGGATGACTGACCAATGAATCACGATTATTGTACGACGTCGACGAATCTCAAGGTAAACAAATTAAATATATCGATGTGTGTTCGTGGTAACCTTGGTGTCACGGAATTGTGTATGATTTATATCAATATGTATATGTGATCGAAAATGTACTAGGGTTTCGTTACCGCGTACAGCGTTACCCGAGGGTGGTTTCTTTTTTCGGCTCATGTCATTTCGAAATACTGAACGCGACTCAACCCATGCTGCATTTGCAAATTGCCTGCAGCGAAAACCCAAGTACCTAGCTGCGCATATTCGTCACAGCTAGGGTACATATAGAGCAAATCCTCTATAAACAAATTACAATACGACGAGTCTTGTCAGAAAGCTTACCTCTTTACGGGAGCAATCTTCAGCTGTAAAGGTATGTAAAATTTAAGATTGCATTCTTTATTACTATTCGTTTTATATGACAGAATTGTTTCATATATTAGATGTTTTAGAATTTATTCTAAATTCTACAGAGAGTCAATACCTAGGTCATACAACGCCATGATATTAGAAATACTATAGTCTGGTTCAAGTTAGCTATTTGTTGTAACTGAACAGACAGATTTTATTTAATTATACGCTGCATGCATTGAATGATTAATGTAATGTGTAACGAGATGTAATTCATGTGCGCGCATGCGCAACATATATCAATGATAAAGTACTTAACCGTGCCGTATGTACTACACGGTTCAGTTGTTATACTTTTAGCTGTCCTTATGTATGGTTTGGTGATGTGGAGTCACAACACTCTGTGTGGTTTCTTGTGACATGTACGCTGTGTCTGGTGACGTTGGCTCGGAAGAGAGTACTGGTGTTCTCGATGTGAGGGACCAAGGCTTCGCGACCATCGGGTCTGTGTTGAATGAGAAGGCTCTCGAGGGATCTTTCAACAGACTGGGAGGGGTGGACCATGCGTGGTGGCTCCTTGACCATTGACTAGAGCGGGTGGAACCGGAAATACATCTTGGTCGTCAAATGGACGCCACGATAGTTATATATATTACGTGTTCCATGTTATTGTAATTTTTCACTGTTGCTATCTGAGCAAAATATCATACAGTCCCATTTCAATGTCGCTATATGAGTGATAGATTCATAATTTCATGCATTTCCATTTCAATTATCGCTATATGAGTGATAGATTCATAATTTCATGCATTCACATTTCATTATCGCTGTACGAGTGATAAATTCATAAATACGTGCATCCATATGTCAAATATCGCTAACTGAGTGATATGTTGATAAGTGTATAATCCATGCGTCCATCTTGTGGATAAATTGTTATGATGCATTATTTGTAGATCATATAATTCTATTTGTTGATTGGTGACAGGACGTTATTCACATTTGTTTAGATTCCATTCGTTAAATTCATCTTTGATTTTTCTCGTTGAGTTACTTGTTGTTGATAGTTCCATGTTAGGAACTATATAATTTTCCTTATCTTTTTGTTATAATGGTGTCAGATTTGTTCATCTTTAAATTGCGTTTATAAATAAACATCTCATTAACGAAATTGCTTTCGGTGTCTTCACTAATTCAGTCCCAACCTGGCTTCATTCTGTGACACTTGGATATGTAAATATGCTCGATTTCCTACAGGACACTCTGAAAGTTTGACAGAACATATCGACATCGAACACATTCGGCAGTGCGAAGGTTTAATTCAATGTAAAGTTCTTCCATCAGCAAACTTCACCCCGTGTTACCTCATTATTGTCACGGAAAATTGATGCTTCCTTTATGTTGTACCTGTGCTGAAGCGTCTAGTCAACACCAACCTTGTCGTCACGATGGACAAGAAAGCGCCTTGACAGGAACGTGGGTGAGTGTCGAATTGTTGCATGCTCTCAGTCGTGGATATCGATTGATCAAAGTGTGTAAAATTTGGCACTTTCCTACCGCAGAATAATACTAACATGTTGACGACTCGAGTTCAGGGATTTATTCTGGATACCTCAACGAGTTTCTGAAACTGAAACAAGAAGCCAGCGTCTATCCTTCCTTGTGTCACACTCCAGAGGAGAAAGATCAACGCAAACAATGGTACCATTCCCTAGACGGCATCGACTTGGAACACGTGGAACAGAAAGAAGAATGACGATCGTTTTCTAAAATTATGCCTAATTGTTTGTGGGGAAAACTGGATCAACGTCCGATGTTGCCTAAGACCTAATACTTGGTGGATCCAAGTTGATACTTTCAGCTCATCTAGTTTGTCCCCTCTCTCTACGACGAGTTTGGCCATGTCATCATTGCTGCTTATGTGACAGCCAATGCCCGTTTAAATTTTACTCCATACTAGAATCTTTAGTAAACCGCGTCCTTTACTTTTACACCGATAATTGCATATACATCGATAGCACTGGAGGTTATTACCCTCACATCGAAGACGAACGTTTACGAAAGTGGACCGACGAACATACCGAAGAAAATATTTTGAGTTTTGCCTGTAGTGGACTAACAATTGCCAGAAGTGAGACAATAAATTACAAGTTCATACCAAATGAAAAGTGAAAGGGCTGACACTAAACTATTGTTCGAGTCAAGTGGTAAACTTTGACTTGTTAAAAGAAACCTTAAAGTCAGGTCAAGATCAAGACTTTTGTGTCAAAAGGGTTAACGCTCAGAAGATTGTGCGTTTGTCTGATCATCAAATCGTCCGTCGACCCTTGGAAAAAGTGAATTATTGTCGTCTAAGAGAAACGAGTGCCACTTCCCAATCACAACACGGTAACGCACGACTACCGTCCCTTATTATAAAATAGTTTTAAAAAACAAACCAAAGAAAGATTTATGACCACAGACGTTCACCAAGAAATAAGAATTCCACACAGAAACAGTGTGATAGACACACATGCTCAAAATTAAATGAAGACGACTGTGATGCTGCGCCTTGCGATGAGAGTGATGATGTGTCCTGCGACAAAAGCAATGCAGAACGTCCTCGCTCCACTATCGAAAGGGATGCCGTTCGTGTGCCAAAGTATGATCATCATCCACACACCCACAAGTCATTCTTGGCACCCATACAAGACGAATACTCGTTTCCTGTGACTTTTCCTGGCTATGATGATTTTACCAGTTGATTCCACACGTTTAAAGAGAGAGTGTCCAAATATCTGGCAGGACCCTCTCACAAATCTTTAGCGTGAGCAGGATTTGTCTACTTTGTGGCAATGAGACCAAGTACAGTGTTTCAGTTGTATTGTTAACCTCCACGAAAGGGAATATAAAAATACAGCATGTCTTGAACATTCCAGAATCTACCTTTAGCGCTACGAGAATGCATTACAGTGAATTTGTACAGATTCAAGTGAAACGCAAATAACAATTGCATCTTCTACAACATATGCGTTTTAACAACTGATTATAAGAAAGTTGATTACTTTTAAAGTGTTCAAATAGTCAGACATAGATCAACTACCTACATCTGTTAAGACTTTGGATGTCACGACTTCCACCTACAATGTCGGAGTGATAGACGAAATTCCATGAGAGGAAGTCCATGAAAAGGTTCAAGTCTTACAGGATTATATATAAAAAAAATTGTAAAACGAAGTATTACCTCAAGACGAGACTCCTTCACGACGTGTGGTGTGTGAAGTCATCACTCATGTTCTTGGATATGGTTTACCAGCACACTCTGTTTGGCAAGTATTTCCTCAAAAAAGACATTCGTGTAAATTGCTAGTTTAGAAAATCACCTTCAGAATCTAACATTGGAACTGCTTGAACGCATTTTACAAGGACCTAATATACAGATTCAAATGAAACGCAAAGAACAACTTCATCCAATACGCCATAAAATGAATAACCATTGGTATCTAAATGCCATTAAAAGGCTGATTGAAGAAGTCTGTAGCCTAGTCGGAAAGAGTGTTTTTGTGCAAAAACGTGATAAGACTCTTCATGCCACGACTTCTGTCATCTGTGTTTCACCAAATTCCATCGGAGGAAGTCAATAAAACGGATTCAAGACTTAGTGGATTCCCAATTACTTGTAAAAGAACTGACTTCACAAGACGATACGACTCATTTGAATCGAAGACGACGTGTCGTGTGTGTGTTAGTGACTGAATGTCTTGGATTTCGTTTACCGGCAGATTCTATGTGGCAGATTTATCACCAGTTCATGCAAAAACATGACAGCCAAACTTTGTCTTTGCACGAAAAACTCATTGTGTTAAAAGTGCTGCGATTAGTGTGAAGGTAGTTGGCTACACCAACATATTTATGACTAGAAAAGTATTGGATTCGACACTTGGAAACAAGAGCTGGTTGACTATGCGAAAAACGTGTATGACTGATTTTAAGAAAGAAAGAGAACATTAACATTTGTTTACATGTAAAAATGTCTTGTGTTCTTGGTGATTGTCTCAAAATGTTCAAAACTACTCTCCAGTTATGGCTGCATCATCCGTTCTCAAAGTAATTGACGCAAGGTCAGATTGTCAAAGTTGGGAGGCACTGTATCTTTGCATCCCTTTAACATGTTGATTGCTGAACCAAGTGGTTCAGGCAAAACTGAATTTATCAAATGTGTGATCGAATACAAATCACTTTTGTTCGATCGTCCTCCGCAACGTATCGTGTGGTGTTACACATTACTTCAGGAGAGTCAATGAGAATTCATTTCGATTGTAGAAGGGATTCCTTGCGAAAACGATAGGATCATGTCTGACTCCAGTCAAACGCATCTCGACATGTTAGCAGAAGACGAAGAAGAAATGAAACTTCGGTTTACACGAAAGGGACATCATCGTAACGCCAGTATTATTTACATTACATTACTAAAACTTTATGTCAACAAACTAAAGAGCATAGGGCGATTAGATTCTATACTCATTATAGTAGTGTTGTGCTAAAGTCCAAGAGACAAATCTCAAGTTCAAGTACGTGCTGTAGAAATACGAACACACTGGCTGACTTATGATTGTGACAATGCCACTCAGTTGCCACTTGCGTATTTACTGATTGATTTAAAACCTACCACTCCAGATTATTTGAGATTTTGTGCGGATTTGTTTCACGATTGGTGTCAACAGGAGGTCCAGTCATTTACACGTCGCCTTCCTAGTTTTCGTTCGTCTAAAACAACTATAAAAGCACTGTTCACTTCTTTTCTCTCTGACAGTATTCAACATGATTTCCTTTCCATTTCATCCTCTTCCCAAATTAATTTGTGCATTGTATGCCATCGGTCGCAAAATTATATGCACAAATGCGTTCGAATTTGTTAGAAGCCAGTCTCAAAGAAATGTTACGATAGTTTAATTTAACAGCACGTCAATTCCTTCAAGGAATTATTCATATTCCTCATCAAACACAACAGTTTTTATGATAAACATAAAGTAGCTTTGACACAACTCGACGATCCAAGAATCGATACTCAAACGAAGAAACTAGTTATATTAAAACCAGGTGGAAATGGATCTATAGGAAGAGTGATTATTTATTCGTTTCTTCGATTGGATCCTAATACCGTAACAAAAGCTAAAAAAGCAAAACCTATCCCAAAACCCTAATCCAAAAGACATACAAAAAATGAAGAGAGGTGTTTTGAGTACACACGCCACTTCAATCTCACCAAAGAAGAAGATGAAAACCCCAAAACAAGTCCTTCGAGAAAGAGAGGTACTGCGGCTTAAACGCGCACGTACTTACGATAACCTGATCTGTGGACATCTCCGCTTCATATTCTCCTCTCCTCCTCCGCCGTTATGGATGATGTCAGCGAAACCTGATTTAAAACCAGAGTATCCCCATCTGATAAAAAAATGGAAACCCATCTTCCAAGGGATTTCTACTTCTTCTCCGTCGTCATCGTCGTCGTCTTCTTCTGGTGTTCTAGCAGCTGCTGCTTCGTCCAAAAAGCGTGTATCTCCTAAGACAAAAACGCGCGAGAGAACAGAAATGTTACAAACTTTACTGGATTTGTCCAAACAATAACTGGAACGATTTAGTCCCTTGACAACGCCTCGTCATCCGGTGGTGCCTAAAGTCAAGTTGGTCCAAAGATGTCTTCCAAAAATGAAAACAGGCTATCCCTTCTTGTTTAGCTAAACATTGGGATGTCTTGTCGGTACTTACCAAAGTCAATGCCCTGTTGGAAAAACAGATCATTCATAAAGCACCTAAAACATAATCGATACGGTGTGTGAATGTTGTTTGAATGTATTGAAAGAACGGTTCCCTTGACCAAATTACAGAAACAGCGATTAGGTGACATCTTCACATTCTTCGCCAAAAGGTGGGGAAAAAATTCCAGTCAGGCAAAAGAAGAAAAAAAATGCTTGCTCAACAAGGAGGATTTCTCCCCATGCTGATAGATCCGTTGTTAAAAGCCGCTCTTTTCTTGTTAGGATTGTTTGCTGGATCTCTTTTAGGAGGAGTGTTGAGGTGAACATAAAAAGGACATATCCTTCTGGAAGAACATTACGCCTGTACACCTAGATCTTATGTAAGAACGAAAATCAACCTTGGTTCCTTACGAACGGTGGAGGGCACTCCACCGTTGGTACCAACAACGGAAGCCTTACTTATCCCCTAATCCTAATCTCGCAAAGATGTCACACTTACTACGAGAGTTACAATCATTGATGGATCTACCAGATTTGTCAGAAACGGAAAAATCGCAACGGTATGGACAATTATTGCAACGCCTTCAACCATTTCACCAGAAAATTTTAGATGAGACGGTCAACCCTACTCTGAGAGATTTAAAGAATGTCATAAAAACCGAAGAAAGAAAAACAGTAGCATCATCTCCAAAGACGATCAGAGGGGATGGAAGAGAAAAAGAAAAGTGAGAAGAGTTCGAAGTGTTTCAAACTCCCTCTGCTCACATACCTTTTCCCCCAAAAGTGGCAGTCATGTTGACACCTTCCCTACTCCAATACGAGAAGAAATGAAAGCCTGGGTAAAAAAAAAGATATCGGCACACTCTTTAGCAAAAGTAAAAAAGAAGGAAGGGAAGACAGAAGTGAAAAAGTAGTCAAGAAAAAAGTGAAAAAGGAAGCAATGACTTTTGGGGAAACTTCCTTACCTACTCCTATTGCTCGTCGGACACGTCAAGCATTGCAGTCCAAAATACCGCACGAACCTAAGAGCATCGAACATTGGGTGACTTATTGAATCGCAACAACATGGATACACTTTTGGCCTGCATGTACCTCAAATCCTACCCATGCGTCTGGCTATGGAGGAATTCAAAAATTGTATCGTGCAGGAAAAAACTAAACTAAAAAATCTACGTCTGCAAGATGTACGACAATGATTACAAGAACAAATGACGTACACGTTCCACAAATCCATTCGACGTAAATTTTCCAGAAGTCAAACTAAAGTAGCAGGAAGCAATCATCAATGGCAAGTGGATTTAGCAGATGTATCTCATTTAGCTTCGTACAATCGAAGTTACAAATATTTGTTTTGTGTCCTTGATGTGTTCTTAAAATCTACTTCGGTGGTTCCTTTGACATCTAAAACAAGTTCAGAGTTAGTGAGAGCTTTAAAAATCGTCCTGCAAAAACAGTAGTAGACACCCTC
Organism: Margaritifera margaritifera; assembly: GCA_029931535.1. Classification (NCBI taxonomy): domain Eukaryota; kingdom Metazoa; phylum Mollusca; class Bivalvia; order Unionida; family Margaritiferidae; genus Margaritifera; species Margaritifera margaritifera. The sequence continues at coordinate 488,182 of JAQPZY010001382.1, read as the reverse complement.
TACAATGGCAAACGGACAAGGGCACTTCATTTCTTAACCAAGCATTTCAAAAAGAATTTCAAAAACGAGATATTCATTTTTTCACTACTGAAAATCCTGAAACCAAAGCTAATGTCGCGGCACGTTTTCAAAGAACCGTGAATGTATGTGGAAATATTTTACACATCCACATGCTCTCAAATACATCGACGTTTTCAAAGCTTACAATCAATCGTACCATCGTAGTATTGGATATGCTCCAGAAGATGTTACGTCTCAAAACGAAGTGACCGTGTTTGATTGATTGTTTGTAACATCGGAGAAAAGAGAAAAGAAAGAAATGTTAATCACCAGAGATTGGGTTTGCATTGGAAAAATCACATGGCACAGAATTGTTTCGTGTCACAGGACAAGTGCGCGGACGTGACCCATCTGTATATAAATTGGAAGATATAAACTGAGTAGTGTTTAAAGAACCTGTTTCTTGCCCGAGTTACAACGAGTGACTAAGAAAGAAAGACGACGACGTGTACGATATCGAAAGCATTCTCGATCAGAGAACACGTAAAGTGCAAAAACATCGTATCCAACAAATTCAAGTCCGTTGGAAAAGACATTCCCCTAGTTTCGATTCTTGGATTGTAGCTTTACAAGTCATTGACTATAAAAAGAAGTAGAAGTCACGACCATGTCGTTTAACAATGCATCCCGTTCTCTGAGTTCAGCCCTCCAAGAACTATAAAAAAAAAGAACAACAGTGGGTGTGGTGTGGAGAGAGAACGTGATCTTAACAAATAAAATCGTCTTTTTCTGTCAGATCTTTGTGGTGTATTCTGTCTTCGGAGCAGCGATGGGAAACTTGAGTTTGCAACAAATTAAAGATATAAACAACTGTGGACTATTTCACTCAGAAGTTGTATTGGCTATCTTCTTCACAATCCCTCGTTGAAATATACGATAGTAGTAACAACGGTAGCCACGCAGCACCAGTCACAACTCTTCCAATCACAGCAATCCTCTGGAACCCATTGAAAATCATCCTTTGACATCAAGTGACTCCTTGGAGACAAGAACCATCAAATTATGAATAATCAATTGTTTTTACATTACCTAGTGATAGTTCTATGGATGTATTTTCCAATAACAAATTATGTTCTTTCACAGCCAAATTACGTCAATCCACACAATTGGACCACGAAGCTCATTTGGAAGTGGCCTTGGTAGAAATAATTCATCCCACTCAAGTCTGGAATATTGTCGAGGATCAAACCGCTTTCGTCGTAAAAATACTCAACAAACCAGTACAAGAACACTTGGACAAAAATAATCATGGCTTTTACGAAATAAAACAAAACAAACAAACAAAAAAAAAAAAAAAAAAAAAAAAAAAAAAAAAAAAAAACAGTACCAGCTTATCCCGAATTGAATATCTATTCCCTGAGAATTCCTGCAGGATATTATTTTAATGCTCGACATATCGTCGACACGATTTCATCTCTTTTCAACGATCAGTTTGGCAAAGCACTAGAAAAAACTCACCGAAGTGTGCTGATCGAGAACCACCTTCCTTCTTATCGTCTCAAGTTGGATTTTTACTACGGCAAAACACTCTCCATAACCTTTTCTCCCAGTTTGTATTCTGGATGGAAACACAGCTCTCACTCCAATCAAAGACATCAACAACAACAACGACAACAACAACCGATTCTTCAAATATTTTCGAGTCCCCATCGAACTGAACGAAGGACTGTATTTGATGTTTGTGTACTCTGATTTCGTAGAATACAACGTTGTGGGAAACACAGCTGCTCCGTTGCTGAGAGTCATTCCTTTTTAACTGGATTCTGCCCTAGCTTCTTACGACGAAGGAAGAGATACGAATCAAGTTTACAGAGAATTTATGCATCCTCAGTATCTTCCTATCAGTAAATCGTAGTTTGACATTGCGATTATTAGTTTAAAGTAGATCGTGAACAAAATATTACATTCTCTAAAGGAAATGTCACCTTGAAACTACATTTTCGAACACGATTCTCGACTGAATTGTAACTCATGTATCATGCGTACCGAGGAGTAGCTCGACAACGAGGACATGGTTTGGGAGATATGTTGAAATAGGCCTTTCATATGGTGGCACCCATCTTAAAACATATGGTGATTCGAGGATTGCATGCTTTAAATGATGCTGCCTTGAGGCAAGGAAAAGAATGTCTCCAAAACGTACTCATTGACCAACAAAGTCCCAAACAAACGTTACTGAAGGCAAGAAGAAATACGTTGATCCAGACAGGAAAATAACTCCTATAAATTCTCTTCACACTCCTGTCGACAGCATTCATTCATCCTCTGCGCCACAACAAGGACAAGGCAGAATGAGACGTTGAAAGCCTTCAGAACTCATAGACATGATAAGAAGAGAAGAACTGTCAGAGATTTGGATGTTTTTGATTGCTCAAGAAAATGATGCGCGGAGATTCTTGCGAATGTTTCATGACAGAACTCGATCTGTTTGCCATGCCACCGACGATGATGACGATTTAAGAATCCCAGTGGGTAGAATTTTATCCCGTGTTGTCTTTGACCACCTCAGCTCCTATCGAGTTCCAAATCATAGGAAAAACTGAAGATTACATCGATCTGAATAACAGTTACTTATACCGGAAAGTCAAAGTTCTCAAAACGGACAGCACCAATCCAGGCGTCGATGCCAGAGTGGCTTCCGTCAACAATTTAATTCATTCGTTGTTCAGTGAAATTGATTTGTACTTGAATAAACAAACTGGTCAGCAGCAGCATGGACGCTTACCCATACAGAGCTTACCTCGAGAATCTCCTGACCTACGGAAAAGAAGCCAAGAACACAAACCTCGATGCGTCATTGATGTGGAAACCTGACATATTGGATGCCTTCAGTTGACAGAAGATAACGATTCTCACAATGTAGTATTTAACAATCGACAACAAATCAAACAAGGACGTTGTTTAGAAATTATGGATCGTTTACACTTAGACGTGTGGTTGCAAGACAACTATTTGTTGAATTATGTGGATGTACGTATGAGACTGAATCAAAGTAGTACAGTGTTCCATTTGATGCTAACGAGTACAAAACTAACGTCGAAGAAGCCAGACTCTACGTACGACGTGTGGAAGTCATGCATCATGTGGGAAAGAACATCAGTCAAGCTCTGACCAGAACAACAGCCAGGTATCCCCTACGACGAGTGGAAGTCAAAACCTTCACCATAGCATCTAGACTCCGTTCCAAGATCGAAGATCACGTCAATCAGGATCAAGTACCTAAACGTTTGTTCATTGGCATTGTCAGCAATGTTGCCCTTTAACGAACTATTGATCAAAATCCTTTCGAGTTCCAACACTTCAGCGTGTCTAAGATAGAAGTGACCCGAGGCAGCCAGACATTGTGTACCAGACTTTTTTTAAACCTATCTTTGCCCAGAAGAATTACTTGAGATCTTACTTAACCCTGTTTGAAGCCACGGGACAATTAGGAACCAACAGTAGCCTCGGCATTTCGTACGAGGATTATGTAGGAGGATATGGTTTGTGGGGATTTTATTTCACTCCAGACCAAGGCAGCGACGAGGGACATTCCCACCCAATAAAATCATCCCAACTCAGTGTGGATTTTCGATTTACACTTGCCCTCGAGCACACAGTGAACGTGATCTTGTATTCGATAATACTCTGGAAATCAACAGTCTGAGAGAAGTGATCCTAGATTATTTAAAAAAGCATGGAACACGAAGCCAGGGATCTATGAGGACGATGTTTTCCATTCAGAGGAGGAACTCTATCAGTCAAAGACCCACCTCCAAGGGGAGAAGAAGAGAAAGAAACAGTATTGATGTCACGATGTTCAGAACAAGAACAACACTTAGTGTCCTGTTTTGCTCACCACGTGACTGAAAGAATCACACTCCTGACCAGAGAGCATTGTTATGGTTGTCAAATCAATCATCCTAGTCAAAAACAATACGACTAATGTTTAATGACGAGTAGAAAAGTTGGAAGAGTATCTAGAAGAAGTAAAGACAATCATCCCAGAAGATAACGATCTTGAAAGAGTGTATAAAGGCTTGAGCAACCCAACCACACCTCCATTGACTTTCTTGAGACTAAACGCATCGAAGCTCTCTTGCAACAGAGTAGACTTACTTGACAGATTTTTTTAATAAACAGGCAAGTGTGAAATTATTGCTTATTATTACCTGTGAAGAAAAGAAAACAATGAATACCTGGGAACTGTATTACTTCCTGACCAACAGTTAGTACAAAACTCCTAGGAATCCAGTCTTGTGTGCTAACGATGAGCTTCCTCATCGAAAACCTCAAGACATTTGAGCTTATGTCATCAACATGGCGACAGTAATCGCCCAGGAACCTATATGGTTTCCGTCCACTTTTCCAACGACCACAGGGAAAATGAATTACTAAATGCGAAAGGTTTTCGCTTAGGCTTGAAAACCTATTTCGATAACAACTTTATTGTAATTTACTGATATAAACAAATTTGACCCATTCGACTGCCGTTCAAAATAATCACTACATTGTTACCTAATTACGATCACTAAATTAGTAACGGGTTACTCTTACCCAAGATTTAATTAATATTATTATTTTTTGAAAATCATAAGTTCACTGTGTAAGCAAAATTCAAAATTTATAACTAGTAGGAAAATTTTTATACTGGTTAGCTTGACTTTAATTACAATATGTGGCTTACACACAATTGGTTTTAGGGACAGCCCGATTTAGTTAACTGGGCAGAATTTGATCATGTACGTTCGTGGCGTTTCAGTACTTCCATGCCGCTTCGCGCCTTCATTGCCGAGCTCGTGCAGTCCGCCTCTCCAGATACAACCATAAGGGTAAACAAATTGTACACCCTCCCAAATCGCGCTTCAATAAGCCCTCCCAAAAGGGGAAACCATGCAGCGATGGAGTGGTGTGTATTAATTACACGTACATGGCCGTAAGGACGAAAACGTATGTAATTTAAGATCAGTCAGTCAGTCAGTCTGCCACCAGCCGTTAAGTAACCCTTTTTATTAGATACTCATACCGGAGGATCCCAAGTATATTACTTTATTAAGTATGTCATATCTATTTTTTGCTTTTTATTTAATTTTTGGTCATTGAGGCCTTGTTTTCACGAAGCCCTACAACTTCTGTGCATTTCCCAATTCAATTCTGGATTGTATTATACACCTTTTATCTGTACTGTTTACCAAATGCACCTGAAATTTTAAGGCTTCTGTACGTGAATTAATTTCTTTATCGATATCATGAAATAATTCCTTTTTGAGTGTGTTCTTAAACTGTATACATTTATGAATAAAACGCATATATAAATAACAGGCCAGTATAAATATATATTTTATGTAGTGGAGTTTATGAGACGGCACACTGCACCCCATCCAACCCTGCCCTCAAATCTTTATTTAAAGAAAATCCTTACTTACATGAAGATGACTGAAATCTATAGTCTGAAAACTGGCTATTAACCCAAAAGCACGACGCATGTGACCTGTCCTATCCAGCTTTTGTTCTACAACTCCTGTTTTTCAGATCACATTGTCACCACAGAGCTAAAACTTGTAATAAATTATAGCAGAATATTTTTTTTCTTCTTAAAATTGTAATAATGCATTAATCTCTATATGTAAATTTGCTTGTGCTATAAAAATAACATGATCTGCTGTGGAAAAAGGTTGTGCCAATCAATAATTACTCACATTGTTACTGGAGTTAACGACAAAAAAATATGTTTCTTTTTCCCTAGTGTTTACAATCACTGGATACTGTGTTACGCACTGAATATACAGAAGTAATTTTAAGAAAGAAAATAATGAATTTTTTTTTTCTGACAAGAATATATATATATATATATATATATATATATATATATATATATATATATATATATATATATATATATATATATATATATATACTTAAGAACGAATATAATTCAGATGTAGATGCAGAAAAAGTGATTTCAATCATATAAAGACCCAGATATTTGACATTGATGAGAAAGTACCCAAGACATAGGAAATTTGACAGACTATGCTTTCTCGACCTCACGGCACATACAATGTTCGGATATGTACTGTCAAACTTCCCTGATGCCCTGATGTTAAATAAGACAGTCCAGAATGATCATCCCCTTTCCCGCGTGGTACATGGAATGCTCTGATATGCACTGTCAAACACCACACTGATGTTTATTGAGACATTACTTTCCCTCATGGTATATGGAATGTTGTTATATCGACTAATAAACTTCCCTGATGTTAAATGAGACAGTCCAACATAACCATCGTGGTAAATAGTACATTTCAATATGCACTGCCCAGATAGTAAACAAGACATTCTAAAATGACCTGTATATATAACCATACAGTACATGGAATGTTTTGATATACATAACAAAACTTCCCGATTTTAAAAAAAAAACAGTCCAAAATCATCCACCTGCCTTCACTGGTGGTGAATGGTATATTCTGATATTTATTCCTCAACTACCCAAGAAAATGAAAATAAAAACTTCCAGAGATTATTATATAAAGAACATTTGTCCATATGGAATTATTATTATTATTTTATTTTATTTTATTTTGGGGTGTGTGTGTGTGTGTGGGGGGGGGGGAGTACCTAATGAATAACTCACATGTTCATCCTTTTCGGCGAGGACACCTGTTAAAATCGAAGAATCAATGGTATCCATCAAAATAAAAGCAACGGAAAGAATAATCTCACCGTCGTACGCCATGAGCATGCGGAGTGCTTCTGGCCTTGTACCAGTAGCTTTATGTGTCAGCCAATGACAACAATTAGTCAAAGTGTTTGAAGAAATCAGTGACACTTAGACAGGAAAATTAGCCGAGATAAATATATACTAATTCAGTGTGTTTGGTGTGCTACAAAACTCATTGAAACTGATTTTCTTTTTCTGGATGTAAACAATTTAAGAAAAGTCACCCTCACCCCCACTCTTCACCATATTTAAATAACCAACGAATCTAATTTAAAATCAAAACCTAACCAATGTCTGTGAAACATAAATTATTAGTCACCATTTTTTCACCGAATCATAGAATAGTGTTGTATGACCACGCAGGCATAGCTCATACGCAAAACTAAGCCAAATTGTGACGAACGAACGAACAAACGAGAGAACGGAAGGAAGGATGGACAGGAGTTATTCTGTATCTTCTTCTACAGTTGTGGTGCGGCGTCAGAAGACCAAATAAGAATAGTAAACCGGCAGCAATTCGCATGGAATTGGACACTTTTATCCCTAATTGATGAATGTGATACTCTTCTTGAGACATCTTTTCCACCGTGTTTTGGTCTTTTCCTTGATAACATTAGGAAAAACAGAAGAGGTTCACTCGGAGAAGGTCATGACTCGAATTAACTCTCCCTATGCTATTCTCAACTTTCAAGGATATATATATATATATATATATATATATATATATATATATATATATATGAATATATATATATGAATATATATATACATTATTTTAACTTATTTGTTTGCATATCGATTCTAACATGTTAATTTTGCTTGTGTAATACTTTTAGAAGAGTATTTAAGCAAATGTTAATGTTTGCAAATAACGAGCTTTTAAATTTGATGAGTGTTATAAGTTGAAAGACAAAGTTTTCATCGAAACTGAATGAATGAGGACTTAAACATACAAAATAATGTTGAAATGGTCCTACTTACACATAGCGCATTCATTTTCACCTGGTTTTCAACTTTTGGAGACATTCAACGCCTCCACCCCAACTCCTGCGGTCCGAATGAAATTTAATATTTAGATCTCCATAAAATAGTAGGTACATTTATTTCATCTCCATGATGCTTTATATCCGTTTTGTGAAAGAGCGGTTAGATACATTTTCCAACAAAATGAATAAATTCATCATCTTAATAACTATTACAAATAATGTGTTAATTATTATTTTCACTGGATAGGGAAAATGTTACATCTAAAAATTTACTCGGTGTCTTTTTTTTCTGTACAAATAATTATTATCACTTTTTTCATAATGTGTAGTCGTGATGATTTTTTTCTTCTCCATTATCTTTGTGCTTGTTAGGATGAATACTATAACATTAAAATCAAATTCTTCACGTTTTTAGAGAACCATTACTATCAATCAATTGATCGATCGATCGAGTGATTGATTGACTGTTGAACAAAACATCAGTACATGAGTTTCTACTAGTATTTGGTACTAAGGCCATACGAGTAAGGTGTCTAGCTCAGAGACACATCACAACAGCTGACCTGGGGTTGTTTCAGCACCGTTCGAACCCGCAACCCGCTTGTTGTGAATCCAGGCCTCGGTTTCACTAAAATTCTCACAATTTATCCTCAAACTGAGAAAACCACTTTTTAGTTTTAAAATTTAACACAAGGAAATTCTGAAAACCTCAAGCATCCATTTTAGTTTTGTACAGTTGTTACCTCCTGCTGGAAAGAAATGTTTCGGTGGATAGAAACCAAGTGTATACATATACATAACCTAAAATATCCCTGTGAATAAATAATATTTGGAATATTAGATTCGAGAAAAGCAGATCTGACACTGAATTTTGTTCTACTGTGTTCAAAACAATACATATTCAGTTGTAAAATAATTCACCAGAATTTATATACTGAAAAATGTATTGCTTTGAAAAGTTGCAAGCGGGATAAATTCAATGCAAAATGAAATTCGTACATAGATTTAGTGTCTGATCTAAGCTTTGTAGCTAGGCTATGTATTTAGTATGTTATTACGCTTCTTGTATACAACACCTCTCTCTCTCTCTCTCTCTGTAGAAAAATCTCTTTTATATTTTATGTTTATCACGTATCTGTGTTTGTGACACATTATTTGTTTCATATATCTTCTTACTTTTTTTGTAAGGCTGGTATGGTATGGCTATCTAACCCATGACCAGCCTACGAGGGAGATAAAATAAAAATTAGCTTTGTAGAAAGCAGTTATATTCTATATTTTCTGTTTCCATGGAGAGATTATCACCAGACTTTGCACAAAAGTTAATTTGAGGAGATGGAACATCCATAGGAATAACATGGTCAAAATCTCCAAGGTCAGGATACATATACTTGCAGACAATTTTAATCAATGCTACAGTGACGAATATCTAGACATTTAATTCACTGATTGTTTCTTTGTCATGTTTATCCGACGCAAGCTGTAACCATGAAATAGAAAAGCAAGAGATCCACGCGGAGTCTGATATTACTCACCTGACTAATAATTGTACTCCAGGCGACGATGTACCAACACTCTTTCATTTTTAGTTTTCTGACCATGAATACCGAGGTACAGCCATCGTTTTGGTCAATAAATCGTATTAATATTTCCAGGTCCATCGAGACTGTTCGAAAACTATTCAGGATAAAGGCATTAGGGTTATAATTAAATGACTCAGCAGCAATTCATACGTCACCAAACCACGTTATTTATTCGCCTCTTTAATATGCATAATTTTCATTCATTGTTGAATTCATAGCTTGATCGCAATATGCACAGAAACACACCCTCAAACGTGGTAACAAACTTACCCAACAGGACATCACCTTATTGACATGCGCAGTTTAGCCCATGACTGTGGTATTCTGAAGTCTTAATGATTGGTTTATTTAAAAGTTTTATTACACTTTATTTTGTAATAAATGAAGGTTCTAGTGTGGTAACAATAACCAATTGTTGACGGACGCCAGATATAGACGGAAGCAGGGCCATACTATAAGCTCACTTGACCTACGATACAAGTTAAGCTGTAGCTAAGATTTAACCCAAGTATCCATCAAAGAGCTAAGATTTAACCCAAGTGTCCATCAAGGAGCTAAGATTTAACCCAAGTGTGCATCAAGGAGTTAAGATTTAACCCAAGTGTGCATCAAAGAGCTAAGATTTAACCCAAGTGTCCATCAAAGAGCTAAGATTTAACCCAAGTGTCCATCAAAGAGCTAAGATTTAACCCAAGTGTCCATCAAAGAGCTAAGATTTAACCCAAGTGTCCATCAAGGAGCTAAGATTTAACCCAAGTGTCCATCAAAGAGCTAAGATTTAACCCAAGTGTGCATCAAACAGCTAAGATTTAACCCAAGTGTCCATCAAAGAGCTAAGATTTAACCCAAGTGTCCATCAAGGAGCTAAGATTTAACCCAAGTGTCCATCAAAGAGGTAAGACTTTTAAGTTGCTATACGTAATGATTACACTTCAATGGCTTCATGTGAACTTGGTAGTCGTATAAAGGACGTCGAAAGAAAAATATAAAGAAGAAGATATTTGTATAGGTATGTTAAATCCATAGCAAGGTTCCGTGATGAAGAAATTGCATGAATGTTGTATAATAACTCCTTTCAAAACCTGATTTGACGACAAAATGATGGAAAATAAACAAAGTACAAGGTTCCCTTTATTTATTCACAAATTAAAAAATACTTCATCAAAAAGTAAAATAAAAAGTTTAAAACACCATTGTTCTCTCTCTCTCTCTCTCTCTCTCTCTCTCTCTCGAAAAATCTCTTTTATATTTATGTTTATCATGTATCCGTGTTTGTGACACATTATTTGTTTCATATATCTTCTTACTTTTTGTTTGTAAGGCTGGCATGGTATGGCTATCTAACCCATGACCAGCCTACGAGGGGGATAAAAATATTAGCTTTGTAGAAAGCAGTTATATTCTATATTTTCTGTTTCCATGGAGAGATTATCACCAGACTTTGCACAAAAGTTAATTTGAGGAGATGGAACATCCATAGGAATAACATGGTCAAAATCTCCAAGGTCAGGATACATATACTTGCAGACAATTTTAATCAATGCTACAGTGACGAATATCTAGACATTTAATTCACTGATTGTTTCTTTGTCATGTTTATCCGACGCAAGCTGTAACCATGAAATAGAAAAGCAAGAGATCCACGCGGAGTCTGATATTATTCACCTGACTAATAATTGTACTCCAGGCGACGATGTACCAACACTCTTTCATTTTTAGTTTTCTGACCATGAATACCGAGGTACAGCCATCGTTTTGGTCAATAAATCGTATTAATATTTCCAGGTCCATCGAGACTGTTCGAAAACTCTATTCAGGATAAAGGCATTAGGGTTATAATTAAATGACTCAGCAGCAATTCATACGTCACCAAACCACGTTATTTATTCGCCTCTTTAATATGCATAATTTTCATTCATTGTTGAATTCATAGCTTGATCGCAATATGCACAGAAACACACCCTCAAACGTGGTAACAAACTTACCCAACAGGACATCACCTTATTGACATGCGCAGTTTAGCCCATGACTGTGGTATTCTGAAGTCTTAATGATTGGTTTATTTAAAAGTTTTATTACACTTTATTTTGTAATAAATGAAGGTTCTAGTGTGGTAACAATAACCAATTGTTGACGGACGCCAGATATAGACGGAAGCAGGGCCATACTATAAGCTCACTTGACCTACGATACAAGTTAAGCTGTAGCTAAGATTTAACCCAAGTGTCCATCAAAGAGCTAAGATTTAACCCAAGTGTCCATCAAGGAGCTAAGATTTAACCCAAGTGTGCATCAAGGAGTTAAGATTTAACCCAAGTGTGCATCAAAGAGCTAAGATTTAACCCAAGTGTCCATCAAAGAGCTAAGATTTAACCCAAGTGTCCATCAAAGAGCTAAGATTTAACCCAAGTGTCCATCAAAGAGCTAAGATTTAACCCAAGTGTCCATCAAGGAGCTAAGATTTAACCCAAGTGTCCATCAAAGAGCTAAGATTTAACCCAAGTGTGCATCAAACAGCTAAGATTTAACCCAAGTGTCCATCAAAGAGCTAAGATTTAACCCAAGTGTCCATCAAACAGCTAAGATTTAACCCAAGTGTCCATCAAAGAGGTAAGACTTTTAAGTTGCTATACGTAATGATTACACTTCAATGGCTTCATGTGAACTTGGTAGTCGTATAAAGGACGTCGAAAGAAAAATATAAAGAAGAAGATATTTGTATAGGTATGTTAAATCCATAGCAAGGTTCCGTGATGAAGAAATTGCATGAATGTTGTATAATAACTCCTTTCAAAACCTGATTTGACGACAAAATGATGGAAAATAAACAAAGTACAAGGTTCCCTTTATTTATTCACAAATTAAAAAATACTTCATCAAAAAGTAAAATAAAAAGTTTAAAACACCATTGTTCTCTCTCTCTCTCTCTCTCTCTCTCTCTCTCTCGAAAAATCTCTTTTATATTTATGTTTATCATGTATCCGTGTTTGTGACACATTATTTGTTTCATATATCTTCTTACTTTTTGTTTGTAAGGCTGGCATGGTATGGCTATCTAACCCATGACCAGCCTACGAGGGGGATAAAAATATTAGCTTTGTAGAAAGCAGTTATATTCTATATTTTCTGTTTCCATGGAGAGATTATCACCAGACTTTGCACAAAAGTTAATTTGAGGAGATGGAACATCCATAGGAATAACATGGTCAAAATCTCCAAGGTCAGGATACATATACTTGCAGACAATTTTAATCAATGCTACAGTGACGAATATCTAGACATTTACTTCACTGATTGTTTCTTTGTCATGTTTATCCGACGCAAGCTGTAACCATGAAATAGAAAAGCAAGAGATCCACGCGGAGTCTGATATTATTCACCTGACTAATAATTGTACTCCAGGCGACGATGTACCAACACTCTTTCATTTTTAGTTTTCTGACCATGAATACCGAGGTACAGCCATCGTTTTGGTCAATAAATCGTATTAATATTTCCAGGTCCATCGAGACTGTTCGAAAACTCTATTCAGGATAAAGGCATTAGGGTTATAATTAAATGACTCAGCAGCAATTCATACGTCACCAAACCACGTTATTTATTCGCCTCTTTAATATGCATAATTTTCATTCATTGTTGAATTCATAGCTTGATCGCAATATGCACAGAAACACACCCTCAAACGTGGTAACAAACTTACCCAACAGGACATCACCTTATTGACATGCGCAGTTTAGCCCATGACTGTGGTATTCTGAAGTCTTAATGATTGGTTTATTTAAAAGTTTTATTACACTTTATTTTGTAATAAATGAAGGTTCTAGTGTGGTAACAATAACCAATTGTTGACGGACGCCAGATATAGACGGAAGCAGGGCCATACTATAAGCTCACTTGACCTACGATACAAGTTAAGCTGTAGCTAAGATTTAACCCAAGTGTCCATCAAAGAGCTAAGATTTAACCCAAGTGTCCATCAAGGAGCTAAGATTTAACCCAAGTGTGCATCAAGGAGTTAAGATTTAACCCAAGTGTGCATCAAAGAGCTAAGATTTAACCCAAGTGTCCATCAAAGAGCTAAGATTTAACCCAAGTGTCCATCAAAGAGCTAAGATTTAACCCAAGTGTCCATCAAGGAGCTAAGATTTAACCCAAGTGTCCATCAAAGAGCTAAGATTTAACCCAAGTGTGCATCAAACAGCTAAGATTTAACCCAAGTGTGCATCAAACAGCTAAGATTTAACCCAAGTGTCCATCAAACAGCTAAGATTTAACCCAAGTGTCCATCAAAGAGGTAAGACTTTTAAGTTGCTATACGTAATGATTACACTTCAATGGCTTCATGTGAACTTGGTAGTCGTATAAAGGACGTCGAAAGAAAAATATAAAGAAGAAGATATTTGTATAGGTATGTTAAATCCATAGCAAGGTTCCGTGATGAAGAAATTGCATGAATGTTGTATAATAACTCCTTTCAAAACCTGATTTGACGACAAAATGATGGAAAATAAACAAAGTACAAGGTTCCCTTTATTTATTCACAAATTAAAAAATACTTCATCAAAAAGTAAAATAAAAAGTTTAAAACACCATTGTTCTCTCTCTCTCTCTCTCTCTCTCTCTCTCTCTCTCTCTCTCTCTCTCTCGAAAAATCTCTTTTATATTTATGTTTATCATGTATCCGTGTTTGTGACACATTATTTGTTTCATATATCTTCTTACTTTTTGTTTGTAAGGCTGGCATGGTATGGCTATCTAACCCATGACCAGCCTACGAGGGGGATAAAAATATTAGCTTTGTAGAAAGCAGTTATATTCTATATTTTCTGTTTCCATGGAGAGATTATCACCAGACTTTGCACAAAAGTTAATTTGAGGAGATGGAACATCCATAGGAATAACATGGTCAAAATCTCCAAGGTCAGGATACATATACTTGCAGACAATTTTAATCAATGCTACAGTGACGAATATCTAGACATTTACTTCACTGATTGTTTCTTTGTCATGTTTATCCGACGCAAGCTGTAACCATGAAATAGAAAAGCAAGAGATCCACGCGGAGTCTGATATTATTCACCTGACTAATAATTGTACTCCAGGCGACGATGTACCAACACTCTTTCATTTTTAGTTTTCTGACCATGAATACCGAGGTACAGCCATCGTTTTGGTCAATAAATCGTATTAATATTTCCAGGTCCATCGAGACTGTTCGAAAACTATATTCAGGATAAAGGCATTAGGGTTATAATTAAATGACTCAGCAGCAATTCATACGTCACCAAACCACGTTATTTATTCGCCTATTTAATATGCATAATTTTCATTCATTGTTGAATTCATAGCTTGATCGCAATATGCAAGGAAACACACCCTCAAACGTGGTAACAAACTCAGCCAACCGGATATCACCTTATTGACATGCGCAGTTTAGCCCATGACTGTGGTATTCTGAAGTCTTAATGATTGGTTTATTTAAAAAGTTTTATTACACTTAATTTTGTAATAAATGAAGGTTCTAGTGTGGTAACAATAAGCAATTGTTGACGGACGCCAGATATAGACGGAAGCAGGGCCATACTATAAGCTCACTTGACCTACGATACAAGTTAAGCTGTAGCTAAGATTTAACCCAAGTGTCCATCAAAGAGCTAAGATTTAACCCAAGTGTCCATCAAGGAGCTAAGATTTAACCCAAGTGTCCATCAAAGAGCTAAGATTTAACCCAAGTGTCCATCAAAGACCTAAGATTTAACCCAAGTGTCCATCATGGAGCTAAGATTTAACCCAAGTGTGCATCAAAGAGCTAAGATTTAACCCAAGTGTCCATCAAAGAGCTAAGATTTAACCCAAGTGTCCATCAAACAGCTAAGATTTAACCCAAGTATCCATCAAGGAGCTAAGGTTTAACCCAAGTGTCCATCAAGGAGCTAAGATTTAACCCAAGTATCCATCAAGGAGCTAAGATTTAACCCAAGTGTCCATCAAGGAGCTAAGATTTAACCGAAGTGTCCATCAAGGAGCTAAGATTTAACCCAAGTGTCCATCAAACAGCCAAGAGTTTAAGTTACTAGATGTAATGGTTACACTCATATGACTTGGTAGTCGTATAAAGGACGTCGAAAGAACAATATGAAAAAAAGATATTTATATAGGTATGTTTAACCTATAGCAAGGTTCCGTGATGAAGAAATTGCATGAAGGATGTATAAATAATTCCTTTCAAAACCTGATTTGACGACAAAATGATGGAAAATAAACAAAGTAAATGGTTTCCTATTTTGATTCACAAATTAAAAAATACTCCATCAAAACGTAATAAAAATCTTAAAACAGCATTGTTCTCTCTCTCTCTCTCTCTCTCTCTCTCTCTCTCTCTCTCTCTCAAAAGCCCTGTAGCAAAATCTCTTTTATATTTTATGTTTATCATGTATCCGTGTTTGTGACACATTATTTGTTTCACATATCTTCTTACTTTTTTTGTAAGGCTGGTATGGTATGGCTCTCCGACCCATGACCAGCCTACGAGGGAGATAAAATAAAAATATGCTTTGTAGAAAGCAGTTATATTCTATATTTTCTGTTTTCATGGAGAGATTATCACCAGACTTTGCACAAAAGTTAATTTGAGGAGATGGAACATCCATAGGAATAACATGGTCAAAATCTCCAAGGTCAGGATACATATACTTGCAGACAATTGTAATCAATGCTACAGTGACGAATATCTAGACATTTAATTCACTGATTGTTTCTTTGACATGTTTATCCGACGCAAGCTGTAACCATGAAATAGAAAAGCAAGAGATCCACGCGGAGTCTGATATTATTCACCTGACTAATAATTGTACTCCAGGCGACGATGTACCAACACTCTTTCATTTTTAGTTTTCTGACCATGAATACAGAGGTACAGCCATCGTTTTGGTCAATAAATCGTATTAATATTTCCAGGTCCATCGAGACTGTTCGAAAACTCTATTCAGAATAAAGGCATTAGGGTGATAATTAAATGACTCAGCAGCAATTCATACGTCACCAAACCACGTTATTTATTCGCCTCATTAATATGCATAATTTTCATTCATTGTTGAATTGATCTGAGATTTTGACGGAATATGTTTACATTCCAAGTTTGATCGCAATATGCACAGAAACACACCCTCAAACGTGGTAACAAACTCAGCCAACCAGACATCACCTTATTGACATGCCAGTTTAGCCCATGACTGTGGTATTCTGAAGTCTTAATGATTGGTTTATTTAAAAAGTTTTATTACACTTTATTTTGTAATAAATGAAGGTTCTAGTGTGGTAACAATAAGCAATTGTTGACGGACGCCAGATATACACGGAAGCAGGGCCATACTAAAAACTCACTTAACCTACGATACATGTTAAGCTGTAGCTAAGATTTAACCCAAGTGTCCATCAAAGAGCTAAGATTTAACCCAAGTGTCCATCAAAGAGCTAAGTACATGGTTTCCTTTACTTATTCACAAATTTAAAAAATACTCCATCAAAACGTGATAAAAATATTAAAACAGCAGTGTTCCCCCCCCCCCTCTCTAACTCTCTCTCTCTCTCTCTCTCTCTCTCTCTCTCTCTCTCTCTAGAGGCATGATTAAGGTACTTTTTCTACTTTCAATATAACCTAGAGTGTATTTATGTGCAAAATTCACGAGTTGTCGGAAAATCCTTGAGAATCGCTTCCTTCTGCCGATACAGTCTCGAGACGTTATTGAGAAACACGCTGGGGATCAGAAACCACACACTTGACGGGGAAAAACCCGATGCTGATCATACTGAAAGGGAAGGTTCTCCTAGAGAAACCGACAGCTAGCCCGAGTTCGTTGGCTTCTGTCAGTTGATGGATCACCATTCCTGTTGGGCATGGGAAAATGAGGACATATTAGGGACATATCATGATATTTATATTGAATATTTCAAACTTTATGAGCAAGAAAAGTACTTGGAACTTTTGCTTAAATGCAATTTTTTTTCACAGATGTGTAAACATGTTGCAATGGTAGGCGTATGTGTGCAATATTGAGTGGCATATTTTCTGAGAGAATTCAGTCGAACATAGTATTTGCTTTAGGTTATAAAAAATACTTTTAGTTTCTTTTGCTGCGATATCTGTTCGCTATTTTCTCTCTCTCTCTCTCTCTCTCTCTCTCTCTCTCTCTCTCTGGATTTTTGGAAGGTAGCACCAAATGAATCAAACAAGAATATAATCTTGGTCATTAGAATAATGAACGAGGTGTATAATTATCCAGATAGTAGTAATAACAATGCTAGTAACTTGCAGCGAAAATACGAATGATATGCAAAGTCATACTTTTACGAAAGGTGTTGATCAAAATATTTGTGGAAATATTTCATAGTAGCTAAATAACAAGTACTGGGGATTTTATACAGACAAATGTATTTTCAGTAGCTCCAAAAATGTACTCTTAAAATTTCAAGAAATTTCTCTATACTCATACTTAACTGTTATATGAATTGGAGTAACGGTATTGGTTTCACTAAAAGAAGTTATATCTACACTTACACTTTAGTATTGAATCTGGTTGGATGAAATTTAATCCAGGCTTAAGTGTGACCAATCAAAGGTATTATGTCTTCACTTAAACTATAAAACCTGGTGAAATTGGAGCCAGGTCAGACGATTCCAGACACTGTGTTCTACAATGATAGGTTCATCTCTGAGAACAAGAGACAAGGAAAACAACGAAAATGTACCGTGATTGATGTCTGCAAGACGAAATCGCAACAACAAACAAATAATAATAATAATAATAATAATAATAATAACAATAATGTATTACTCAGTTGTAATTTAAAAACGCTGCGACGATATTGATTTGTTTCCCTTGATGCTTATCTACCTCATACTTGTGTTATGTATATTTAATCTATAATATATATTTAAATCTTATCCATAAAGGTAAGTTGTACTTTAGGTTCTAGTCACTTGTTAATAAAATGTTTACAAGCATTTGAGGTCAAGGTCAGTCCTGTTGACATTTTATTGCTTCACATCCTGTTATGATAGAGGTCAAGTGAAATGTGTATAAAAATAGGGATTTGGTAAACAATTCATTCCTGTTTTAGATCAGTCTGTGAGAATTCATTTGTGATCATATTTTACATTGTACCGTTGAAATCAGATATAATTCGAGAGGGATTATTTATTTAATATATATTCATTGGAATTACTAAAGTACTCATTGACTTTTGAATTAATACATTACTTAGGACTTTTATGAAATCATTCAAAGACATTCTGGATTGTATCGTTGTGTTACATCAGGACATTCAAGACTAGTGGAACTCATTCAGAATATCTATATTTTGGTCTTGTGATTAGGACATTTAGGATTATTTGGAATTTGATTCACAATATTGCAAGTATCTTTTGAATTTTACTTTGTATTGTTGGGAAATAAATTGCTTGTTGATATTACTTACATTGTTTGTTTCACTTTCTTTCTGTTACATTTTTTAAGACCTAGAGTTGTAACACTTGACAATTTTTAACGATATCGTTTCGTGTTCTCCCTTCTTTTAAAGTGACCCCATATGACTTCCATTCTCTGAATAAACTTTACTTTGTTCGTAGAATTATTTAACATCATTGTACTAAAAGAACAGAAAATCTTACCTTTCTTGATAGTTAACTCGTGTTTGCCTCCGGCTGTATGGTCAAGTACAACCCACACTTGTCGTTTGACACATTTTGACAATTCTGAAATGTATTTTGTAACATGTACATGTTAGTTTGACTTTTTTGAGAAAATCTTTGGGTCGAAAAAGAACTTAATGTTATGTTGCCAGTTTTCGCTACCATTACGTCCAAATTTTTAGTTTACAGAAAAGATATTGTTGAATTACCGCCAATATCCCTTCGATGGATCAATTTTCAATAACTAAGCTTCTTCAAATGCGTACGTCTTCTTTCAATGTCCTTTATGATATGTGACTAACACTTTTACATTTAATTAAATCAAGATGTCTTGTTATTATTACTTTTCCTGCATACAACCCTAGCCACGCGACTGACAGATTCTACAATAATCCCATTGCAAAATGAAAATAAAATTTACAACAAATCTATTGTATAAATATTCACATTTATTTCTCAATTTTCCCTTCATTCCAACATGTAAAGAGAGTAAAATTGGTACGAATATAATCTAGTAAGAAATATTCTACAGACGAATCGTGGGTTAATTTTTAAAGAGTTTGTATGTCTTGTGTAAATTATATGTTGTAAATTTATCTTTTTCTTTGTTTTCTTCTAATTCTAATTTAGTACACTCTTAATCATGACATTTATTCCTAAGAACTTGCATGAAATATATGCCCGACACGTATTTACCTGAATAAGAAATGAAATATATGCCCGACACGTATTTACCAGAATAAGAAATGAAATATATGCCCGACACGTATTTACCAGAATAAGAAGTAAAATATATGCCCGACACGTATTTAACAGAATAAGAAATGAAATATATGCCCGATACGTATTTACCAGAATAAGAAATGAAATATATGCCCGACACATATTTACCAGAATAAGAAATGAAATATATGCCCGACACGTATTTACCAGAATAAGAAGTAAAATATATGCCCGACACGTATTTACCAGAATAAGAAATGAAATATATGCCCGACACGTATTTACCAGAATAAGAAATGAAATATATGCCCGACACGTATTTACCAGAATAAGACATGAAATATATGCCCGACACGTATTTACTAGAATAAGACATGAAATATATGCCCGACACGTATTTACCAGAATAAGAAATTAAATATATGCCCGACACGTATTTACCAGAATAAGACACTTTGTTCTTGACCTTTGGTGCCAAAGACTTTACTTTTTGTTCAAATCCGAGAAGTTTCTTGACGTCTATACCAACATCAGCGCTCACCTATTTGGAAATAAATAAATAAATAAATAAATATATAAGTAAATAAAATGTTTGCCTTAATGATCACAATCCGAGTGACTAACAGATGCTAATTTTCAATATTTCGTAAACTGACTTCTCAGAAACTTGGAGAATGTTTCTCATTCTATTTTAATATGTTCAACGTTTTAATTTAGCTTTTTTTTTTAAAATATGCAGTGAATAACACGTGACTTTTAAGTATGTGTAAAAATTTAAATTAGTCAAAAGAATTCGGATTTTTACAGATTTTAAATTGTACTTGAAATACAGCCTAAAATGCATAGGTGACCCACTCGGTTGGACAAAATCTTGTCCGACCGCCAAACTATATCTGTGAAAAAGCAATTAGGTAAATATTTACAATTAGCTACACGATTAGACTGGGCGGTAGCCGTCGGATTGTCTGTTATGAGATATTTAATTGACATAAGCAGCGCCCTACTATAATCTCAGTTAATTAATTCTTTTCAACAAACTTAAACTTGAATCGTTACTTTCAGTGTACAAAATATGCCATTAAAATCTTACTTTTGAGGAGTAACAATATTGCTGATTATTACTCTGGAAACTTAAAGAAAAACAAGTAGAAGTGTTCGAGTTTCTGATGCTCCATCATAGAGAAAGCCGCGAGAAATTTGGATGAATGTCCCAACAGAAAGTCGTTCATTAGGGATATGGACGCCGCTTAATTTTTTTTCGATCATTACTTTGTTGAAAAGTTATTTGGGCGACTTTTGTCAACAACAATTTAGTAGCTGTTAATAAAGCGAGCAGATGTAACAGAAAAAAAATAAAGCTAGAAACTACAAAACAAATATACTGCTATAAATAAATCGTCCTTGAAAAACAATATATTAAACTTAATTTCTTACATGCATGTCTAATATGTCAGTTCGTCCACTATTGCAATCAAAAAGTACTTCAACTGCATCTTGTGTATAAATCTTGAACAATCTTATATACGTCTTCAGATATGGATTGCTGCAATAATAATAATAATAATAATAATAATAATAATAATAATAATAATAACAATAATAATAATAAAACTACTACTAATACCACTTCTACCATAACTACAGAATCCACAACAACAACGGCAACTGCTACTGCCGATGATACTCGAATTATTAATGCGAATGATACAACAACAGAATCAACAACAACAAGAACAACTACAACTACAACTACCTCTACTTTTACTGCCACTAATGTTGCTGCTAATGATGATGATGAAAGCGAGTGATATATATATATATATATATATATATATATATATATATATATATATATATATATATATATATATATATATATATAATAAATAAATTCACTTTCTCACAACTTCTAATATTAAACTAATGTGAATCTAGTCCACAAAATCAAAGTAAATAAGTCGAGAAGAAACATTCTGTCTGAGCTATTAAACTATCGTGAACAAGAAAAGACTGACGCTAGCAATGTTAAGGATATCAGTGAACTCCAACAGAAGAAGATAAAGATGTACACTTAACATTTTTTGGAGATTAAGAGAAGCAATACATAGATCGCAAACAGAGGAGTGGTAGTTGTAAACTATCATATAAACCAAAAGAAACGATTGCTGACTAAATCAACATATAAACAAAGGGCGAAAATCCAAATATATATCAAATCTTGTAAAGCACGATTTTACGCGAAGGTCTCACCAACGCATCATTTCAATGAAAACATAAGCCACTGCCATTACAAAAAGAATAAACCCGCCCACACATTCATCATGCAGATGGCAAGAGTGTACTATAGTTTTTGGGGGGTTTTTTTTGTTTGTTTTTATTTTTTGGTTTCTAGTTTCATAATATTTGCTCACGGAGAACCTTCCGAAATGGAGAACAAGTTTATAAACTCCATAGTATACTAGCGCCATCTAGCAGATAACCGGAATTGACAGGTGAGTTCCATGGCATTCTTACCATTTGTTCTTCTCGGTGGTAAAGAAAGTAGGAGCAATATGCCATGAGAACGGTTTCCTCCAAGTGTCAAGAAAGTACTGCAGTTTTCTAATTGCCTCTTGCTTCGTTGCAGATTTGTATTTCTCAGACACCTAAAAGAAAAGTGGAGTCAGTTAAAGATCTAAAAAGAAAATATAGAAAAGAAAACAAGGCGCCATTTCAATAGATTTTTAAAAGCGAATTTGAAATAGAAGGAATTCGTTGGTATTAAGAAATACAAACATTTACAGCAAATAAGCAGCAGACCTTAGTTTTACATATGCTGCTCCCAATTAAATACCGAGAACTTCAAAACTGTATAATAAATGAAAGAGAACACGTGACACTTAGTGTCCACTATGAGCTGTCTGGCTCTCTGTTTTGTAAGTTTTGCTCGTTAGAAAAGTAGTCGGAAACAGAGAACCGGTTCATAAATCGCCACAGGAAACTTGCGCTGTCAAGCAACAGACAAGAGTGAGAACCGGGTTACTCTAGCAATGTTGAGAAATAAAAAAAGGATTATCAATATAAATTTAGTATAATAGAACCGAGCAGTCCAAATGGAAAAACGGATGCAGAATTCGCTAGTAACGAGCAAACGTTGTCAAACAGAATATATAATTCCTACAAAAATGCCAAATAATCTTACTGCATGATGCAGATGTGTGTTTCGAGGAGGAAAAATATGGAATGAGTTTGCTACAAAAGCTAAGTTTAGCACCAGGCTGAAGAGAACCAACTTGATTAAACACTGCCTAAAAATTGCAGTTTTTAAAATTAAACTGTTGTCACCAATGAATCAAATAAACGTGTGGTTAAATAACATATCCATGAACATTCCATTTGGATAGCGCAGTTGGAAAACTTTCCCTTTACACCTGTGCAGATTCCATGTCCGATTCCGGCACATGGAAAAATAAGTGATTGTTGGTACAAGTTTTGTAGTCATCCCAAGGTACTCGGGTTTCTCCCACCTGAAAGATTACATTACGCCGGCATCTAAGGCGTAGATAGCACGCTGTTCAATTTATATTAGAATTGCTTTGTGTCGACATGTAATTAATAACATTTAAAAAGAAAGACATGAAGAGAAAACAGCATACTGTGTTCAGGTTGACCCTCAGTTCGTGCTCTAGTTCTAGAGCTTTCATAAACTGGCTGGCAACATCCCTGATCTTGACACGAAGAGCAAGTTGTGTCACTATCTCGTTTGACCCTATTAGTGACTTAAGGCACATGAGAGATTCCTTGTAAATCTGTAATAATAATAATAATAATAATAATAATAATAATAATAATAATAATAATGACCACAGCCGGTTCCGTTGCTCACCTCAGCTAATCCCAGCACTGTAAATTGTATGTTCCCTTATCTCGTGGATCCCATCCCCTACCTTTCCAGACCGTGATCTCGGGACTGTATCTCAAAATCCGTTATATCAGTATTATGTGACTTCCTGTTACGAATGCACGTGAAATGTTTGGTCCAAAAACAATTTAAAAGTGTCACTGTAGTTGTATATTTTCATTTGACCTTTGACCCCCTCCCAGGGACTCTAGGGGGGAGACATGAAGATTATATCCCTCTTACAAATGATTAGCACATTGACAACATAAGTACAAGGTTTCTTGAATTTCTACCCAGTCATCTTGGTGGATATGGAGGGAGGATATTACAATATTCACCCTCGCTAAAGCGTGGAGATGATGATGATAATAATAATAATAATAATAATAATAATAACAACAACAAAAAACAACAACAGGAATAATACCATTATATACTCATAGGGACCCGCCAGTTTAATCGAGTCCGCCTTGGCGGAAGTTCGACGTCAGTGTGCGTGTCCGTACGTCCGTCCACGCACTAGATTAACCTTAATGTTACACTTTGTTTTCTTTCCTATTATTTCAGTACCATTTTATCCTACCCTCTTCGGATTTGGAATATAGCTTTGGTCTGCTCTTATCGTTATGTAGATAAATAAATGCGCTCATTTTCAAAGCTCGAGGGCGGACTCGACATGCAGGCCATGTCCAGCTTCTTGCTTTAGTAGATAAGAGATTCTTTAAAACTATTTTTCTCTAATTTCTCACTGAGAAATAGTGTTCGGAAGAAAAAATGACGTATTATAGGTATGGATGCATCTTTAGAAATACAGAAGATTTCTAAAATTATAACGTCATTAGAAAGATCCCAAAAAAGTTTACGACAAAGAATTTGTTGTCAAGAAAGATTACTGTTTACACGACAAATTTAAAATGTAAAAATGTTTTGGTTTGATTTGGTGCTTTACGGCACAGCAACACAAGTAGGTTATTTAGTGCCGAGAAAATTGGAGTAAAGTGACTTGCCCAAGGACACACCACGGTAGCTGACCCAGGCTGGTCCGATGGTATGATTCGAACCCGCACTCTTTCGGTCGTGAGTAAGGCCGTGAAAATGTAGGCTCGAGATTAAAATAAGTCAACGGATATGGATAGTGGGCGTGACTTTTTTACATAAATATGGGAACATTACACTTAATACAACACAATTTCCTTTAGTTTGAGTGAATAACACTTCTGCATTTGGCAAGCTTTTAACATAAGTGAAGATAAAATAGAAAAGATACATGGCAACAGCGCATATTTAGTACATAGAAAGTCGCAAATGAGTGCTCCAAGATAGTCATTCTTATCATTACCTGCCGCTTGGTCTCCGTTTGTTTGTATGCCTGTACATATGCCTGTCTGGTATTCCTGCAGGTATCTCTCAAAATGCTCATGATCTCTTTCTCCTCCGGACATTCCGAGAATCTAAAATGGAACGTTTTTCAAAGCATTTGAGTTGCACCTTGTGTGAGATACTGTGAATATTTTGATAAAATTTGAAATAAAAAGCAAGGCGCTGAACCAATATGTTACTAAGTTTTTCCTCGTGAATTTTTAGTATTGCATATAAACTTAAGGACCGAAGTCTGGCCTTATTAACGTCACAACAAAATTCTAATTTTTTTTCCTAACTTTTATGATAGAGAGGGAGAAATTGTTCGGTCTCAGGAAGATGGGTTATAACCATACCGCTATAGAAAGTACTTCACATTTTTAATGTAAAATTTTATTTCTATAACAATAAATCAAAAGAAAAAACTACGTTGTTGCGATATCAGAAACTAATTCGCTAAATATTACAACCTAATTTCCTTAGCTTGCCAAACGAAAGCAGGTCTCAATTTTATTAAACATCTCAGTTTCCTTCATCAGATGGAGATTTTGAATACCTTTCTTATTTCTTCGCTTGCAGCAATTAATTTGTTCACTAAGCATTCAGCAGACATTAAGAATTCGAATACTGTCATTATATCTTGAATTCCTTTAAAATAATTGTTTTTCATATCTGTGGAAATGTGAGGGTTGCCTACAATTTAAGCAGTTCTTGAACTCTTTCTTTTATAATACAAATATTCTCAGATGCGCAATTTCAGATTTTTAGTTATTTACATCCTTTTCAAAATCCATATTTCTGAAAAAATCATAACATTTCCAGAAGTATCATTAGCACTATAAACCAAATTTCAAACTGAGGAGAACTTTTAAAAAATGCAGCGAAACTGCGGCCAGGTCACCCAGCGTGTGGTTTTAGAATACAGCGAAGGCACTGGTCCCAATGGACGATGGTACTGAGAGGAAAAAAGAACCATTAAACTACCAAAAGAAAGGATGCAAATATTGAAATTCAAAAATGTATAAAGGAATAGAGCTCAAATTAAGTTTTGTACTAACTTCCTTAAGATGTTAACTGCATCTAGGCAGAGAGAGACATCCGTTTCAGCATCTGAAGTTTGCTTGGCAACTCCTTCCAAGAACGGAGAGAAAGCTCTTGCGATATCCGAATAGTCTGAAAGACACAAAATGAACACGTACAAAATTGTGATTTGTAACGGTCACACATAGTATATGAGGAAAGTTAGATTTTATCTTCTATTGGAACAATATTTATGAAATGTTTGTCGATTTACTTGCAATATACTCCTGGCATATTTCAGACATGTAGGCTTCAGTAAATAGGAACCAATCTACTTCTATACTTTGGAGAGAGAGAGAGAGAGAGAGAGAGAGAGAGAGAGAGAGAGAGAGAGAGAGAGAGAGAGAGAGAGAGAGAGAAAGAGAGAGAGAGTGTGTGTTGTGGTTGTGAGGGTACCTTTTGCCATGTCTAGACATGTCTGAATTTTCTGGACCCAGGTTAGAGCCTCTGTTTCAGACCAATCCCGACTGCGAACCCTCTCCTCAAAAACATTATCCCAGAAGTTAAAGTCACTGCAAGTAGGAATAAGACAAATTATGAGTTGCAAGAATGTGTGTCTTGTGGCACAATTGTCCATTCCTGGGGTGGGGTGTGTAAATCTATTCAGCATGACTGGATTGATAACTATATATGAATTATAGACTTTTCTTTTTCTTTCAAGGGCCGTACATTTTCTTGGAATTTGAACTAAAGGTCATCCAACGTTTTTTCACAAGTTATCATTTTGACTGACTGAGTAAACACGTTTTTTTTTGTTGATTGTTTGCTTTTTGTTGTTGTTGTTGTTTTTTTTTTGTTTTTTTTTTTTTATAAATGAACATGTGCAAGTTATCTAATGCAGCTTTCGTCCCGAGTTTAAAGATAAGAACAAATAAGATTTTAAGTATTTTATAAATAAAGCGATATGGATACATTAACTGTTTGAAATGCTTGTCCAAACATAATCTTATATATAAATCACGTGTACAATAGGTAACTTATGTTAATTAATAAAATGAAGAATACGTGTTGAATACGATATCTTTATTGTTTCATAATCGAATCGACTTACTTGGTGGGGAAAAAAAGAAAACAACACGTAGTGGAGATTTACTGAAATTACTGTTCGTTTCGAAGGGTTAAGAGATGAATTTTTGAAATCTAGCAATGGAATGTTATGCTGAGGTTGATTTTGCGAATTTTTCTAAATTCGCCAAAATACGATTAAACGTTATGCCCGTGCAAAATACCCTCTATACTGGTAGCTCACAAAATATTCGTACTGTTTGGCACAGATACGTAGGGTATAATATTATTTCAATTATTTTTGGTCGTATGCTGTAAGGAAAAGGCTTAAAAAAAACATACAAAAAACCCATATGCTGTAAGGAAAAGGCTTTTAAGAAACCATACAAAAAACCCATATGCTGTAAGGAAAAGGCTTAAAAAAAACATACAACCATATGCTGTAAGGAAAAGGTTCAAAAAAAAAAAAAAAAAAAAACATACAACCATATATGGCTTTTAGAAACTAGGGTTTGGTGGAACTTACTTTTAGTCAGATTTAGTAATGTTTCAAAAATTTATTGGAAGATTGGAATGTCCGTACGAACCCCACCCCCCTTGAAATGAATTCCTTCAATTGGATAATAAAACACCAAACAGGGGAAATATCCCCTCTGGTTGGACCATACTGTTTATCGGTCTCTGCTATTTATACGGTAAACAGTTTTCGTGATTTTTCTTCTTCTTCTAAATAGTGAGTATGACTTCGTTTCTATCGGGGGAAGGTGGGTGGTGGGACCCCCCCCCCCCCCCTCTGAGTTAACGGAGAATCTTTCGGAACATCAGAAACAAAATGCAAACCAACTGCTACAGTTTTTATATCTGCGTGGTCTCTATCAAATTAAGTAGTTGTTCTTTGCAATAATCTTGAGTTTTTTTTTATTTTCGAACTCATTGCTTATTAAATAAATCTGGGAGTACGGAAGCGTCTCACCTCCTTCCCTGGCAACAAAAATTAAATAAATTATGATAATAAGAGTCCGGTATACGGTATCCTGAATTGGGGTGGGGTTGGGGTGGGCGGGTTACGGATTTATGTCGAGGAGATCCATTTATCCTATTTTTTTTAAATTTATATAATTTTAAGATCAATTACTCACGTTAATGCTGTAAATGACTCCGGGGGGCAATTGAATACTTGAAAAACTTCCATTTCGTAAAATATGAAATGAATAACCTACGAGATTGAGAGAAATGTTCTCTGCCGATGCGAATACGTGTAGAAAGCTTCGATGCAACATAAATTTAACAGATGTGTCTCCTAGATACGGTGCGTCACGTGTAACGTCATTCCTGAGTTACGTCATTTCCAGTCTTTGTGGGATAAACATCATGAGTAAAATCTTTCGCTGTTAATGATTTTGATTGTATCATATGTTTTCGAACACCAGCTTATACTTCTGCTTGAATTAAAGTACAATTTACTTAATCATCAAGTTAAGAGTGTCGGAAGGAAAGAAAGAAAAAAGAAATGTATGCGAATAATCCTCTGCAGTTACCTTTTTTGGGAGCAACAGCAAAATACCAGAATTCGTTACATAGTAACACGCCGGTCATTTATATAATATACACACCTTTTCCAACAATCTCTGCATATACACTCTGCGTACCACAAAATGACCCCGAACAGATTCGCTCCGTTTGCTGACTCGGACACGCGTTTCCCGAAGTGAAACACAGTGAGTATGACATGAGCGATTCGTGTGGCATGCATAACTCAGGAACTGAATATTACTTACAGAACCACATATAACTACACGAAACTGAAACCGATGAATCAAACACCTGATTCTTTCTCACGAGGAAACTGTGCTAAAACCCGCACACGTAAATGACGACGAGAGACAACAATGGGTGAAGTAGGAGTGGCACTGAATGAAGCTATATTATTTTGGATTGCCAGTGTGGATACTATAAGCAAATAACTCAGCTTGATGACCCATATCAAAAGGAAAACATATTATCATCTCCTTTTTGAATGTCTGTGGTTTAAAAAGTAAGTTAAATTATCCTGAATTTAATCATTTTATAAGCAAACAAGATGTCATATTGAAACCAAACTGTCAAAACTTCATGTAATTTGCTTTGAAAATCTCGAGATTAAGGGGTTGAAAATTAAACACAATACCAAACTTACCTCCGGTGGCATGGCTTTGCTTGTGAGAAAATCAATTTGTAAATATATAAAATTGTCGAACAGTTCTGAATATATATTTTGGTTTAAAGTATCAAAAGAATTGCTCCAAACGAAAGACGATTTCATATTTGGAATTGTTTATATACCGCCAGAGGTTTCAGAATAGTCTTCAATAGATGCTTTTGATGAAATCGAGGATGAACTACTGATCAGACTTCATGAAATTCAGCACGCGTTCTTGTAAGACGATTGGAACAGCTGGACTTTTATATTGATGATTTTATTACATTATCAACCAATATTGACAACACTTATAATCTTGATCAAATCGCTTCTGACTACTTAAACGACGCACAGCGTCTCAGTAATAATGATTCTCCCAATGAAAAGACGTACATGTGATAAAAAGAGACCAAATAACTATGGAAATCGCATGTTAAAACTTTGTAGAAATTGCAATATGTATATAGCCAAATAGGATATGTCAAACGAACAGGGAAATATACAAGTAAAGGTTTAAGTGTAATAGACTATTTAGCTACCACTGTAGAAGGTTTTAATTCTATCAAACAATTTGATGATCATGATTTTTGTCCAATGCACTCTGACATTCATAATGTAATGACTTTCACGGTACACACTGAGGTGAATACGTGCTTACCTGAAGTAAAATCTATCAAAAATGAGTGTGGAGATGTAATAAGAAAAATATGTTCGTAGCAAGCATTAGTAGCAAGCATTAGTAGAAAGCATTAGTAGCAACTCAGGTGAAGCCTTAATTCACAAAATACATGACTTGAGAGAAGGTACGAATATCGATAAACAGAAGGTAGATGAGATTTCTGATGAAATTGCAACTATTCTTTTGGACTGTTCTAATAAAACATTTATAAATAGGAACAATAAACAAATATACCATGATAAAGTACATAGTAAACCATTTTTTGGGAGAGAATGTAATCTAGCTAGAAATAAATATCATACTACTAAAAAACAATATCACTCACGACTACAAACACCCCAAAGTCAGAATGGCATGCTTTCTGCTTGCAAAAATTACAAGAAAACAATCAGAAAAAATGTAAACTTGCTAATATAGATAACCCAAGATAAACTAAGAAACTTGCAAACAACAAATCACAAACAATACTGGTCAATAATAAACAACTTGATAAAAGCAAATGATGACATGCCTATCGAAATGAACACCTTTTATGATTATTTTCGGAATATAAACTCATCCATGAGAATAATGACTAGACAGATAAAAATGAGGAATCATTAAATATAGAACACTACACAGTACTAAATGAATCTCTTCAGAGGAAATGCTCAAAGTACTGTGAAATTTGAAATATAACAAGTCGCCTGGTGAAGATTCCATCTTGAATGAATATTTGAAATGTACATGAGAAATGTTTCTTCCCATTTTTGTAAAAAACTTTTTTAACCTGATTCTAAATACAGGTGTTGTTCCAGAAACCTGGACTAAATGGTTGATTAAACCGATATATAAAAAAACAAGGGAGATAACTCAGATTCTACCAATTACAAGCCTATTACTCTACTGGGTTGTCTTAGTAAGGTCTTGACTGCTCTTCGTAACAATAGAATTTCGATTTTTCTAGAAGAAAACAATTTCCTATCTGAGGGATAGGCAGGTTTTCGTAAAGGATACTCCTTTAAAGAACTTTAAAATAGAAGATATAAAACATTGTTTTGTACTTTTTTGGATTTTCTCGGGCTTTCAATAGGGTTTGCAGAATTGGCTTTTGGAAAAAAATGATTAACACTGCTATAAATGGGAAAATACTCAAGGTGATAATGTACATGTATATGGATGTGCAGTCTTGTATCTTCCACAATGGAAATAAATCAGGGCTATTTACTTGCAATCAAGGAGTTAGACAAGGCGAAAATCTTTCTCTTGTATTATTTGCCTTGTATCTAAGTGACATCGAGAATCACTTTTTGAGCTCAAATTACAATGGCATTACAGTTGATTTACTCGATGGAGATACAGTAAGATATTTATAGCTATTTGTTTTACACTATGCAGACGATACCGTTGTATTTTCAGATAATCCAAGAGATATGCAAATTAATCTTGACGTATTCTTTAATTACTGCAAAAAATATAAACTTATCATTAGGACAAGCAAAACCAAAGTTATGATTTTTGGGAAATGAAGAAATAGACAAAATGTGAAGTTCAAATTAGGAGATTCGGAACTTGAAATTGTCAGAAATTAGAAATATTTAGGATTGATCCTTTCGAAGAATGGTATATATTTATTGTGAATTAAGAATCTAATTAGTCAAGCCAGGAAAGTCATGTACCTTCTTAAGAAAAGAATATTAAATCTTAATTTGCCTGATGACTGTCAGCTTAAACTTTTTGATATGACAATAGTTCCAATTCTTACATACGCAGCTGCGATCTGGGGTTTTGAAAAATTAGATATGATGGAACGGGTTAATTTAGACTTTCTAAAATATGTGCTAAAAGTTAAACAAGATTCCACCCCCACGTATTTGCTTTATGGTGCGCATGGTAGAAACCCTCTAGATTTACAAATAAAAAGAGAATTGTTGCTAATGGGTAAAATATCATTAACGGTAAACAAACCAAACTATTTTATATCATGTATCTGAGACTATTGCAGGATTATAATAATAGTCTAGGTAGCAGTCAATGGATAGAGAGCATTCATAACATCTCATCGGAAACTGGGTTTCAATTTATTTGGGTTAATCAAAATATTCCCAATAAATCATGGTTAGATACACTCTTTCACGAAAGACTTCTTGATCAGTTTATACAGATATGAGAATCATCAATTACTAACTCGACAAAAGCTGATACATATAGAATTTTTAAAACGGAATTAAATTTAGAAAATTATTTATTAAGAGACTTATCACAACTATATAAGGCAAATATAATAAAATTTCGAACATATAATCATCGTTTACCTGTAGAGAAGGGAAGATGGAAAAATTTGCCCAGACATGAAAGATTGTGCAAACTTTGCGTGCAGAACTGCGTGTGTGATGAATTTCATTATCTCCTTGAATGCAGCTATTTCAGAGAACAAAGAAAGCAACTACTCCCCAAACACTTCTATATCGTATCAAATGTACCAAAGTTTAAAGAATTATTGAGTTCTGAGAAAGTTGGCGCTTTAAGAAAACTCTTTACAATGATTGATATTATTTTATCACAATTTCGTTAATTTCAAATCATCTTTACTCGATGTGTTTGTTGTTCTTTCCGTTTTTTTCAGGAAGAGAAAAGTACCATAGGTTCATCATTGTAAAGTAATGAGTTTACGACAGATTAATTTTTTTTCCATTTATCGTAATTTATATCCTTTCTTTCCAATTATATCAACATCCATGTATTAGTGAGATACTAATAATTTACCTCATATGTTACGTGTTGCAACCTGAGTGGGATAAAGATTGTGTCATTGTCATTGATACGTAGTTACCTTAAAAATATTTGGTATTCTGAACAACAGTAACAACAACAACTATTACTACTACTACTACCACCACCATTACTACTACTTCTACATCCACTACTACAACTACAATTGCTATCGTTGTCATCATGATCATCACCACACCCCTACTACCAACACCATCACAACAATAACAAGAACAACAACAGTGTTGATAATCAGGTGGACGGGTAATAGAGTAGAGGCTAGACATTGGCTTTACTTATCACGATGAAGGTGACGTCAGCATCGCCAACATTGTTTAAGATGTTGTTTTGAATTTTTCTGTTTGAATATGATTAAAAAAACCCAACTATATATTGAAGAAAACCTATTCAATAATATTGAAACTTCTGAAGATAATGATTCACCTGAGTTGCGTGTGTGTGTATGTTTGTGTGTGTGTTAATTTGTTTTTTTCAGATTTAGAGAAAGCATTAGATAAGCTAGATAGAAAATTCATGTATCTGTTTAATGTTTTGGATTTCTTTAATTTCGGACCTTCTCTCACAGTAGATAAAAAGTATTTTATACAAATATGAATAGCTGCATCATAATCGCTTGTTGTCTAAAATGTTCCCCGTCTGTAATGGAGTGAGACACATGTTTACCGAATCTCTCATCTCTGTTTACTGTTGCGACAGCTATTCTTTCTTATGCAATACAAAAACAAAAACAAGGACTTGGAGGAAATACATATACCATGGTAATGCAAACAAATTCCTTTTTGCCGATGATGATCATTGAAAGGGAAGGTTAGCACCTGAGTCCTTGTATACTTATATGTTGTTTCCACAGCTTAAATTTACCCAGGATTTAGGAATTCAACCATTTAAAATGCAGCTTTATATTGATGAACCTTAAAATGGGTGAAAATTTGTTAGCATTCCACGACTTAATTTGCAGGAGTTATGTCCCCTGATTGTCCGTCCTCCTGGCGTTGGTTTCCATAAGATAACTATACCAGGGATTGCTTGACTTAAACCAAATTTTGTATGTAGTTTTATATTGATTAAACCTTGAACGAGTTCCATTTCAAAAGTTCCAAAGCATCATTTAGATGAGTTATGGACTCCGATTTCCCATCCTTCTACATTTAGTTTCTGCAGTATGACTATAATAAGGATTCTTAGATTTCAAAAAAATTTAGTACGCACCTTTATACTGATGAGACCTTAACTAAGTATGATTTCTAGAGTTCCACAACATTATTTACATGGGGTTATGGCCCTTGATTGTCCTTCATTCTGACTTTGGTTTCTGCAGCATTACTCAATCAAGGATTGTTAAATTTGAACTAAAGTTAGCACGCATCCTTGTATTGATGAAACATTGAATGAGTTGAATTTCAAGTGTTCAACATTTTGCTTTAGAAGAATTACGTCTCCAGATTGCCCGTTGTCCTAACTTTGCCTTCCGCAGCATAACTTTACTAAGAAATGTTAGTTTTTAACAAAAGTTATCATCATCGGCACATTTATATTGATGCAACCTTGAATAAGCTCATTTTCGGCATTTCACGTCATCATTTATATTCATGCAACCTTGAACAAGCTCATTTTCGGCATTTCACGTCATCATTTATATTCATGCAACCTTGAATAAGCTCATTTTCGGCATTTCACGTCATCATTTAGAAGAGTTAGGACCATCTTCTCCAGACTTTGGTCTGCCGATACAACTTCCTCTTTGCAATGCACCCATCGTTAATATCTCCAGACTTTGGTTTTCCGATACAACTTCCTCTTTGCAATGCACCCATCGTTAATATCTCCAGACTTTGGTTTGTCGATACAACTTCCTCTTTGCGATGTACCCATCGTTAATATCTCCAGACTTTGGTTTGCCGATACAACTTCCTCTTTGCAATGCATCCATCGTTAATATCTGCAGACTTTGGTTTGCCGATACAACTTCCTCTTTGCGATGCAACCATCGTTAATATCTCCAGTTGGAAAAATAACTGTGATCAAATCCTATAAATCAAAGAAATTAACCCTTCCACTTACAGTACTGCCTAATTAAAATAAACATATATTCAACAAATTGAAGACAGATGTATACATATCGCTTTAGAACTACAAACTGGATCAAATTAGTATGGCAACTTTTAAAAGCGCAAAACTATTGCAATGGAGAATTATAAAAAGACGATAGATGTTTTATTTGTCACCTCAGTGATTAAACAGATTATAATTTTTTTAAAAAAATAATTAATTGCGATTTTAAGCAATCTGATTGGCCATGCCCTTCTGAATTTCGTTGGTTCACACATATATGAACCGAAGCAAATTGCATTTCATTGGGCCCCGCCCACTGGTACTACTTTTAGACCATTCGCAGAAATTCGTGTGTAAAATAAATTGCAAGCGAGTGTTTGTTTACAGCAACTACGGAGCAGTGTATCGGAAATTGCAGCTCATGTGAACAGTCTGAAGAAAAAAAAATGTGAATGACAATACTAAATTCACCATAAAAATAGAACTGAAAATACAGAGATAAAAGTACGATATACCAAAAATGTAAATATTATCGATCGATCGAGAGAGTCCTGACATTCCACAACATTTTCCTCCAAAGTAACATTTTAACAAGTATACATATATATTATCATTTTTAAAAACATCTGGCAAGGTAACGGTGAGCCGATTATTAAAGCGGTACACGATAGGTGGGCTTCTCGCATTGATACAAGTCGCATTTTGCCCTAACACAATGTTATTAAATTAAACATTCTTTCCAGTTCCAATTGCAGTTTAAATACATAGTGTATTTCTAGTCTTTACGTTTAAGAATGTTATCAAACTCCCCCTCTTAAAACGTGGAAGCTGTCCTTGTTGATCGAAAAGTTGTGCGAAAAAGTAAGCTGAAGCTTCGCTGTGATCCACAGAGAAGTGCTGAACGTGTTTTGGGAAGGAAGCAAAAGTCAATAAACCCCGAAAAGCGTAGCAGTAAAACTTGAACTGGATACATCGAAATAATGAATCCTAGTCTGATCATTTATTTCAAAAAAGTGGCTCTAGCCATGGCTATTTATGGAGATTTGAAGCCCGGCAATCTCTCTCTCTCTCTCTCTCTCTCTCTCTCTCTCTCTCTCTCTCTCTCTCTCTCTCTCTCTCTCCATATGAAAAGTCTACCTGTTGTTTGGTATATGCCTATATAAGTAACATTAACCATATATATTGAAAACTTACGAAATCGTTTTTTGGGAGCTAAAGTTGTACGATAACCATGGCGGCGCTACTCCCTAATTTTGACATTGGTAAATATGGGCACACGAATTAAACTAATTGGAAATTATATTTCACTTTTAATCATTTGCACATTTATCCACCATGGATTTAATTTTGTTTCAATTGGGTTAATTGTCCGATAGAGGCTGTATGTATGATGATTTTACCGACTTGGGGTAAATTTGTGCCAGGTAGCCAGGAAACTGCTAGCCGTTTTCTTATTGGTTTTATGCAAATTACGGATATTGATGGCTGTTTTTAATGTATTTCTGCACAGTAAAAACTGCGGTTAGAATGAATGGATATTTTTTTTTAAGAATTCCAACTATTCTGTTGTTCATATCTGTAAAATTAAATTATAAGGATGGACCATTTTATATATATATATTTTTTTTAGGTTTAGTGAAGGTATGAAAAAAAAAACACACCAAAAAAATTCAAACTGTGGTATGAAAAGCGTCAGATCATACAGTTTGCACAGCGATTTTTTTTTCAGTTCATACTTCACGGAACTTAAAAATTAAAATAAACAGTCAATCCTTAAGAAAATACCGGAAACAGGAGTCAGTGGAACTTAGCAGTGTATCATATATCACAAGCTCTTGGTGGGAATTTTTTTTTTTTCTCGCTACAACTGTTAAGAAAACAATGTTACAAATTCACATAGAGACACATTCTACAAAAAAAGTCATTGATATTAATATTCTATTATTGAGGATTTCATGAAAGATTGGTTAACTGAATCAGAACCAAATGTATTGTCCTCATTAAAAAAAAAATAATAAAAAAAATAATAATAATAATAATAATAATAATATTGCTATTATTATTATTATTATTATTATTATTATTATTATTATTATTAAGTCATGGTGTACAGTCAATTTCGAAGTGAAGTCAGAAATATTAGAAATCAAAGTTAATAGTATAGTTCAAATATCTTACATAAAAGCAAAATATTCATCACAGGGATTGGTCAGACAAAGGTATAGTTTTCATCCAATATAAATCGGATGATAAATGAAAGAAATACAAATTTTTTGATAAATTGTGGCATGGATTTTATATATCGCAGTAAAATCTTTGAAAATATCTCGTTTTGATCTAATAAGGAAATAAAGGACCGACCATTTAAGTTTTTATTTATTTATTTCTTATGTTTGTTTTTTTTTTTTTTTTTTTTTTTTTTTTTGGGGGGGGGGGGGGGTGGGAATTCTATCGAACTGGGATATTTTTTTCATTGACCTCAAGATATATATTTTTTTCAGATAATATAATGGATATATTTAGTTCTTTTTTTTCTACAAATCAGTGCAAGAATATTTTTTCAAGCTAATTGGGGGTCGGATATATTAAAAAAAATTACCATGACCTTCTCCCCCCCCCCTCACACACACACACACGCACACGAAAAATGAAATGGTCGGTCCCTAAGAGTTTCAAGACTTAGACGCTGATACAGAAAACTTCTTATTGAAAACAAATTTTAAGAGTAGGCATAATTGTAAATTGTAAATTGTCGTACTGAGAGTAAATCGATAATGTTACCAATAAATATTCACCAGAAGTGGGGAGAAACATTTAGAGATGAGCAATTAAATTGAAAAGATACGTGATATCATTACCATCTTAATGTACCACTGACATAGAATTAAGAAGCTTTCAGTGTAAAACACTTAATGATTTTTTTTTCGGGTGTAAATTAATATAAAATTTACTTGTTGAGTTTTGCTGCATGACTGAAGAAAAAAACTTTCACGTTTTCTGGGGCTATAGATATGTTCAGGATATTTTGGCGGGTAATTTGACCACATTTTTTAAAAACAAAGAAACATTTCGATTGGATTTAAATTTTTAATATTGATTTCGGTGTTCAAACAAAAAGTCTTACATATTTATATAAAAGAAGATATTGACAGATTCCGCCAGTTTGAAACGACTAAAACCTATACATGCCGGTTCGATCACACGGGTCGATCAGACATGTGCAGTTTAACTTACGGGCAAGACTATGGTTGAACTACATAGTGATAACAAGCTTGAAGGTAGGGTTTCCCCTTTAATCAGTTTTGACCTCGTGTACA
Organism: Margaritifera margaritifera; assembly: GCA_029931535.1. Lineage (NCBI taxonomy): Eukaryota > Metazoa > Mollusca > Bivalvia > Unionida > Margaritiferidae > Margaritifera > Margaritifera margaritifera. The sequence goes on along the minus strand of JAQPZY010001382.1, from coordinate 450,113 downwards.
GGTGGTGCTTATTTAGCAGATATTGGGGATCAATTTTCAACATTGATTTAAAAAGCAGACTATTAAGAGAGTGTGGAACCATCTGCTGTGGAGTATGACTAACCCTATTGGGCGTTGGTGAGATTCAAAACTAGACCCACTTCAAGTGTTACATTTGATAATCTTACTGTAATTAAAACAGTAGTTTATTTTAGGAATATATAGTCGAATTTGTCTAATCCGGCCCGAGTATTGCGGAGCTCTACCCGATGCGGCCCAAAACAATCCGGCCCATCTTGGCTTTTTTTCGTGATAGATTTGACGCTAAATATTCAGGTTTATTACCTAATCCGGACTAATTATCTTGTTTCCTTTTTGGTTGGATTACAGCCATTCCACCGAATACTTCTGCAAGGGCGTCATTTAAATTCAACCTATGCTTTGACCATAACCTGTGGAAATGACCTAAATAATACACAGTTGTTCGCCATCTTAAGCATACCTAAGACCACCATGAGATCCTTTCAATAAGAGTAATATACAGATGACATATGTCGCTTACCTCAGTGTCCCTTTTATTTAATTTGTTATGATTGTACAAGCATCAATGTCTGAGATATGGAGATATCCAGCTGAAAGTATCGTATTGTTCAGCACTCTCTATTTTACACTATTTATGCTAGTACCATATGGTCCTTGACTCTCAATTTATGTACTGTTATGTATATTTAATCTATCATGTGTTTAAATCTTGTCCATGAATGTAAGTTGTACTTGAGATTCTGGTCAATTGTAAACTGAATGTTGACAAGCATTTGAGTTTAAGGTCAGTCTTATTTACAATTAGACTGGGTTTTTCACATTGGATTGCTTCAGATCCTGTTATTATATAGGTCAAGTGCAAATGTGTATAAATATGGACTTGGTAATCAAATAATTAATTCCTGCTTTAGATATGTCCGTGGGAATCCATTTGAGGTCAGATTTTATAGTTTCTGCCGTTGAAGTCAACTATAATTCGAAGGGAATTATTTACTTAATATATTCATTGGAATTACTGAGGTGCTCATTGACTTTTGAATTTATACATTACTTTGGACTTTTGTGAACTCGCTCAAAGACATTCTGGATTGTATCATTCTGTTATATAAGGACATTTAAGATTACTGGAACTCACTCGGAACATTCTATATTTTTGGACTTGTGATTAGGACATTTAGGATTATTTGGAATTTGATTCACAATATTGCAAGTATCTCTTGAATTTCACTTTGTATTCTAGGGAAATAAATTGCTTGTTGATATTAATTGCATTGTTGCTTTCACTTTCTTTCTGTTACATATTTTTTAAGACCTCAAGTCGTAACAATACTACTTATGCTAGTACGCTAGGGTCCTTGACTCTCAACCTATATACTACTTATGCTACACGTTTTTAAACGGTAAAATAAGAAAACGTAAAAGGAACCCCAAATCGCCTCTACGCTACTTGCTTAAGATATATACCAAGTTTGGTTGAAATACCTTGAACGGTTTGAGAGTTATGCTCCGGAAATGAAAATGTTTTTGGACAGGTGGACATATCGATAGCTATATCCCACTGGGATAACAAAGGCACCATGCACTTGGTCCAACTGTGAGTAATATTGCAGGTGAGTGTAAGTAATGCCTGGGAGGATTTGGTCAAAGAATTTCAGGTATACAGTAAGGTGCTGTACTTGGTTGGCTTGGAGTCTTCTTACAAGTTTCTATAAGGTTTATTGAGATTAAAAATTAGGTCAAAATCATCACAAGAGTCCCGTGGATGTTATCTTTCAACTGCCTGCTTAGTGCATGATCACAAAACCATATGCATTTAAACTGGACTAAAAAGGGCATCACTGTGACCTCTTTTTTGGTAATAGTGTATAGAACAAGACAACTCCAATAAGCGGTTAGACTAATGTTGTGAAAAAGTCTGTGTGCTATTAGTAATATTTGAGACAGGGCAAATAGGTCACTGTAAACTGTTTGAAGCAGCTAAGCAAGAGGCCCAAGTGGATCTCAGATCGCTGGATTATATCTGCCTAATAGACAAATGCAAAAGCAGCTGGCAAACAAATTGGGTCAGTAGGATGCTTTCTGTTGAATTTCCTTCCAGTACTGTTGCTTAGGAAAACACGTGTTCGAGGTTTCTCTAGTTTTTGTATCTTTGTCCATATTTGATGACACAGAAGCATAATTTCTCCAATATTGGAAGGCCCCTTTGCCATGAAGCTTTGTCACAGGTTGTCAGATTCTGTCCAGCGGTGTTTAAAAAATAAAGTGGTGTACATTTTTTTCTACTTTTAGTAACAGCAGCCATATTTTATGCCGTAACAGAATCATTTGTATAAATCTGAAAAGATTTCGGGCCAGGACACTTTCTGTCAAATTTGATCAATCTCTGTTATGCGCATTTTTTTTAGAAGTTATCAAAGGCTTTTCTATTTTTAGTAACAGTATCCATATTTGATAGCAAATTGGCATCATTTGTACAAAGTTAAAAGCCCTTCATGCCAGAATGCCTTCTGAAAATTTTGGTCAAATTCTTTAAAGTGGTTTTTGAGAAGTCATTTAAAGAATTGTCGTGCTTAGTAATGGCGACCGCATTTGAGTGCCAATCGTAAAGTCCCTGCGGAGGTTGAGCAGACGCCAATAGCGCCATGGACATTGACAAAGCATGCCTTGAAGTTTTGGCAACCGCCTACAGGAAGACTGAAGGAGTCTGCTGAAAAAAGATCGGCAAGCTAAACTATGGTTAAAGTCGTACGAGCTTTAAGCTCCAGCACCTCCAGCGAGCCCAGGTCCCTAAGAAAATCCCCGCTTACGACGCCTCAGCATCCAAGGAGGAAGGGCTTAAGAGGCCAAGCAGGAGAGGGAACCCTGTAGCTGGAGGCAGAAACCAACGGTCGCAGCGGAAAAGGGGGAACAGTTCACCCCTTATGTTTCCTGGCCTCTCGAAAACTTTGTGAAAGCCCCCTCACCATGGTCGAACGAAGGAGTAAAAGGAGATCTGGTCGTGATGAAACCCCCGTAAGACTCTTTAATCTGGAGACGATTTTCATGTCTTCCACGCCCGAAAGCTTTGGACACAAATCCGTGAGAAGGCGGTAAACTTCGTTTACTGCTTTATCAAAAGCCCGGATCTCTTCCTTCTTCTCTGGCTGCACAGACAGGCGAGAGGAGGAAGGGGATCCAAAGGTAGGAGGGACCTTCTCGACTGGTTCATCAGCGAACTCGCTAGAGTCCACCAAAACCGAAAGGACGCCATCGTCCTGCTCCCGCTTCTGAGAGGAGACGGGATTTCCCGATCTGATATGACCGTCCATTTTGGAGGATTAGTGAGATTTTTAAGATGGCTGCCATACTGGACGTCAGTTCAGCACCAGTTTCATTTAGGACCAACTACACATCACAAGTCTTTTAGTAAAAACCCCATGTTGATATGACCATGCATTCAGTAGGAATAGCGATAACAAGACTTTCAAGATGGCCACTGTGGTAACCATATTGGATTGCGAGCAGCACCATTTCATTTAGGACTAACTAGAGCATGGGATGAAGGTGTGTGTGAAGTTTCATGGCAATCCTCCAAATAGTGTATTAGGAGTAACGATAACAAACTTGTGCTAACGGACAGATGGACGAAAGACCATCCCATAAGCTCTTCTGGTCTATGACCAGTAGAGCTAATAATTATTGATGCAACAATCAGAATGTAACTGCTTAAATGAGTATTTCTAATAAAGCAGTGCTATGCATTTATTTCAAAGCAGTAATTGAGCATAATGCCTATGGCAAGTACTTATTGATATTCAATTTCCAGAATTGAAGAACAAAACTATGAAGGGCACTGCTAACAATTGCTATTCATTATTAAATTTTCACGAAGATGAACAAAGGGAATTAAAATGACGAAACCACAAAAGGGTATTGATAATTACCCTATGCAGAGAAAATAAACAAGTACCGCAAAAGTAAGCACCAAATGAAATTCTGAAACTACCACACTGAAGGAGTTACCTACCCTAACACCAGGCAAGAGAAAGAGGAAAAACAGTAACGAGCACCCCTGGACAACACTACACAACAAGTCACCAAATCTAGGAAGAGAGCTAATTTCGCAATCAAATAATGCAAGAACTGAGGGGTTAATCACTCAATTAAAAGGGAACATTTGAATAATTGACTGAAAAACGAATTTTAACACAAAAACTAAGACCATTTCCCCAAGAGTGAATTGTACACAACTGGGCATTACAAGCACCTGCAGAAGAGTCTCCCACATGAGCCGATGACATGGTAGTCAGACTGGATCTGGGTTCTCTCTGTTCTAGATTTCTAGAACATTCTATATAATGGGAGGTTGGAATTAAGAGCTTGGACAAGGGGGACTTAGCATCCCAGAAGGTAAGCAAGGCAATAGTGACAGGTAATATATTACTGCTATTAAAACCTTTCTGTACCAATAAGTATCTGTCAAAAGTTTGAAAACATCTTGTGATCATTTTTGTTGCCTGATTGTGCATTTGTGGAAAATGAAGGAATATATTAGCAATCATACAAGTTTGTAGTTGGGATTCACAATACAAGAAACAAATTTTCAGCTTATACAAATTTTTATTTCTGTTCTTTTTAATATGGCATGTAATACACATGCCAATTCTTTTATCACAGATGAAAATGTTTACACAAAGACAATTTCATATTTAACCCCTGCCACTGCTTAGCACGACACTCATCAAACAGACTTAAGGACAGTTTTACTTTCTTGACAGTTGACAGACTTTTATAAGGTAATAACTGGTACAATTTTAGCCCTATTCTGGCCCCCGGGTACTTCGTAAACCATTGCTAGATTTACACTGTACCAACACCAGATTGCTCAGAATGGGATAGAAATTATTTTACTTATAGTCTTTCCAGCAATACTTTGTGAAAAAGAAGAGATAATGTAAGGCTACTTCTTCAAAACACAGTGGGGAAAAAGTATGAGAAAAAGGATAAAAATAAAACATTTGCCTGTTTACTTAACACACCTTAATAAACTTAACAAAAGCATGCTATTACTCGCATACTTAGTAACTAGCTATCTCTGCAGTCCAGGTTGCATCTATTTTCGTGATCACCTGGCTCCACATCACCGAGACCATATCTGAATTCACTTTGTTACTGCTAATCATGCAGTGTGTAATCAATTTTTAACATAAAATCGAAAAAAAGCTGGGATAGTATAGCTATTTTTGAAAAAGGAAAAATTTTGAGTCTAAAAAAAAAAAAGGGAAATGTTGGTCTACTAGCAAGACAGTTTCTACAAAGCTTACAAATTTCCCACAATTCTTTAATGCATCGATGCACTGCAAGCACCATTATCTAAGAGTCTCCTGAAAAGAACATTTATAATCTGCCCACCCCACCCCTCCTCCTACTATTAGAAGAAAATGTTACAATATGCAATTGAAGATCTTTGCTAATGTGAATATGAACTTTTATAAACCAGTAAAACCTCAAACCAGCTTATCCAAGGTAGAGGTTAATACGACAGATTTACTGGTTCATAAAACTTTGTATTCATCGAAACAAAGGTCTACACTTGTTTAATTACAAGCTTTTAGTGAAAACAAGAAGCCCATGTGTACCTCAGTAACTCGACAAGCTGGCCATTTCACTAAGCATGCTTGTGTCGTATTTACCATGTAGTACAAGAGCGCAATCAAACTTTATTTCATGTTGACTTTTACTCTAGTAAAAATTCTTTCCAAAAAAAAGTAATAATTTATATGTATACTCTCCTGCTCACAATCAAACTTTTCTAAGATCTTGACGATATAAACCTATTTACAAAGCTTGATCAAAATTGGATGAGAAATATAGTCTCTAGATTTAGAGAGGTAAAAAGTTAAGCCAATCAGATAAAAGATCATTCCATTAATATGCGCAGATCTCACTTATAATATAACTTATGACAATGTTAATGTAAGCTAATTGACCAGCTGGAGCAAAATCCTATTTAAATTTGGTCTCCAGAGTGGTAACAAACTCAGCCAATCAGATACAAGATTTCATCATCAATATGAATAGAATAAATAGATCTTGCTCATAATCAAACTTATTGAACATCTTAATAATATAAGACTATTTAGCAAGTTCGATCAAAATCTGATCGGAAATATAGTTGCTAGATCACTTTATTAATATTCAGCGATCTTGCTCATGATTATACTCAGCTGAGGTCTTGATATAAGCATATTTAACATGTTTGATGATCAAGATCTGATCAAAATTACAGTCTCAAGAGCGGTAACCAGCTCCACCAATAGATGCAGGATCACCTTACAAGTATGCATAGGACTCTATCATAATAAAACTCGTTCAACAACTTGCTGATATTAGCTAATTACCAAGCTTACCGTATATACTCGCATAAAATACGGTTCCAAATGCAAACAACATAGACCCTGATCTGCCATTGCATAATGTACTGGCAGATCGGGGTCTATGTTGTTTGTTCTACTGATTAGTCCTTACAAACTGCATAGACCCAGATCTGCCGGCGCATTATGTGACGGCAGATCTGGGTCTATGCAGTTTGCAGTTGGTACGAGTTTATACGCGAGTATATACGGTAATTAAAATCAGTGAGAAATACAGACTCTTAAGTGGTATGAAGCTCAGCCAATCTGATGCAAGATCACATAATTAATATGTGTAGATCTCACTCATAATAAAACTCGTTAGATACCCTAATGTTATAGCCAATTAACCAAGTTTGATAAACACTATCAGAAATAGTCACCGAAGTGTTGACAAGCTATTCCAGTGCAAAATCACGTCATCAATATGCATGGTTCTCGCTAATAATTGTGTTCATCTGAGATCTTGATGATTTAAGCATATTTGCCAAGTCTAACCAGAAACTGGATAAGAAATAGTGTCTTGAGTTTTAATAAGCTCAGCTAATCATGTGCAACATCACCTCAACAATATGACTGGATCCCGTGCTTTATCAAACTCATGTGAGATCTTAATCATATAAGCCTATATTCCACGTTTTATTAAAACTGGATCAAAAGTATAGCTTCCAGAGTAGTAAAAAGCTCTACTGATTTGATACAATATCACCTCATTTAATATTCATTGATCTTTTTCATGACTGAATTTGTCCAAAATGTTAATGATATAAGCCCATATTCCAAGTCTGATAACAATCAGACCAGAAATAAGACTTCCAGAGTTGTAAGCAAAACCAACTCAGTAAAATAATATTGCTCATTATTGAACTCGTATGAGATCTTAATGATATACACATCAGCCCATATTTCAAATCTGATTAAAATTGTATCAGAAATGTGGTCTCCATATGGCAGTCATACAGGGTATGTGTAAAACTTTTAAATACTTTTCACCTTCTTGACAAATTATTCACTAAACCTTTTTTTTTTAAATGGTTCAATTTGTTTAGTCGTATCAGAAATATAGATGCAGCAAATAACAATGTTTAGAAATTCTGTCATTTCAGTTTTGTTTCCTACACAGGGTCAGAAGTACAAATACTTGTGTACTTAAATGTGGAAAATGAGCAGTGTACATTTTGTACTGAACACAGAGACAACATTGAACATTTTTTCTTTGAGCATACAGTATACACAATCTTTGAGCAGAATTGTTTTAAAAGATACAATTAAACTGAATATTGATATACCTTTAAATACTGAAATAATTTTCTGTCTGTTGGATCCCAAACTAAATCATATCACTACATATATTAAACAGCACATCTATTCCTGAAAAAAAAAAAACAACTTTAATATCGGATCTAAACTTTATTAAATTTATGAACTTTTAGTTGAAATTATGGTTACCTATTACTTACCCTCACAGCAAAAAAACCCCAAAACAAATTCCAGCCAGTATTGGATCACAAGAAGAAAATAAAAATTGGAGTGTGTATAATGTGTTTAGTACATGTGCATAAAGTATGTCATTGTATGTGAGGTTGGTAAGAATTACAAGTATGAATGAAGATCATACCTGAATATACTATTGTATATATATGTTCAAGACTAAAATATCTAAATACATATTTGATATGTTCACTGTAAATTAATATGCCTTTTTTGGGGAGAAAAAAGTAAAAAAAAAAAAAAAAACAAACAAAAAAAAACATAATATCGTCTTTAGAGTGGCAATAGGCTTATCCAATCACACGCAAGATCACTTCATTAATATGCATGGATCTTACTCATTTTCTAACTGATCCAAGATCTTGATGATACAAACCTATATTCCAAGTCCGATCAAAAATGTGATCAGAAATGTGATCTCCAGAGTGGTAACAAGCTCAGCCAATCAAATGCAAGATCACCTCATTAATATGCATGTATCTTACTGTATGGCCGGATGAGCTAAAAATGCAATTTAATTTGCTTTTGAACTGCACAAATGCCATTTTAGCCACATGAAAAGTCAATGACATCATGGCCATATATATGACTTGAAGAATAGTCACATGACATGAATATCACACATCACATGACAATGTGGCAGCCAATAAAACACCGTGCCTCACAGGAATCACATAATATCTGCTCTTTCCTCCAGAAAGCCAGAGAAATCTAGTACTGAGGAAGGGATTACGATCAAAAAGGATTTACCTTATTTACTAGTTTATGGTATTGCACATCTAACTGCAAGCAGTGGTGACTCGGATCTCAAGGCATGTTATGCCATGGCAGATGTTGGTCTATTCTGTTCAAATTGGGCATGCATTTTACTTGCAAATACAATGCTCTTACACCTACTCGTCCCACAATCTATTTCATTCAAGTATATTAAGTGAAACAATTAGTGAGTAATTATTTTCAAACATGAGAAAACATCAATTAGTTCCAAATACATGTTGCACATCACTTTTTTGTTTTAAAGTTAACTTTCTGGAAGAATTAAATCAGTTGGTTCCTACTTTTAGTAATGTAGCATTCGTAAAAATTCTTCCTCAGGCTGAGATTTTACATAATCTTGCTTATGATACTTCTGACATAGGGATTTTTTCTGTGAGACAAAAAAAGTTGAAAGGATCAAAATCAACTGTGTAGTTTTAAAATTGTACATTTTGCGAATGTTTGTATTCCTAATAAAAAGAGTTGTGGTATTTCTTTAATTGGTTGGTTGGTTGTTATGGGTTTAACGCTCTTTTTCAGCACATGATACATGGCAGCCAGTATATTTGGTGGAGGAAGAACCAGAGAAAACCCCGGGAAGAACCACCGACCCATGGGAAGCTACTGGCAAGCTTTCTCACACACCCACGTTGGCTGAGCCCGAGACTTGAACCCATGAGGACAGAGGTGAGATGTCAGTGATCTGTAAAGGTGAGCGCCTTAGACCAATCGGCCACCCGGGGCCCTTCTTTAATTGGAGGAAATCCTTAATTGTTTTCAGGGATAAAATGACTCTTTCAGAGCAAATTCAAGATATTATGACTGCATTAAATCCTCGATGACTGACAATTTTTTGGTGAAATATTCATACAAATAATACAGACATTCAAAAATCTAAATCTGAGCAAGAAAATTTAAGATGTTTAGAGACAATGAGCAAGATCTAGTAATTAGTGTGAAGTGATGGGGACCTTAAATGAACTAAAAAATTGCAGCATTTTTTAAACACTGCTTGAGAACCTGTACAATTTTTTTTATACCAGGTGAAAAATACAACATGCCAAACATACTCTTTGTCATGAACATACCTAATAAAATATCCAGGGTGTCAAAATGATTTTCATTAAAATTATTTAACTGACCTTTTATATATATATCACCTCACCTCATTATCCCATAACAAACCTAACTGTCCAATGTCTTCAATAAAATACTTTGATCCAAGTATTCATTTTTCTTTATACAACGATTTAAAAGTACAAATTTAGATACATAACGTAAAAGTACCTTAGTGTGTGTATATGGACAAATTTGCAAAATATGGGTGAAAAACGGCTGAATTATGACAGCAAGTATTTGTATATTTTATATCGCTATGATTACCTTGTCATCTGAGACCCTTTACCAGGGCTGAAAAAAAATTGCTACAGTGGTGATTATGTAATGATTCACAAGGTTCATGATAGGATTTACCCGCAGTACAATAGGATGACCAATAAGAAACAACTGATTGACTGTTAGTAATCTGTTAGTTTTGGGTTTAAGTAATAAATTATTAGACACATACCCCCATTTCCAAAATTGTCGTGCTGTATACTAAAGTTAGTTGCAAGTAGTATACAGTTCCTTCGTGAGGTAAGAAGTGAAAAAAGTCAACAAGGGTCGTACAATCATCAAATGTCTTCTATACAATACCTCTGAACAAGTGAAATATTTGTTTATGTAGTATAACCAATAATTTTAATGGAAAAATGTACATACACACTTAAAAGGTTATGGCACTGGACTTTGTCCTGCCTAGAACAGTTAACAGACGAGTGACAAACTGTCAAGCATGCTTGGAGATAACAAATTAAGACAGTAACATATATGTTCCCATATACATCTTTAACAGAATTGTGTATTGTGACATCATTAACAACTTTTAGTTTGGAGCAGGCACATGAGCAACTTCCTTCTGGGCGTGGGATGGATAAGCAATTTTTAAATCCACGCCCTATGATGTAAATAAGCAGATAAGACCAGGTCGCGGGCTGTAGGTTACACATGCCTGGTTTAGAGTAATGCAGAGCTACCATATGGAAAGAGATGGCATCTCGGATCATTTTAGTGTATCAACGTATTTCTTGATAAAGCATTACAAAGCACTCATTCAGTTGTAATACATACTAGATATGCTCCTTTCAATACCATATTTCTTAAGTAGAAAAACAAATTTTTAAAGGAAGGCCGGGCCTCACGAGATGGAACTAAGGACAGCAATCATTCTGGTTGATCTGAATAGAAGAAAAATGGCACCTAAAAGGAAACCTGATGCAAGCATGAAAGAAATGACAAAACAATATATACCATGAGCAGTTATGAAATTATATACTAGCCAAGCTTAACTAGTTCTTCATTTGCACTTCCTAAGGAAATAATTAATATAACAACCTCGCCCATCTTGTGACAACAATATTGGTTGAATCATCATAGTAAATACACGAGTCATCAATAGAACGCCCCTTTACACATGGCGTTTCTTGATTCTGTAAGGCATGAAATTGAATACATTGGCACTCAAAACCGACTTATTTTGACAACCTTGAAACAGAAGTTAAAAGCTAATGCTTTTTTTGGTTAACTGCAGTCTATAAAAATCAAATATAAATGACATATACGAGACTCCTCATATAACATTGTTTTTGTTTCATGTTTTTGAGTCTAATTTTTAAAAATTGTCTGGCTTTATGACAGTTTCAAACCTTAATATGAACACTTGCTTTAAATTTCAGCTGTGTGAAATGAGCTCAACCAAAACCATCTAACATTGTTTTCAAACCTACAGCCTTCCTTTGTTTATTATACACAGAAAATTCTATCAACCACCGTAACCATATTTATGTTTATAACAGGTTTGACAAAATTTCCTCAGCATGGAGCACATCATGTTCATCAAGGTTAAAAAATCACAAAGGCCAATCATTTCACAATATAATAAACATAGCATACAAATGCCCGATTTGCTGCTTTGCACCTAAAAGTGGAATTCAACTATTAATATGTAAATGGCTGTGAATTGTAACATAATTACAAACAGTATTAAAGTTTTCCTCTCTCAAATTACGACTGCAAAGTACACGGTTTAAATGCTAATTTGGAAATAAACAAAAATCTGACATTTTTTCAACCTGAAATGTGTTATATCCAAACTCTGGATAATACTAAGTTTTCTCGGAATAGGTATTTGCTTGCAATTGCTTTTTTTATTTGTCATTTGACTATAAAATGTTAGTGACAAACTTTTTCAGGACGACTACCGCCAACATTTCGTTAAATTACCATCTTCACAGATTGTAAACTAACATTGCTAATCAGATAAGAATCCTGACAATTAGACAACTTCACATAAAAATAAAGTCCATAAATCACATCGAAAGCACAAGTAATGATGATCAAAATTACCCATGCTTTGCCTTCATGCCTGCCTTCTAAAGTTGTGGGTAATTTTTCAGCTGTTTGGATTATTAATGGATCTTGTTCATTTCGACCTGCATTGTTTTTAACCTCCTTTCTTTTAATACTTATTGACTACATATTTCAAAATGTGTGTGTGTGTGTGTGTGTGTATATATATATATATATATATAATTTGTCAAATACAAATCTTTCTTCCTCCAACAAGAACTACTCATTAACTGTCAATAAACACAAAACAATATGTAATATTCAAACTGTAAAGTCTTGCCACATGGTGTTATTATTATAATATGTTCTGATGAATGACATAATTCAATAAACAAGCATCTCCCTTTTGTTGAGCCTGCTTTTTATTTAGCTAGAAAGCACAAAACTTTAACAATGAGCTTGATCTAAAAAGACCTTTCAAGACTGACCATGATCTGGAGTGTGGATGGACGGATGTCTAGGGTGTGGATGGACTTGTGTATGGACAATAACATTAAAATGATCAACATGCTGAGCTTCTGCCAAGGCGGGATTTGAGAAAAAGGATAAATATTAATGTATTACATTTCACATAGGTCCTGGATGTGCTTTACAGACATAATAGTCTGTGTCGAGCCTGCTATCATGGAAGCTTGACACAGCGCTCACATTGGTGTCCATGCAACTGTCCATCCAGATGTCTGTCTGTACAACTGACCACACCCTAGAAAATGTCAGTATGCAAGCGTTACAGTATACCCCCCCCCCCCCCATTGCAAGATATTAAGTCTATTGAGTCTGAATATAATTTTTATAAAATGGGGAGATAACTCTAAGAGTAATAATCTGACAGTCAAATCTTGTATGGGACAAAAACTCATCATGATACAAATGCATACCAAGTTTTATGAAAATATCTGAAACAGTTCTGGCCCCATATTCATACAACTCACTAAATAAGTGTAAATTCAAACTCAATTATTTTTTCACTGGGTTTGATTATATTCACTGAACTTTCAAAAAATAACCAACTACATTTAGCAGCATGCTTAAACTAAATTAATGTCAACTTTAAAATCTCTAGTAGGTCAAACACTTTGTTAATAGCACAAATTTAGTCAGAGTATTAAGTTTTGTTAATACAGAGCCAAGATACACTAACTGGACAAGAGTGTAACATACAGAGACAAGATATATTAACTGGACAAGAGTGTAACATACAGAGCCAAGATATACTAACTGGACAAGAGTGTAACATACAGAGCCAAGATATACTAACTGGACAAGAGTGTAACATACAGAGACAAGATATATTAACTGGACAAGAGTGTAACATACAGAGCCAAGATATACTAACTGGACAAGAGTGTAACATACAGAGCCAAGATATACTAACTGGACAAGAGTGTAACATACAGAGCCAAGATATATTAACTGGACAAGAGTGTAACATACAGAGCCAAGTTATATTAACTGGACAAGAGTGTAATGGATGGATATAATTTGTAATACAAATGGGAACAACTCTTAAAATGCTGATCAGACAGACTCCATTTATTGCAGGACATCAAACAGAAGTAATCTCAAAGGGTTTAGGAGATAATAAATAAACAAAAAGTAGGATGCAAGGATAGACAAGCACACTCCAGTATACCCCCTCCCCCTTCTTGTTTGCAAGGGGTCAATGTTAATGAATTTTAGACTAAACACAATGTTAAAGTTCTTTTATTTTCTAGCTAATAAAAGGTCAATTCGACTAAAAAAGGTTTTTTCTTGTTCTGTATAATTGTAAAAATATGAATTTTGTAAAATCTTGGTAGTTTACATTCTATTACAATGGGATCTTTCTAAGATGGCAGTAGTTGTTTGGAACAAACTGGGTCACTAACAAATTTCTATCAGATATTACATAAATAAAAAAGATAGCTGAAAAAGATGCAAAATCTTGTTGGGATGGAGTTTAATTCTTGTCAAATGCCAGTAAAAAAGAAAAAAGAACAGTATTTCTTTGAAGACCATCTCTATTTGGACTTTCAGTCTATTCTGAACATACTTTTTGGTCCCCATGGTATTTGCATTTGAAAGGGTTCACCGTATTGTTTTGTATATGTAAATTGTAACATTAGGAATGTACTATCTACATGGAAGCTATTGAAAAACACCTGACAAGATTCTGATAAAAGACTTTGTTCAAATAAATATAGTGAAAATCCAATACAAAAATCTGTTATGTGATCAAGACAGCAAAGATATTTCTTTCCAGACACTCTCCACATAAAATTTAGCATTTTTATCTTAAAAATGTGTGGTTTTTATGACAACTATTGCTCTATGATTAATAAGTATTACAAATAAAGTCAAAATATGATAATTCATGCAACCAGTCAACCCTCTTGAATAAATTGAATCCCACTGAAGGAAATTTTTGCACATGGATTTCTTTATAATGACACGTACATCCCGACATATCAGTGAGGTAGATTTGTAACAATTACAGCTGCTTTTTATATAATATCACACAATGACAGCATATACTGCAACAAGCGCTTATCCTGAATCCAAAACACACAAAACACATCTATGTAGCCTGACTATGAAGACTACTATATGATTGAACACTTTTGTCATTTAATCTGCTTCTTTTCTTTTACAAAAAGGAGCTTCAATTAGGCAATGGCAGGCAATCCCAAGACAAAGCAATTTTGAATTAATCATAATCAACAGAACTTTTAAATCCATCAATACCAAATGGCAATACTTGTATTTTATTTTTTTTTAAAGCAAGAAAAAACATTCCTCAAAAGATAATTGTAAAGTCCTATCATTTACACCCCAAATTTGTTACTTTTTGTGACTATTACAATAGTTTTAACTTGAAAGCCCTTGAGTGGCAAAAAGAAACAAACAAAAATTTACTTTATTACAGGACTGCACACAAAAAACCTTACGAGGAATTTAAGTACAGACAATACAATTCAAGACTGCAACCTTTTTCTCTCCAAACCTCCTGTTTATTTCGCCCAAGAACAAAAGTCCAGCACTAGTGTCATGCAAATTGCAAATTAATTGCAATGAGCACATCTCTCAACATTTTTGCCAAGTCTTCATTGAGTGCGATATATAAACGCTCAGTCTCATCATGATCACTGTAATTCACTGACAATCTGCCTAGTCTTTTGTCAGTGTTTCTTGAAATAAACCAATACCCAACTCAAACTACAGCTCAGCAGCAACTCATTTGCTTAAGCACTTTTCCCTGACTGATAGCTTACATGCATGAGAATGGTAGAAAACCACCATTAACAACATGGAAGAACTCGAGTGCATTCAAAGAGTAAAAAACCAGCATTGTAATTTTTTCCACCATTCACTGATATTTTTCATATAAAGGGTATGCTGACTGTATAAATTTGCATTGTACACAGTATTTCATGACAAACAGCCACTCTAGAAAATTCACAACTTTTTAATTAGACAAAACATTTCTATATAGTGAGAAGTTAAACATTTTAATTTTGAAAAGGTTTTTGTCGTTTTTTAATTTTATAATAAGAGTATCATGAACGGCACCTTATATGCCTTCCCCATGTTTAACAGTCCTCTATGTAGACAAATACAGTTTTTGTGCAGACACCATTTTTCTTCCCTACCCTAAATGCAAGCCATCAACAAGGTCTGTTCCAGGTCTGTGAAGTAGGACTAATTCTGTTGTTGGAAACTATTTTTCTTCAGTTACTGTGACCTTTACTTTTGACCCCAAATTCAGTGGCATGTCATGCAGAAGTATTGTTATTGTGAGGAAATCATTTATATTCTTTCCATGAGCGACCTTGACCTTCTACCCCAAAATTAACAAGGTTCTTCCTTACTCAAGGCGCAAGCTATCCACAAACTTTGTTAACTGCAGATGGTAGAAAACTCTAGTTTTTGTGCATGAACCATTTTTTTTCTTTCAATCACAGTGACCTTGACCTGTGGGCTTTTGAGCCTGAAATAGATGGGGTTCTTCCTTACCCCACAAAGTTTGGTAACTGTAGATGGTGGACAACTCGATTTATTGTGGAAATGAAATTGGTAACAGATGGATGGACATCATCATAACAAAACAAGTTCTACCATATGGCGGGCATATAAAAACTAGCTCAGGGTTATTTGTCCTAAATTTGTCCAAAATGATAACAATACTAGATTTTTTGACTCTTTGGATTTGGAATACATGAACTTTTAAGATAATCTTTGATGTTCATGCTTTTATTATTTAAAAAAACAAAAAAACAAACAAGTCCCTTGAAAGGCTCGATGCTCTACTGCTGGAAAAGAATTTTCAGGAATTCATGATAAAGCCATTTCTTCTTTTTATCTGCTAAATGTTGCAATCATCTCTGATATTCTAGACCCATCAAGATTTTCAAAAAAGCTCCTGTGGCAGCCATACTGGATGAAAAATTGGCACCACTTCATTTATGGCAAACTAGACACCATTAAAAGACTTTTGGTGAAAACTTCATGCTGATATTTTCAATATGTTCATTACGGGAAACATTTTTGAGGTTAGATTGGCGCCATTTTCGGTCAGGACCAACTAGATATTACAATTAGTCTTTTGGTGAATCCACATGTTGATAGGTCTTTCCGTTTTGGTGGAGTAGCAGTAACAAGATCTTCAAGATGACCGTCATGGTGTCCATACTGGATATCAGTTCAATAAAGTTTTTACTTAAGACCAACTAGACACCACAAGAAGTCTCCAGGAAAACCCCATGTGGTGGCTATATTGGATATCAGATCAGCACAGTTTTTATTCAAGACCAACAAGATACCATAAGAAGTCTCCAGTGAAAACCCCATGCTCATATAACATTTTTGTTCAGGAGTAGCAATAACAAGATTTTCAAGATAGTTGCTGAGGTGGCCATATTGAATATCAAATTGGCACTATTTTCATTTAGGATCAAATAGACATCATATGAAGTCTTTTAGTGAAAACTCCATGTCAATACGACTTTCTGTTCAAAAGGAGTAGCAATAACAACATTTTCAAGTTGGCTGCCATGGTGGCCTTATTGGACATCAGATAGACACCTTTTTCATTTAGGACTAACTAGACATCATAAAAAGTCTTTCAGTGAAAACCTCATGTTGATATGACCATCCATTCAGAAGGAGTAGCGATAACCAAATTTTCAAGATAGTTGCAGTGGTGGCTATATTGGATGTCTGAGCAGCACCATTTTTATTTATGACCAACTAGACTTTGGTATGAATATGTGCGTAAAGTTTCATGACAATCCTCCAAGTAGTTTACAAGGAGTAGCGATAACAAACTTGTGCTAATGGATGGATGGACGATGGACAACTGGCCATCCCATAAGCTCTTCTGGTATATGACCAGTAGAGCTAAAACAAACAAAAAAAAAAAACAATAAAAAAAAGTAACAACAAAATCAGTAAATCAATAACTATATTGCCTTAAAAATGATACAACAACATTTACTCTATGTCCTAACAAGAGCTTTACAATACCCTGATTTGATCCATATGAAAAACCTTAGCATTTATAAAACAATGGTTTGGTGTTTTATGGCACGGCAACACAAGATTATTTAGTGCTGAGGCAATTGGAGTAAAGTGCCTTGCCCAAGGACACACCACGGTAGCCTATCCAGGCTGATCAAATGGCAGGATTCAAACCCAGACAATTTCAGTTTTTGCAAGTCTGGCACACTAACCATTGAGCCACTGCAGTTTTTGCCTCCACTAGTCATCTTTTATGATGTGCACGAGAGTGCATTGGGTCTATTCTACATCCCTGGGTTATTTGAAGAACAGATTTTGAAGGTTAACAAAAAATAAAGTACTGCAATAAGTGTAGAGCTATAAGCCATAATACAAACAGAGATGTTACATTTTCCAAACTGCAACTGATGGCTCTTGAGATGGAACGTGAACAGTCAGAACAATATCATTAACACAAACTATAATTGTACTTTGATACTCTGATAAAAGGACATGACAAATTGTTGACTACTTAATTTGGTAACAAAATTCTTAAAAGGGGGAAAAAAAGGTGAAATTCCTAGAGGGCTGTCGATACAAGAAAGCATGCCACACAACAATAGTGCTATTTTACAGGTTAACTGAGAATCGTGTACAGTGACTCTAAGCCAGTGCATGATGAATGAATGTAAACTGTGACTCTGGAGTGCAGCATATTTTGAATATGAAATATTTTTATCCTTTCTGTTTTTTTTTCTTTCTTCTTAAACTGCTGTGTATAATTAAAAAGAAAACTGTAAACACCACACAGATTGTCCATAAACCAGCATGATGCAACTGAAAGACAAAGTCTGAAGTTAAACAGGGGCCACAACTTTGTTACACTTTGTCCAAAAGTGGTGAAAATCAAACTTGACCTTTGTCTTCTTATGGTGAAGCTTCATAACAAAGTTTGCTTCAATTCATAAAGTCCTTTAAAAGTTATTGAGTGGAAATGAAATACATGACAATGTGATGTGATGTGATGGACAGAAAGAGATTACGCTATATGCTCCCGCCAATGATATGAAGAAATTAACAAGGTATCAGACCTGAGAGTAACCTATTTCCTTGAATAGCATTAACAAATTAACACCTAAAATTCCTTTTGCATTAAATAGTGTGTAAATATATACACAACAAAATATAGTCTTGAATGCATACTTTAGGTAAAGTAAATGTTGACAAAACAAAATTTCTGTCTTGAATGCAGAAACTGATCATAAGGTAAGGGCTTAAGACTTTTAAATTTACACATGATTGCCTATTATTTTACACTTATTACCTGCTTTTTTGTGTGTGGTTCAAAATTTTATAACAAACTAAGTTGCAAAATTTTAGCAAGCACAAAACTTGTTCAAGTTTCATGAGATAGTGTATGTTATTACCATGATGCAATCATCTAATTCATTCACCAATATTTATAAAACCTAAATATACAAGACTAACATTATGGCTGCAATTCATAGCCAGAGTCTACATCAATCATAGCTTTAGGCTTATCACAAAGGCCAACTATTTTCACTCATCAACAGCGTCAGGCTGCTGTCCCTCTTAAATCCATGCCGATTCTTCTGTTTTTCTCTCCATCTGCTCCTTTTTCACTGACCTGATCTGAACCAGATACTGACATGTGTACAAAGTACAAAGTTGGATAGCAAGGCATTGAATATGAGCAGACCTATCCACAATGCGCGTTCTCCTGAATCCGACTTTTTCGGTGTTAAGCCAGCAGCTACACAGTACAAAGGTGTAATCTCAGAGGTTTGGCTTGGTGTGCCATTAGTCATGTAACATCCATGGCCACACTTGTATCTAGGCTTAGATTGTTCAATGGTTTGTTGTCCTCATGATTCTGTCTGTAAAGATGATTGAAAATGTATCAGATTGCTTAATATAAAATTATTATCAACACTTGTGGATCTGCATCAATTTAATAAGAAAAATTCATATGCAAGTTCCTCTATTATAAATAATGATCCAACCAAGACCATAAATGTTTGCTCTCTAAATGTATGTGGCAATAATGCCACAAACTAAATTTATCTGATATGGAAATCAGCAAATGACAAGAAATCCTATTTTGTCAATCCCGTCTTTATTTACCTATGAAAGACATACATAATCAAGAATCCCAATTGGACCTGATATCACTCACCCACATAACAGCTAACCATCACACTATGCAGGCTTTATGTAGCAATTTCAATACACAACCGTATGTAAACTATCTCCCAAACTTTGTATCACATCAATTTTACTTTTTTTACTTTAACAGTGTTCATTCATGATAAGGGCCCCCACCTGGTCAAAAAGTGGGGTAATTTAAAAAGAAGGGATGCAAATATCCTAACCTGCTCTTGTTCGTGCAAGAAAATTTAAACCAATTTCATTCTCAGCCACCCCTACCATGGGTCTTCTGTACCAATTCATTGTGCTTAATTAACGATTTCCCTCTCGACAATTAATTTTTTGTTGTTGTTGTTTTTTTTTCTCCCTGTGTGCTGCTTTTGGAAATAAATGCATGAGGGCTTGCTGTGAGAATAAAATCGTTTCTTTTCTTTATGTATTCTATCCATGATCATCGACCACGTGCTCTTGATTAGTGCAAAAGCAACCTCGCTAATTCCCTTTCATAAACCCTTGTTCAATGGAAATGGCAGAGTGGTATTTGGATTGCTGCCCAAGCTAACAAAATAAGTAAAACATTTCTGAATGTCAATGAAGTTGATCCTCTTCTGCACTCAATTCACTTCATCTTCACAATCATAAAAACTATATCTTTATTTTCTTGGGTCCTTCTTTGGTCTTTCCTGTGCACCTTGTGGCCATCACAGAGGAAACTTTCTTATGCCAAAGATAAAAAATAAGGACCACTGGTGTAGCCTAAAAGGAACACAGTCTGATAAAAATTCTTTTCAAAGATAAAGGTATAATTAATATGCACATTCTCTTGCTCATAATCAAACTCATCCAAGATCTTGATAATATGAACTATTTACCAAGTTTTGTCACAACTTGACAAGGAATATATTCTCCAGATCTAAAGAGGTAACAAGTGCAGCTAATCAGAATAAGATCTCAACAAGCATGTATCACACTTATTATTGAATATCTAAGGCAATGATGATACAAGCTTATTTACCATGTTGGAGCAAAATCGGATTGAATTTTTTTTCTTAGAGAGGCAACATGCTCAGCCAATCAGAAACAAGATTACCTCATAAATATTCTTAGATCTTGCTTATAATCAAACTCGTCAAATATCTTGATGATATAAGACTATTTACCAACTTTAATGAAACTCTTATCAGAAGAATAGTTGCTCACTTGTTGACAAGCTCAGCCAATCAGATGCAATATCACCTCATATGCATAGATCTCCTTCATTAATAAAACTAATCCAACATATTGACAACATTAACCCATTTACCAAGTTTGATTAAAACTAAGTCAGAAATACTGTCTGTCAAGCAGTAAGAAGATCAGCAGGTTTCATACTTGGCTGCGCCCTTGCACCAACGACATTTATTTTTCATCTCTGGTGCAAGAAAGTTCCCTCTATGGTACCCATAAGACACATAAAAAAGATCCCAGAAAATATAGAGAACAAATTTTAGCTTGACAGAATCAAGCACATCCCAAGCTTGTTGAACAGAGTGCACTCGCTACCAAAGAAGCATAAGATGATCAATTTCATTGGCGTACAGAAATGTCTTACTGATTTTGATTAGCTTGGGCACTAATCAAGAACACATGGTCACTAATCATTGATAGAACATGTAAAGAAGGGAAGAAGAGATCTTCAGCAAAAACACTGCTGCATTTATTTCTAAAGTAGCATATATGGACCTTGAGACAGCAGGTGTGGCAATGGTATGTAATATACTGCCTAGTCATGATCTATATGCACAACTGGTGTAAACTTTCAATGAAATATCTTCAGTGGTTCAAAAGTTAAACTCTAAACAAGGATACAAGTGTTACAGTTTCCCTTGCTGTGACCTTCACTTCAGGGCAGGGGGTGTGGTTATGGTACACAACACACTGTCTATACATGATATATAACTAGCAAAAGTTTGATTAAAATACCATCTGTTTTCAAACATTTATTCTGGACACAGATACAAGTCACAGAATTACAATTTCCCTTGCTGTGACATTGAGCTTCAGACTGGAAGCATGGCTATTATATGTGACACAACATCAAAACAAGATATATAACCAGATCAAGTTTCATTAAAATATCTTCAGTGGTTTAAAGTTATACTGGAAGGGGGCATGGCTATGGCATGCGAAACATGGTCTATACATGCACTTTCACTTGCTGCGACCCTGACTTTCAAGTAGGCAATGTGGATATGGTATGTGACACACCCTCTGTATATGATACATAATTCACTAAAGTTTCATGGAAATATCTTCAGTGGTTTAAAAGCTGTACTCCAGACAAAGATACAAATCACAGAGTGACATTTTCCCTTGCCATGAAAATGACCTTGCACCAGGGTGAATGGCTATGGTATGCAACACACCATCAATACATAGATATAACTGGCAACAGATTTTTTAAAGTGTCTTATACTCTGGACAAGCATATAAGTCACAGAATTATACTTACCCTTGCCTTGACCTTGAACTTGAGGTTAGGGGCATCACAATCCTATGTGACATACCCTGTATACATGATATATAATTGGTTAAATTTTATTACAATTGGCTTGTTGTATTAAAGTTTCATTGGTGGTTCAAAAGTTACACTGTGGACTAGGATAAAAGTCAATGAATTACAGTTTCACTTGTGACCTTGACCTTTAAGTGGGGACATAGATATGGTATGTGACACAGTCTTTTCATGATATATACTTGGGGAAAGTTTCATTGAAACGTCTCCAACCATTACAAATTTGTGGGCTGGACGAGCAAATATTAACGGATTGATGGATAGACAGACAACACCATAACATAATATGCCCAACTTAAGGTGGGCATCTAGTTGTTATAAGTACTTGGGTAAAGTTGCATTAAGATCACTCCAGCTCTTACTAAATTATGGGCTGGACAGGCAAATGTTAACAGATGATGAATAGACGTCAAATGACAAAACATAATACATCAGACTCGATATAAAAATCTGAACAGAAAATGAAGTCAATCAAGTGCTGACAAGCCAATCTGATGCAGGATCAACTTATTAATATGTATGGATCTCACTCATTCTCAAACTCACTGAAGATCTTGATGATAAAAGCCAATATTCCCAGTCTGATCACAGAAATATTGCCTCCCAAGTGGAAACGAGCAATTGCTGATAGATGGATGGATGACAGCTGCAAGGCCATACAATCAGATGAATTTGCCCTATGGGATGGTGAGATAAAATCTTTAACAATGAAGTTAATCGAGGGTGTGGACATACTGAAATATGGATGGACATACATACAGACATGCATTCCAAAGTGATTGCTATGTTGAGCTATTATCTACTACATAGATATAAAAATCCAAAACAATGGAATGACAATAGACTGTCAGATAAAAATAATTATCTTTAAAAACCTAACAAACTTTACAAAAACATGCACAAAAACAATAAGTACTTACTTTATACTAGAGTCCATGACTGTGTTGTTGGACGCCAGTTTGCGAAAATTTGAATTGATTGTCGTAATTGTTTTGTTGCTGAGGCTATTTCTTGAGGACAAATTGGATGTTGTGATCAAAGTAGTGGTGGCAGGACTAGATAATGAAGTTGGAGATGAAAATGTTGATGACAGTGATGATGTTAATGATGATAACACTGATGAAGAGGTGATGGACTGTGATGCACTATTCAATGGATAGTTAAACTGAAGAACATTAGCAGCTGGTGAAGTTGAAAGCCCTGTGGTTTTACCTGAAAAAAAAGGGTGACATGCACGGTTAAAAATTGTCAGGATACAACTGTAGCCTTTCTAAATCATTTCTGTAAAAATTCTATCCAGCATTATACCTAACAGGTAATCTTGTAAGTGTTTGACTATCTGAGATATTAAGTACAGACTCTATAACAGCACTTGCTTTCACGCACCCTTGTGAGAAGAAGTAGGGATAAAGATGGGCCGTTTTATTGTAAAAAGTAGGGAAAACCAGGGAAAATCAAATAGAAAAGTTGGGCAGATTGATATGATTGTAGTTGAATCAACCGTATCTCTACTCACATATCTACTCATCTAATCCTGAAAAATTGTTTTTCCAGGAATAAAGAGGCCAACCTTTACCTGAAACTGCAGTTGATGCCTCTACTACTAATGAAGTACAACAAACAGATGAACCAGGCTGCCTCGGCAATTTCATAACATTTGAGCACCATATGTTTTGCTTGTTACAACTACCTCAATTACTGAAACAAAAGCACAGAGAGGCAAAGAACCTCACCATGACGGTTAGTTTATATTAAATGGATAAAAGAATGTCTCCAAATTTTTAAACAAGTTGGAACAGTAGTGCTGTTTTGAATAAAAGTAAGAAATTTGGTTTTATTTTGTGGGATTTAATGCCATTTTTCAGCACATGATAGGCTATGCTTGGTGGCCAGTATATTTGGTGGAGGAAGAACCCGGGAAGAACCACTGACCTACAGGAAGCTACTGACAAGCTTTCTCACATACCCATGTTGGTCAAGCCAAGACTCGAACTCAAGCAGACAGAGGCGAGATGTGTGAGTGATCTGTAAAGGCAAGTACCTTAGACTACTCGGTCACACAGGGCCCCCATAAAAGTAGGGAAAATGTGGGGTTCCAAATGAAAAGTGAGAAAAGAAGGGCAACTTAAAAGCCTGACAGCACTTTAAATCTGCTCTGATATCACACGTCTCAAATTACAAATATGAGCATCACTGTCATGCTTCAAATGTTGTGGATCATATTTTTTCAACTTGTGTAATGTAAAACAATTCCTTAATCAAACATTAAGCAGAATGTTGATACTGTATAATAAAATGACAAGAATCCCTCAAAAAGACTGATGCTCTAATGGCCAAAAAGAATTTGTAAGAATTTGCAGGAAATCCGTTTCTTCCCTATCTTCCTCTTTTTTCACTGACAAGTATTACAATCATTTCAGTTATTTTTGAAAGCCCCACATACCAAATTTGATAACAAAAATATTTTCTTACATGTTCAAGTTAATATGTTCACAAGACAAGTGCAGTACAAATATCTTTCTGGTGGATTTTGACCTTGAATCTTGCATGATGGATAGAAGATCACTGAAATTGTTTCAGATAATGTCAATATATACCCACAATTCATAATTAATATTCTTTTGATACACCCTCACTGTGACAAGTTATTGCTTTGGAATCATTTAAGATATTCTTTAGATATATCCTTGAACTTGGTCTGATCAAAATCCATTCATTCTTGTTTGTGTTATACTTACAAGCCATCAAATATAAAAACCAGAGTCAATACCTTTAACATGATACACTCCGCTCTATGGTGGGTGTATAAAAATATGACTACCAAAGGCACTGAAGCATTGATCTTTGTGATGGTTAACTTTTGAAGTAGTGCTGTCACAATCTTTCTGCCATTTACCTACCAACAATTTGCCAAGTGCCAACAGCCATCAGTCAATTTTTACATTCTGATAATTTGGATCTACAGCGGGCTATCTTTGTCCCAAGCTATGTAAGAATCATTAAATAACTGCTACTGAACAGTTATGTTGGTCTAACAAAAGGGTATATACTCGAGGGAATTTTCACCGTGTAACACAAGCAAATTCCAGCTGTTAATAATTTCACTATATTTTTTGTCCAATTTAGATGCAATTTTGACTTTAAAACCATATCTGTAAACCATCAAAAATGTTATGCTTTTGAGTACCTAATCAGTGATCTCGGCTGATGTGATAAGGGCTAAAAGAAAGGTCGTCAATGTCATTCAGTTTTAAATAAATAATATTTTCTCAATGGCAACATTACTTACTCTCTACAATTGGTCCATTTGTGAGAGGCAGAGTTGATGAAACAACCGATGGTGACTTGCTGATGTTAATGTTACTACTACTGCTGCTAAGATTAGCACCGTTTGTTGTGGAGGTGACTGTAGCGCTATGATGTTGAATCTGTGATGAACTAATAACTGCCGACACGGCGAATTTTGCACTATCTGAGTCCAATGTGAATCTAGATGTGGGCTGTGATGAAAAGGAATGATCAAGACCATTGAATGAGATTTCGAGGTCCAATGAATCTTGCAGCAACAGTTGTTCTTGCTGCTGCCGCTGCATTTGTAATAATAACTGTTCACGATGAGACTCAAAACTCTCCATATTGAACTCTATTGGTTCTTGTGAATTGGAAAATGATGAGCCATTGAAATGAGAAGGATTGGAATCTTCCGATGGAGGTGAGTGTGGACGATAGTGTGGACTGAAAGAGAAAAATATAAATTACTGTCAGCATTTACTGGACAAGGAGGCAGCAAAAAAAATAAATATCTTCGAACCCAAATGTTGGTCTTGATCTAATGACTTAAGAACTCTTGACTCTTATCTCCGATCAGGCATTTCAATTCTCCTAATATGAATGTATGCCTTAAGTTAATAACAATCTACTAATACAGAAAGAAGAGGTAGCTATTCCACTATATTTTTAGTCAACAACTGATCCTTGGCTGACACCCATTATTTATTACCACAGGGGTGGATAAATCAGTAGTACACATGCATGGGACTATAAGTTTCTTTTCAGACTACTTGACCGTAAGAACCACATCTGATGTGTTTTGTAAAAAAAAAATATATCAGGCAAGCCCCACCTTCATTCTCGCCCCCCCCCCCCCCTCCCGGACAGTTTGTATCGCCCTTCTGATTTTAATAACAAAAAGCCTGAAGGCTATATAAAAAAATGCACAAAACTTAGTCATTTCATTGATTAATTTATAATTTCTAACCCAATTATTGACAATGTCATCTCGGTGTTTCAGACCAAATGGAAGTTTCCAGTGAATACAATGAGCATGCACATGGTCATTTTCTGGTTCCTGGAAAAGTCTATTTTCAGTGATGAGGTGGGTCTTTGGACCGCACATACATAGAAGGCAACCACAGCACTGTCTGCATCCAGTATTCTAGGACTAATGTTTTCCCCAAAATTGAAAAAAAAGGGACAAAATATATCCTCAAAATTTGAAAACATGCAAAGTACATACTTTCAAGAATTGTACATTTATTGTACAAATTCATCAAAATAGATGCACCCATGTAAATATCGACACAGTGTTACCACAGAACCTCCGGTTTGGTTTGAAACGCGAAGATGACAATGTTAGGGACCACCTGGCAACAATCAGGTTTGAAATTACACATTCACAAAATTCTATCATACACTGCATCCAGCTGCAAGTCAAAAAGGGCAATAACACTTACAAAAATCATGGGAGCACAATGATTTGCGCACTGTTAGATGATGACCACAATATGTAACAAGTTTAACAGCAATCCATAAAAAAACAACAGAGCAATAACTCTACAAAAATTGCAAAAGCAAAAGCAATTTTGTCAACATGTGCATCTCCCAATGATGGTCATAACACATACAAAGCTTTATGGTGATCCAATGAAAACGGGGGAATTTGTTGTGTTCTCAGTATTCAGTCCACATCAATCTTCAAGTAAAAAAGAGCATTCACTCTAACAAAAATCACAGAAGCACTGTGATTTGCAGATATGTACATCTTCTGATGATGATCATAACATTTCCCAAGTTTCACGGAAATTCACTGTAACCTGTTAGACTAGTTGCATAGTGGCATTCACAAGATTCAGTCATACACTACATTCTTCTGCATGTCAACAAGAGTTCCATAAATGGCACATTATACACCTGCCAAGTGTTTAATAATCTGCTGTGTTGGCATTTGTGGAGTATGGTTGACTCAGATTACTGACAAGCGGGTATCAATGACCTCAACCTCTGGTCAAAGTTTGTGGCTCTGAACTGAGAAACAATATTTTCTTTTTAGACTTGCCATGGCTGTTACCTTCGACAATAAGACCATGAATCTATATGTTTCTTTATTATCCAAATTGCAAGCCATCTACAAAGTTTGGTCAAGGAACAAACTTCACAACAAAAGCTATTCTGTAAAACCCATTTTTCTTTTAGCCAAAAATGACCTTAATCTTGGATCTTTTGATCCCAAAATCAATAAGCCCTTCAGTCAGCCAGTGACCTTGACCTTTGACTGCCAAATCCAGACTTCTTCCTTACCCCAGGTGCAAGCCATCAACAAAGACACACCATTTTTCTTCTTTCAGTCATAGTGAACTTGACCTTTGACCCCAAAATTGATAGGCTACTTCCTTACACCAAGTTCAAGCCATCCACAAAGTTTGGTAAGTGTAGATGGTGGAGAACGAGTTATTGCGAATAAACCATTTTTTTTCTTTGTCACAGTGACCTTGTCCTTTTGAAACCCCCAAAACCGATAGGCTTCTTCCTTACTCCAGGTGCAAGACATCCACAAAGATGGGTAATTGTACATTATGGAGAACTAATATGTGGAAACCATTTTTCTTCTTTCAGTCAGGGACTCTGACCTTGGATTGTCTGACCCTGAAATTAATAGGGTTCTTTCTTATCCCAAGTGCAAGTCATCCACAAAGTTTGGCAACTGTAGGTTGTGGGGAACTCAAGTTATTATGTGGAAATGAAATTGGTAAGAGACAGATGGAGAGAACTTGTTGACATACACATTTACAGGTGGTAATCATAATAATGACCAATCCATAAAAAAACTGCAAGACTAGTTGCACTAATAATAATTGTATCATTTAGTGCATTAAGCTATAAAACAAAAAGGGCAATAACTCCAACAAAAACTGTAGGAGCAAAGTGATCTGTTCTAATGCACATCTACAGCTGATGACCATAATATTTATTAACTTTCATGGCAATCCATCAAAAACTGCAGGACTTGTTGAACTAACAAGATTGTGTGCAGGATGGAAGAAAGGACAGACAGGAATGACAATTATTATGCAGCCCTGCCTCAAGAGATGAGTGTTAAAAAAAAAAAACAACCTACAATGCTGTTTTTCTATTTGGGCAAACATGTCGTTTATAGAATACTAGCAATAATCATCATTATAACACCTCTAGAATTTGAAGGCAAACTGAATACAAAACTAAAGCAAACAAAATATTTCTACCCAACATACAACAGGATTCTGGTCCAAATGTAGGAGTCACAAACTGCCTTTGCACATCTGTATGGTGCATGTGGATTCCTGGTGTTGTTATATGACTTACTGTTCTACAAAAATATAGATTGCTTTACCTTAAGGGAAGGACAACAGGCTATACAAGGCAGAATTACTGCATGTGAGCATTGATCATCTATTTATCCCTATTGGGGAACAACAGAGTAAAATCACTACCATAATTTACATCACCTGTATTGACATTACATGTTCATCTATATACTTATGTACTCACATTTTTCATCTATATACTTGTGTACTCACATTTTTCTTTCCCTAATATAAGTTACATAGTCCCCTAAAGTCCCTGAAAAAGATCCAGAACTTGTCAAGTCCAATTGGCACAAACCATCATCCCATGAGGTGAAAGCTCGATCAAATATAACCCTGGAAGAAAAGACAGATTAATTATACAAAGAGCCGATACAAAACACAACACTGTTAGACTGCTTTTTCTAATGGCTGCATGCATTCTCATAAGCCCTGTGTCTGGCAGACTGTACTGTGCAAGACAGAGAAGGATGAATATTTATAACACGGGTAACGGGTCCTAAGTGGGCATGATATTGCTCACCTGCATAACTGACATGTTAGTTTGAGAATGTAAATTCACACATGTATTGAAACCATGGAGGGGAAAAGAAAGGTTGGAACACTTAGTTGCTACCATTGTCCATTAATGTTGGTGTTGCTTATCTTCTTTGTTAGACCATACATATTAGAGCTGTTTAGACATGCAGAGATAAATCTTAATTACTCTGGTGATAATGTACCTGATAACAGACTTGAATTATCAATACATGACAATAGTAGAATTAAACAAAGTAAATGATATAAACTGTCCAAAATACATGAAAATCCTCTTTACAGTTTTAGTGTAATTTTTAGTCCCCATAGGTGATATTATCTTTTCTTAAAAATTGGAAATTATGAAAAATGGGTGACTCTCAAAATATACAAGTAAATGATACAACAGGAATTTCTTTTTTCACTGATCCACAGGATCATAATAAATAACATTTTTACTAATTTTGCATAAATTTTACCGATCCTGGTAAAATCCCTTCTGTAGCGTGATTGAATGTCAAAGACATTTCTTTTCACACTTCCAAACAAATTCTGTGTCTATCTTTCATATTTTAGCTGGAGCATGACAATACTGTTCTTTTTGTTTGTTTTAAGGGCACTTTTAACACACTACTGGCTACATCATGCTAAGTAAAGGTAAGCCATGTACCTTTTCCAAGGACACACTCAGGCAGTCGACATTAGCTGGTCTAGGTGGGTATCTAACCTGTGACCCTTAAAATACGAGTCAAATGCTTGATTGGAACATGTGTTCAAGCTTCTTGAAGACACTGAAAGATTGTTCAGGCGTTTCCACAATTTACTCTGCTTTTGAGGAATCAAAAATTTATTTACCTTTCAAGTATCCCTCTGCCTTTTTGTGTAATGAACTTGCATCATGCGAATCCAGGGACATCTAACAAAGTTTTTACAACCATCAATGAATAAAGTATCTAATGTACTTCTGTATTTCTCTAAATATGCAGTACAGAAAGCGTACAACAAATTCTTTTCTGGGTTATATCTCAGTCATTTGTTTTAATTTCTCACTCTCTTCTCTTTGCACTCTTTGCTGACATCATCTAATTTCTGATGTATAGATGATGGCTACACACCTTGAATAACTTCCATATCTTTAAAATTGTCACCTCACAATGCAGTGAATGTTATAATCAATGATCTAAAATAAAACCTGTCCTTATGTATAATTTTGCATTGTTTGTTGAGATGGCCAACACAACTTTTGACTGGCCAAATTTTGGCAGTAGCCTAATACCATAGACCATTTTGTGTATCATCAGTATTGAAATTAGTGCATTGGACCAGGGTTCCAGGATAATTCGGCATGCATGCTGTTTTGAGAACCAGTACCCGTATTTACTGGATGTGTGGAAGAACACATAGCCATTTCTGCCATCGGCTTTCAGTGTACCCTGTCAAGTGTAGGGTCTTGGCAGGTATTCAGTTAACACAATAAACGGCTTATTTAATTATGAATGGGAAAGCCAGCCAATGTTGTATTGGATACATCCGACACAAAATAACTTACTAAATTATATTTGTGACTGGCAGAAATTTTTTTACTGATCCTATGGATTTGCAAAGGCTGGGGTTTTAGTGATCAATCACCAAATTTACCAATCTCAGATTACGGCTAATTCTGAACCTCGCTACAGTATCACAATTCATCCTGCAAAACAGCACCAAATATAATTCATAATAGTAATAAATGATTTAAATACGAGTACCATGAATGGTCCATTATGCACCTGCTCAATAGTCCATTATACAGACGACTGAAAATGCTGTGCAGAAACCGTTTTTTTCCCTCCTTTCTGTCACAATGCCCTTGATATCTGACCGCAAAATTTATATTTTAACCCTAAGTTCAAACTATCCACAAAGTCTGGTCAAAGTCTGATGTAGAACTAACGCTACTGTGTGGAAACCATTTTTCTTCTTTCAGTGACCTTGATCTTTGACTTTTTTACCCCTGAAATCAACATGCTTTTTCCTTATCGCAAGCCATCCACAGAACTTGGTTGAGGTGATGTAGAACGTACGTTATTGTGCAGAACCATTTTTATTCCTGCAGTCACAGTGACCCTGACCTTTGATCATTTGACTGCAAAATCAATAGGGTTCTTTCTCACCACAAGTGCAAGCCATCCACAAAGTCTGGTAACCGTGGATGATGGAGAACTCAAGTTATTGTGGAGAAACTATTTTTCTTTTTCAGTGACATTGACCTTCTGAGCCCGATATTAATAGGATTCTTCCTTACTCCACTTGACATTGACCTTCTGAGCCTGATATTAATAGGGTTCTTCCTTACTCCACGTGACATTGACCTTCTGAGCCTGATATTAATAGGGTTCTTCCTTACTCCACGTGCGAGCTATCCACAAAGTTTGGCAACTGTAGTTGGTGAAGAACTCTAGTTTTTGTGCAGGAACAATTTTTCTTCTTCAAGTCAAAGTGATCTTGACCTTTTAGCTTTTGAGCCTGAAATCAATAGGGTTCTTCCTCACCTCTAGTTCAAGCCATCAACCGAGTTAGGTAAATGTAGATGTTGGACAGGTCAAGTTACTGTGCAGAAACCAAATTGGTAGCAGACGGACAGAAAACATCATAACATCACAAGCTCTGCCTTATGGTGGGTGTATACAAATTAAAATGGTTGAGCAAACAAACAAATCATTCTAATAAATATATAAAACAAGCGTAATGTGAACCGCAGATTATATGCTCACTTCATGTTTAATAGTCCTCTATGTAGATAACTGAAATTTGTGTGCAGATACAACTCTTCTTCTCTCAGTTCCAGTGAAACAAGCTTTGACCTTTTGACCCCAGAATCAATAGACTTCTTCCTTACCCCAAGTGCAAGTTGTCTGCAAATTTTGGTTCAGGTACGTGATGTAGAACTAATGTTACTGTGTGGAAACCATTTTTATTATTTGATTCTGTGACCGTGACCGTTGGACCCCCGAAATTGATAGATTTGTTCTCTACTTCAGTTTGAAATGCCTGGACTCCCATTTAAACAGAGATGTTGATCCCTACTGGCTGCAGAGTATGTAATTTGTGTATCCAATAGTTCTCTATCTTACCGATTAATGTTGCTACTAGACAGCTCTGGATCAGATTGTATGATTTCTATTATCTGATACTGAACACAATTAATGTTGTGGTCCTGTTGGTTAAAGTGTTTAGACACTGGGGTCTTGTTCTTATTATGGATATTGCTTAAGTGTTCTTTTATTCTCACTTGGAATTCCCTTTTGGTCTCAATTGTTTTGCAATTCAAACATTAATCATGTTTATTCACACAATACAGGATAAACAGTCCTTGTAATTACAAAATAAATATTTCAAAAGAGTTTTCTAGCCACTTCATTTTTTACCCCTATTTTAACATAAAAACTTATTTTGACCTCCATGATCAACCGCTAAGTAAATTGACCCCGGCTACACAAAACCAAAATGTCATTCGAAACCTGGCTTCATCAAACATTAATGCAATCCGAGGAACAGTACACTGGCTGCAATAATAGGTTGTGATAATACATCTGTCCTAAAAAGGAAGACAGCAACTGTCACATGACCCAAAAAGTAAGCAGCTAGGGGTATATAAACTTCATACAGAGAAGATACGGTGATCAGTTGAAAAAACGAATCAACAAGACCAATTCCCTCTGAAGAGTTACAAAGATAACGAAACTGGTCAGGACCGGGGGTGACCAGAGCACCCCAGCAGATGAGAGGGAATGCCTCCACATCCTATCAGGCAGTACCTTCTTTCTTGTTCCTTACTTCAAGTGCAAGCGAGCCACAAAGTTTGGTCCAGAACTAGAGTTATTGTGTGGAAACTAAACGGAACAGAACAATGGTAGACAACAGCATATAACAACATCATAGCATAAAACGTTCTGTCTAATGGCAGGCATATAAAAATGGGAATATTCCTTAAAATACAAGGTCAAATGTCTGATATAAACAGGACTCTTTTAGAATGTCCAAGAACTTCTCAGTTGGAACATGATCATGGAACTCATCCCTAGGCAAAAAGGTTGCTTCCATTAGTTCCATATTACGACATGCAGGATGTCACAATGGGCCTATTCTACAACCCCCGAGCCCACAGGTGATTAAAAACAGATAACTGTCATTTGCAGCCTAGCACTTTTGCAAAAGATGATACATAAACTTCTGATGTTTTGTGTAAAATATGTTGTTGCCAATAAAAATCATAGGGTACATACCTGCCTCCCCGCCCTATCCTCCGACGTGCAAATCCTATACATTTTGGAGGTTGTGATAATGAAACCAGGTTGTAGCAGTATTTTTTATTGCCTGTTCCACCTTCATCCAGACCACACCAGGACCAGTTTCCCAGGCGATTTAGTAAAGGCTGAAGAAAAAAAAAGAACTTAATAATTGCTAGCCTCTACGAAGCATTTAGCAGTCTCCAGCAGCCACAGTCCACTCATTTAATACCTACTCATTTACATGTACAGTAAAGATTGTTTATTACATTCCTGGATAAAACATTTTCACTGTTAAAACGTTTGAGTTTAATTTCCCCCAACAAATTCTGAATTACTATATATTCCAAAGGCTTTGTTATAATGTTACTTTTTTACAATGTTGAATTGGTAATCCTTATAAGCATTAGCATATCACTAAAATAGATATCCCAAAAAAATCTCAGATTAAAAAAAATGAATGACTACTGACAATTTCTTTCAGGCTGGTACATGTTGACACATTCAACAGATAGTAAAACTTGTTTATTACAGGTATGTCCAACATCATCTACATGTACATGAACATGGACACAAACAAACACTCTAAAAAATAAATGATGAGTTTGGATATAATGTTTCTCAGCCATAACGTTAAAAAAATCCCAATCCCCTGTGAAATGTTATAACCTGTTGAGAGTAACCCATCACAACATATATTGTACAGTTATTAATATGAAAAGTTTACCTCTGAATAAACATGTATTCCTACTTTAAACTGAACAGGTCAGAAAGGGTCTTTCTGTGAAGGCTAAGATGCATGGAACAATCTAATAGCTTCCAACTTATAGTGGACATATAAAAAGAAACTTCAGTTTTAATTTTGATGGCATTGTTTTAGCAGCAGTATACCATATATATTCGCTTAGAAGTCGAGCCAACTGCAAACTGCACAGACCCAGATCTCCTGTCATCCAGTGCTGTGTCTAAATACAGAATCAGCCAATCATGGGTCTAAACCAGGGGTGACCAGACTTTAGTGACATGGGATCTACTTTTTACAGAGTCATACCAACATGGTCTATCAGCATGCCCCCCGCCTTCATGAGACATTGAAATATGTTGCAAAATATTTAATTTCTTTTAATAATCAAATAATGTGGCTATTTATATATCAAACACTCTTACATACTTTTTTACAAAGTCTATTAATATATGTACATATGTCAGGGGTGGCCAGACTTTAGTGACATGGGATCTACTTTTTACCAAGTCATATCAACATGGTGCGGTCTACCAGAAACTCTTTGCGGTCAACCGCGATCAACGTATTGGCCACCCCTGGTCCAAACTTATTCCAGGTGGCATTATGGAGTAGAAGCTGCATTCTAAGCGTGATAAAATTCTCAAAGGGTTCCATAAAAAACAGGAGTTGAGGCAACTCTTTGAGGTTTTGAGGTTAAGGTCAAATTAGCGCAAAATCAACTATTCAATTCCGATATGATTAAACTTTAAATTAGTGATGACCGAATGAGTATAAAAATGCCCGGAGGGGATTAAATATACCTCCGAGAGTCCTTAAAATGTGCTAAGCATCAAGCGAGGCCAATTGACCAGTGAGAAATATTGATGGCACTGAACCTGCCCAGGACTGTGCAAAATTATGGATTTGTATTTCTAAAACAGTAACACCCATTTATAATGAGCATGGTAATAATGAGAACTCTGACATTATGAGGATTACATAAAGCCAAGACAATTCAATTCTTTCATAAATCCAAATGCTGCTTTCTGTTGATATGGTGTTATATGGCACAGCAACACAAGTAGATTACTTAGTGTCAATGCAACTGGAGTAAAGTGCCTTGCCCAATGACACACCATGCTAGCCAGCCCAGGCTGATCCGATGGTAGGATTTTAACTCGCACCCTTTCGGCTGTGAGTTCAGCATACTAACCACTGAGACACCGCACCTCTATTCCAAATGCTGAAGATGCAAGAAGCCGGACAACAAAAATCTGGTTTTAATGAGCAGTTTGATTTTTTTCGGAGTCAAACACTTCTATGTTTATTATGATTATACAGGTTGCAATATTACATGCAAACCCTTTACTTTGATTTTGCAAATAACCACCCTATTTACTCATTTGTCATGCTTTAAAGGCAATATTTCGAGTGAAAGGAGAAAACAAAAGGAAAAATGTACTTAAAGTGCTGGGATGCATATACTTAAAAGATTTGCTGAAAATATTTACTACTCTGATATAAGTAACAGATAAAACAGTGTATAAGGGTATCTTCGAGGTATTGTTGTCATCTCAAGCTAAAATAATGGTAAAAAGAAACAGTACCAGCTGACACATGCAGAGGGCACCGTCATATTAAACTTGTATCATATCAACTTGTCATTATATAGCCATGCAAGACAGGAACATTTTTATTGCAAAACTGGCATATTACAGGGTGAGTGCAAGGCAATCTTGACCTAAGGAATGTGAACTAAGCCTCATTCCATTCTGTCTCACTTTGAATGAAATAAAACACAAGCACTCAACTTTTAAGCACCTTTATTGCTGAAACTTTTCAAGGTTGTGGATGTTCTCCTAATGTATTTTGAGCTGGTGATTTATTTTGGTCAGGTAATGTATTTTGATCTGGTGATGTATTTTGACGAGGTGTTGTATTTTGATAAGGTGATGTATTTTGATCAGGTAATGTATTTTGATCAGGTAATGTATTTTTGATCAGGTAACATATTTGATTAGATAATGTATTTTGATCAGGTAACATATTTTTCATCAGGTAAATGTATTTTTGATCAGGGAACGTATTTTGATTAGGTAATGTATTTTGATCAGGTAATGTATTTAATAAATTCACAGTATAAATGAAGTACTGAAAATGTTATAAAACGTATTTAAACAACCAAGAACATAATTCACTTTCCAAAATGAATATCATTACATCTTTGTAACATGCAGGCAATGTTTGTTTTTCTTTCACACACTTGTTTCTATCCGAGAGTAATCCACAGACTGTTCCAAGAAAAAGCAGTAACTTTATTGTCCTCATCGCTTTTAGAAAAGCAGTTCGGGTCAGAGAAAAAAAACTGCTTGAAAGAATTTAAGAAGTCTTGATTGGACAAAATTGTCTATGGGATGCACAGTCTTCTGAAAATAGATGGTCCATAAGCTGACGGAGAACAAGACAGCATCAGAAAAGGAAATAAGTTATTGAATAGTTTTGATTATGGAATAGTTTTGATTATGGCAATCTTGGGGCAACTGAAGTAATTTACCAGTCAACCAGAAAAATCTGCTGGGCAATCAGATTTTCAAAATTTTTCTACACACACACACACACTTACATCATTATATTTTGTCTCCCTATCTCTCTCTCTCTCTCTCTCTCTCTACTTACAGCATAGTAACTGCAATGTTTTTTCCTTCTGAATGCAAAAATTCCATCAGGATCATTTTCATCTTCATGATCAGATGGAGACATCTGTAGGAGAAAAGAGATATGGCATCAACATACATATGCAGTTTAGTTGGTATAATCAGTTTAGTCTGTGATTTCCACTTGCATGTATCTTACATGCAACATGAGAGGGAACGACTTAAACAATGGCTGTCATTTAGTCATATCCTTTGATAGTTTGGTTTATCTTAGGCTTTTAAAAGAGTATAATTTTGGTCTGAATCAGGAACTGTGAATTCATTACAAAGCATAAGCTCAAAATTCTGGGCAGAAAATGGGAAAAGAAAAATACCTATTACTAATTATTTCAATTACCCCATATATATAATAGAGATAAAAGCAATGCTACTTCTTGCCAAGCAACAACTATGCCCTGTTATCTGCCAATACAGGTAGACAAAAATCACTACCATATATACTCGTGTATAAGCTGGGTCCAAATGCAAACAACATAGACTCTGAACAGATGTCGTATAATGCGCCGGCAGATCAGGGTCTATGTTGGTTGTTCTTCTGATTAGTCCTTACAAACTGCATCGACCCAGATCTGCAGGCAGATCTGGGTCTATGCAGTTTGCAGCTGGTATCGGCTTGTATGGAGTATATATGGTAATACTTACTGGTGAAAGCCCTTCTTCTTCTGATGAGTAACCATCTCCATGGTGAGGTATGTCCACATCATTGTACAACGGCTGATGAGAACTAGTAGTTTGATTACTCTGCGACAGATTATTTGGTTGCTTATGTTTCCTTTTCCTGTATTCTCGTTTCTTTTTGACAACAACTTCTTCCTGAAAAATTAAGATACCATTGGGTATTTACTGGTTTACATGTTATGGCATATTTTTGCACATTAATCTTTTGCATTTCGAATTGCAGAGGAATTTTGTTGGTCTGCACTAAACTCACAGATATAGTTTGTCTGATTCCTATTATAACTTGCCCACTTTTTCTCAAAATCCACCAAGTGTAGCGAAGTTTTGATATCACAATGGTTGGTCAAATACACAAGAAATGTGATATTTTTTCAAATATTCACTGATGTCATTTTTTCTTTGTCATCAATATCTTGACGAACAAAAAATGCTCTTTGTAAATGTGGTATATGTCAATTTTGTAACACAGCCAAGTATGACCTCATACAGGTGTTTAAACAGCATTGTTTACTGTTCTGCACTTGTAACTGACCTGCATTAAGGACATGTCAGTCTACTCCCCTACACATAAACTGGTCATGCAATACATAGTACCTGGGTTGTGTCTAAGGTAAATAGATTCTTGTCTGAAAATTTTAATTTGGAAAAAAATGTTTTCTTCTTCATGATCTAATTGTGTTCACACACATCGAGTTATATACGCATATATAAAAAGTGCATTTTACAACACAAAGTTATCATGTAAACCTGTTTTCATAATCGTGGGTTTTATTTATCCCCATCTACTTTTGAAACTAATAACAATGAATGTCATTATTATGTGACAGAGGGAAAGAAAAAATCTAGCAAGGTAAATAAAACAAAGTTTTGTCTGGAGTATGATATAGAAATTCTATGATTTTCAAGGTATGGATCTTAGCCTGTCTCATAAAATCAAAACTATTCAGTTACTAAAGTAGCACACAGAAAACTTCAAGTTAGCAAAAGTTAGGACAACTCTTGGGAGCAGATCCCAACTTGACTGCCTTAGGCAGTCACTCAAGTGGGATATAACCTAGTTTTGATCCCCCAATAAGTTATTTGCCTGTAAACAATGCAGGTCACACATGTAGTAACTGCAAATCATCTAACAGACCTATTGTGCACTGAATGAATGAAAGAATGAATGTATTTTTATCTGTATGCATGCATACATTTTCTTTTCAGCTTATGAGGTGCAAGTCTCCATTATGTACAAAATCCAGTTTTAAAAAGCACAAGATACTACAGAATTGGTGCTAAAATGAGAAAAACAAATTGTGCTATGTGCAGCTGAATTGATTAAAGAGTGATTACTGAGAAAGAAAGTGTGTATATGAAATTGAACTTCAAGGAATAGAGATTAAAGAGTGATTACCGAGAAAGAAAGTATGTCTACATATGAAATTGAACTTCAAGGAATAAACTGTTGCTTGCCACCTCCGTAAAATGATTTGATTCTAGAATATTTTTTTTAGTTCTGAAGACTTGTTTGTTAGAAAAGCAAAAATACGAGTTATGTACAGTAGACATGGGCACTTGTCAATGACAATGTAAAATGTATGCTGACCATGAAGAAAACAATAAGACAGTCATCTATGTCTCTGATTAGACTTATCCAATTAATTGTGTCCAGTTGCCTACCAAGGACAATAATAATATTAATATTAATATTTTATATATATATATATATATATATATACAATTTCAGGAAATAAAGAACAGTAGTTGTAATACAGCTTTTCTGAAAGTACAGATGTCACTGAAAGTTCTATCAGAACTCTAAAAATCAGATAGCCCAATTCCCAGGACACCCCTAAATCTAGACTGGGCCACTCCCATATTCTAAGTGAGCTGCCAATCAAGCTGTCAAAAAAGTATTATTTAATTTACCTTACAAAACCTTCTGTGCACTAACGAAATGCAGCATTTTCATTTTTACATTCTTGAAAGAAATTATTAATATTCAGCTCTCTGCTGGGACTCCATTTGTATGTCTCTCACCCTTGTGAAATCGTCTACTTACATGTATGTAAAACTACAAACTTTGTGTAATAAACAAAGCATGTGACAGATGAATTTGGTACAATACTATTTTTGTTCTCCAAATTTCATTGGTTACCTTAATTGGCATGCACCTGCCTTTCAGGATTAATAATAAGCTGACTCTTGCTCACATTTACTGGGAAATGCATCACTGGTTAAATATATAGAGCAGTACCTATATGGTTGTTTAACAATTAAACTAAGCTAAGGGATGGGTGACTTATAAAAGCGACCAAGACAATGCTATATACCTTAAAGAAGCAGAGATAATTACGTTGTATTTTAACCAGTTAAGTTCAAAGGGTTCACTAATTCCACTGATAAATGGAGTGGGTGTAATTGTGATGCATCCACTGTATTACGACACAAGTAATTATGAAACTTGAAAGTAAGATTTTTACTGACTGAAATATAAAAAAAAAGGACCCATGCCTCTCTGACTTCATTTCTTTTTTCAACTTTAGTTCGAGCAACATGTGGAAATTTTGCAGCATTCAGAAAACAAAACTACTCCTAGTCCCCAGAATATTCTTCCCTACATGTGATGATGAAATACAGACAGTGCACTAATCTGAAGGCAAAGCTGAAGACATACAGAAATGAAAATAGCTGTGGTGTAAGCCACTATTTTTAACAATTCCACACATGAACATGCACAAATTATAAAATTGTTCAATATTGGAAATCTTGTTAGATTTGAGTCCCTTCCTCTACAGCAGAATGTGAATGAGGGTTCAGTCTCATGAACAATAACGAAAGTAAAAAGTGAAACTGTTTAAAGCAGGACACACTTCAGATGTTTATGAATGTCAACTCAGCTGATTCAATCTGTAAGAACAATGATAAAGCAATTGGTCACTAGATGACATTAGGTTCGGGGGGGGGGGGGGGGAACACTGCTGTAAGTGAATTGGAATTAAACTATGTGAGAACAAAATCAGACAGAAATGTCTGAAAACCCTGTAAGCATAAATTATTATGGCACGGAGTACTGGTTTACATAAAGACCTGGAGAAGTTTCTGGATTCCACCTCATTCCTAATGGGACAAAAATTATCATGGCGAACTATGTTCAATTTTAGCACAAATGTACATTTGATACATATATACAAATATATGCCTGAAAAGTTGAATAAAATACTTGACATAGACTATGAAGTTCTGATATGTAATAAAACCAAAATTGTTTGTAATTTTATCTACTATGCTTCGTTAATTTATCCATCCATGCATCTCTTCATCCATAGATTAATCCATTAAAGCAACTATGTACCTATGGTACTAACTATGGAGTTGTGATAAGAAATAGTGCTAGATTTATACTTGTGTGACAAGCTGGATTATATACATGCAAATTACTCACAATGAATTAAAATTAAGATTATGGACTACCTATGTTAATTGCCTGGGGCAGTAAAAAAAAGAGGCAAACATTGGCTATGATTTTACCTAAATGACTATTGAGGGCAGGACCGTTGTAATGGTGCATGCTATACGGGCGACTGCCTGGGACGCTAAGTCTGGGGGCACTGTTTCGCGGAGTTTGCATTATTTTTCTGAATTGGGGGGGGGGGGGGGCGCAAAAAGGCCACGCTAGCCCAGGTGTCGTTTTGTCCAGCAGAAACTTGCGACAGCCATGATTGAGGGACTGTA
This sequence comes from Margaritifera margaritifera, assembly GCA_029931535.1. Lineage (NCBI taxonomy): Eukaryota > Metazoa > Mollusca > Bivalvia > Unionida > Margaritiferidae > Margaritifera > Margaritifera margaritifera. Next base: position 408,571 of record JAQPZY010001382.1, on the reverse strand, counting down.
TCACTCATTAGATGGGTGTGACTAATTGTGCATGGGAAACTGTGTACAAAAACCTTTAAAATCCGATCTTATTAGAGCCTAAACAAGACATTATTTCTTGCCTTTTTTTTATTTTAACAAACTTTCTCTTCATACTCACCTGACCCCAGTCTTTGTATGAGAATGGTGGAATGAAGGGAGGTAACTTGTGCCGTATTGCCTCTGCTTCCTCCAACAAGCGACCTTCAAAGTCCTCCATGCCATACCTCAAGACAAGTACAACAGTCTCATAAAATGAATATTAATATGTTGTTTATGACAAAATACTAGCTTCTGATCCAATAAATAAGACACAAGATCTCTTTAAAAGTTATGACTATATTATCTATTAGGAAAATATGAGATACTGTTGAAGAGTTTCATTTCTAGGTAAGATGCATAACATAGTTTTCATATCAATTACAACGAATTGGACTTTTTCTAAACATGTGTGAAATTGACCTTTCATTACATTAATACATTAAAATCATCATGAGGCAAAGGTTTCCGATTTTGATCCACTAGCTCTGCAAGATTAATTTAGGGAAAATTGTCTAAAAATTTGTTGTTGTTTTTTTTCCTACGTAAAAATTGGGCTACACAAAATATTTCACTTGGCTAAAAATGATTATTAGTTGTCGGGGCCAGTTGGGATTGGGAATTGTTGTTCCCTAGCAACTGGTTTCACTTCTTGCCAATATGAACTTAGAACTGAGGTGAATTCAAACAAGTTGTGTAGAAATTGAAGGTCAGGAAGCTTGCGGCTAATCTCTTTTTAAAAAATATTTTGGATTTGGAAAGATAAAAATTAACTGTGGCAAAGACAATAGCCCTTGTGCAAACTACAGTTAAAAACTCCATAGAATTATTCCAATTCAAAGCTGAACTGAGAATTAGCCATTTGATCACAATGCAAAGAAAAATGTGTTAAATTTGGAAGAATAATGTAACTGGAAGGATTGATCATTCGATTGCTTTTTATGTATATGTATGTCTGCCTGTAAATATGCATGCATGTTTGCCTACTCTTGTGAAAACACCCGTCTAAAATGACTAGTAGCATTGATGTTTGTACATGATAAATAGAAATTGTAATTGGAATGTTCCGACTTCCCTTTGGATTAGTGGGTTGGACCATTATTAATCTCATGACCTCAACCCCCAGCCCCCCCCCCCCATCTTGACACTCCTGCTAACATCTGGGATCTCTCACGCTCAGAAAACCAGGGAGGCCTTGTGATGGGCCAATGGCCCACTTTCATATATGAAGCAATGCAAATTTAAGACAAACAAACAAGACTCTTCCAAATGTAAGGGGCACCAACAAAATTTAATTAGCAGAGTATCTATTAATATTGCTCTCGGAGCAAACCAAATGATATATTTCAACTGACCATACAAGGGGTCCATTTAAAGATGAATTCAGTTTAACTGTTACGTTGTATACCTTTCTTGCAAATTGATAATTGCCCATCCCAGAGAGATTCCTGTAACATGATCATTTAGAATGTACAATCCCTAATTCCCATACATTAACAGAAAGCTCAATCTGAAACTTTGATGCTGAAAAATCCAGAAAGTAACATTTAAAATTACTCTCACTTACCTCTTCTCTAGGACTTCTATTGTCAGCTGCAACATTTCTTTCTTTGCTTTTTCTCTCCTTTTTATGAACTCCAAGAGTGTCCTGAATATAAAAATGTTCAATACATGACGACATTGACTTTCTGAGAGCTACTGTACTTGCACATTGGTTATTTTTTGCTCTAATGATGCAACTAACTTCCATGCTGTAACTGACATTAAGTTCTATTCTTTTATTTGAAAGCCAATGTAAAAGATTCCAATAAATATGGTGCAAATACATAAAGTATAAAGGACAATGTAAACTGAAGACAGTAAATACTTACAGTGAATAACAGAAAGCATTACCAAACTTCACTATCAGGAACATGCCAAGTATTTTTAAAAAATATGATTAGACTGACTACTCCCAATCAAAAAAGTGTTTAAATCTTACCACAAGACACTGTATATACAGGCTTGCAAGTAGAGTCCAACTGCAAACCGCATAGGCCCAGATCTGCTGGCGCATAATTTGCCAGCAGATCTGGGTATATGCATTTTTTTTAGTAATCGGTATAACAAACAACATCGACCCTTATCTGCCAGCGCATTAGGTGACAGCAGATCAGGGTCAATGTTGTTTTTAGTTGGAGTCAATTTATAAGTGAGTATATACAGTATACAAACAGAAGACCCAGAATATGCCTACCAACACTTAAGCCTCAGATATACATACTGCTTTAGTACCAACCCCATCTATTGATCATGTTTATTATACTGTCACTGTGTGTGTGTGTGTCAGAGAGAGAGAGAGAGAGAGAGAGAGAGAGAGAGAAAATTATGAGCTTTTATGTGCAACACTAGCAATTAAGGAGAGAAACCAGGGCATTTAAAGTTATAAATCGAAGTGTCTGAAGTAAAACAGTACTGAATGTAGAGGTTTAAATATATGGTAAATGAGAAAACATGAATGAAAATTATATAATTTTCCCCCTTTTTGTCTGCAAGTTAAGAATTTCTTAAATTACCATTTATTTCTGAAAAACATGTTCTTACAAGGAGCTTTTATGAACTTGACCTTTAATCTAAAGTAAATAAATGACTGTGAAAAAAAGGCCCAATTAGGCCTCATACTGCTCACTTGTCATGCATTGGTCTAAAAGGCAAATTGAGCAACAAGGCAAGTGCCTTGGGTTGAAAGACACATGTGCCTAAGAAACCACACCACTGCTATGAGAGTTACCCTGGACTCAATTTTTGATAGAACATGTCCTAGCAAATATTCCCACCAAGTTTGATCAGAATTGGCTCCAAGCTGTTCTAGAGAATAAATTACAAAGTGATTTTCCATATTGTTGCTATGAAAGCCACATTGTTACTAGGGGAGTCACTCAGGATATAATTCTGATAAAGCATGTCCTAAGAAACATAACTACCAAGTTTGATTGAATCTGTTCATCTGTTCAAGAAATCAAAAACGAGTTTTCCATTTTGATTGTTAAGCCACACCATTGCTAGGGAAGCCACCTGACACAATTTTGAAGTACAAGTGATATGAAACATTCCTGCCAAGTTTGATCAAAACAGGCTGAGACATTCTGGAGAAGCTGAAAATAGGTTTTCCAATTTGGTTGTTATGGACAACACACTACTGCTAGGGGAGCCACTCCAAACATAATTTTGGTACAGTATGTCCTGAAGAACATTCCTACCAAGTTTGATAAAAACCAGCCCAGCGGTTTTTGAGCCCAGCATTTTTTGAGAAGTCATCAAAAACAGCAATTTTGACCAGGTGGGCTGAAAACAATGAACAGCCATGATTTGGTTTATTAAACTTGGTCTATACAGGTTTTCAAATCTAAATAGTACTCCATTTATGACCCGAAAGATTTCCTCAAAAAACGGTCATCTAGATGGCAGCTAGATTATGGTGAGCAATGTGTATAAGAAATGATCAAGTAATGTATTTCCACTTACAGTGCTCGATTCAGGTCTCGTCGTAACTTAAGCATCTTCTCATAGGATGTTTCATCATTCTTCCGATTCTGAAAATTTCATACAATTAGCGAGTACAGACATACTGATACCAATAGTTACAAAATTAGATATAAAACAACTACCAATAAATGTGTGCTACTTTCAATATTAAAATATACACAGCTCTTCAAGATCATCTCAATGTATCTCAAGCATTGACTGTTAATTGAACAGAAAATAACTGTTCTCATTGAAGTATGGTCAGAGGGTCAACTGCAGAGTTAAATGAAACCAGCTCTTCAACCTGATTATGAGCCACATTGAAGAGTTGTAATAAATTCCTGTGTTACAGTGCCATGAAATATTTTAAATTATCTTTTCTTTAAAGTAAATATTTATACTTGATGCTGTTGACGTGACTTATAATTTTTACATCATTTTTTATGAGAAAAAGTCTAGATTTAAGTTTATTTTTGACACAGTCAACATGCAGAATCATAATTAAAATACTACTGTATGAAGACTGACAAAACACTAAAGCAAACTGGTTTGAAATCTGACTTTGTCATAGTAACATGACATTATTCAGAGTATATGAATGTTTACATTTGTTAAGGCAAGTGTATCCAAGAATAGTATGTGCAGAAACCGAAATTATTTCTGATTCATTAATCATTATTTTAACAGCAAATTTGTCAAAAGATAACCAATCAGTATGTGTACAGAAAACAATATTCTGGATGCATGTTGACTTCATTAAGTACTATTAACAGTGAGTACATCTGAAGATACTGATAATTGCTAATCACAAGATTCTGAAGGCTTAAAAAATGTGTGGGAGTCAAGCAGGAAAACTAAACTAGCAAAAATTTCTAAATTAAACTGCAACTTAACTAAATGATTAAGAGTAGAAGAATTTCAAGTGGCAGATCTATTGAATTTAAATAACTACAAACTTCTATTCACATTAACAGATTACAATTTACACTAAATGGAAAAAATACAACTATTAAATCAACTACTTGACATATTCATTATGCAATTAGACAATATCCTCATTAATATTAATTACTCTGCGACAGATTAATGTCATATTGGTTTATCATACATGGTATTGAGAAGGTGCAGCCTATGTATACAAGCACCTTTCTTGTTTGCATTTTTTCTGTCCTTCTCCTGAATGCAACATATGGGTTGTTAGTTGTGGAACCATCACGCTTTTCTGTTTTCACTTGCAATATCAAAGGATGTTGCTGAAAATAAAGTCAAGGTTGGTAAAAATAAGTTTTCCATCAATGCAAAACCATGAACATGTAAAATTTATCTTTGATGGATTGATAGCATTGAAAAGCACCTCAAAAAGATTAACCCTTCCAAATAAAAGTCAACAGTATCCTACAAGATAAAAAGAAAAAGTATGTTAAAGTTCTTTAAAAAGTATACAAAGTAATAGATATAAAGGTAAAAATATAAAATCCTTAAAATATAGGGTAAAAATCTGTTATATAAACTACATTCTTTTAAAAAGTTCAAGGTTTTCTCTGTTGTTAAAAAAAAAAAAAAAAAAAAAAAAATCATTTTGTGGTCACAAGAAAAAAAAAAAAGGAACTTCTGTCTCACAAGATGGAAGTCAATACACTCGACAAGAACATGTTCCTTTGTCAGTGTATACTGGCAAGGTATGCACTCTGAACAAGGTTCACCCTTCAGGTGGTATGCACGAGACAGGTGTGTCCTATCTGCAAGAGGCATAATACCACCTCATCTTATTTGTTCTACATGAGGGATGGTCCAATGATGGATCTGATGTTCAGAAGCTTCTTGTAAAGTTTTTATTCCACATATTTTGCCAAGTATATAGAACATAATATTTTATAATATTTGAAGTCACTAAATGGAATCTACCATTCAGAATGGGGTGACTGCATGGCAGCTTTTACTGCTTTATCTGTCCTTTCATTACCCTTACTATGAAGCAAAGAGTACAGAAAAAAATTTCCCCAAATTTTTGAGAAAATCATGACAGAAGTATGCTTTGCCTTAAATACAGTAACAGGTGACACAAGGTTATGAAGACAAACCAATAATAGTCCATATACTGGGTTACTTCCCTTGTTTTCCTTTAGAGAGAGAGAGAGAGAGAGAGAGAGAGAGAGAGAGAGGGAGAAAATAAAGGGTTATATTACAAGGAAATCAAATTGGTTGCAAAGCTTAAAAATTGTTAATTATTTCTAACCATGCTGAATTTTATTAATATGTACTGACCTCACTAATAATGAAACTCGTTGGAAATCTTGATGATACAAGCCCATGTACTAAGTCTGATAAACATCTGATCAGAAATAATCACTAAATTCCTTACAAGTTCAGCCAATCTGAATCAAAACCACCGCATCAGCTCTTGTTATAAACCCATCAAAGATCTTGATGGTTTAGGTCTATTTACCAAGTTTAACAAAAATTGGAATAGAAATAGTCTCTAGAGCAGTAAAAAATTCAGCCAAATTAGATGCAAGATCACCATATTAATACGTGTGGATCTTGCTCATTATCAAACTAGTAGTGTTAGATTTTAATCATATAAGCCGATATTTCAAGTTTGATCAAAATTGGACCAGAAACGTGGCCTCAAGAGATGTAACAAACTCAGCCAATCAGATGCAAGATCGCTTCATTAATATGTGTGGATCTTGATCATTATCGAACTCATCCAAGATCTTGATGATACAAGCATATATTCCAAGTCTGATAAAAAAAAAAAGACTTACAGAGTGGCAACAAGCTCAGCTACTCAGATGCAAGACCACTTCATCAATATGCTTGGATTCAGGTCATTACTGAACTCAAAAGATTCTGATAATTCCTAGGTTGGTCAGATCAGAAATATGTCCTCCAGAGAAATAACAAGCTCAGCCAATCAGATTCAAGATCACCTCATTAATATGCTGCAATCTCGCTCGTATTCAACATCATTAAAGATACTGATGATATAAACCTATTTGCAAGTTTGATAAAAACTGGATCAACAAATCACCTCCCAAGTGGTAACAAGCAAACATTGACAGAGGAACAGACATGGACACTAGGCCATGTCATACGCTCACTTGGCCTTATGGCAAGGTGAGCTAATAGTTAACCCACAAATGCAAATATAATGCTGTCAAGTACTTCCTACACTATGTGTATGTGTGCAATTACTTACATACAGGCACATCCTTCAGCATCTGATTTGCTGTTGGAATGCAGCAGCAAGAAACAGGTCTTTTAAAAATTTATTGTATAATTTAAATATTTGCAATCAAGTGTTGTGCAACATTGTTTCTGTGGAACTTTTCAAAAAGCAATTTTTTGGGGGGTACATTTATGATAGTCAAGGACTTGGGGTGGTGGTGGTGGGGGGGGGGGGTAAGGGGAAAGAGACACAGAAGGACCTCAGGAAATATATAAGACTCCAATGATATATGATATAAATTATGCTATGATGTACCATATAACTGGCAATTTGCGTGAAAGTTTTTCAATACCTACTGGCAAGACTTTTAAATTATCAGCCCTTATTTTCAATACCATCCATTTCCAAAAATTTTGAATGAACACAAAATTTTCTTATTTTAGGAACATCTACTTATTATATCTACTCTAAACATCTACAGAACCCATAGATTAAGTAACCAAAATCCCCATAAATGACCATGTACCGTTTTAAGTCTTTTGTTCAGCCAGTAGTCATAAACAGAAATGATGAGATCGTCATCCTCCTTCAACAGAAGTTTGGCTTCTTGTAAAGTCACAACCTGTGGAAAGGTAGGAGAAAAAAATGTAGGCATTTAATACAAAGAACATAGTTAAATTTAGGGGTTGTTTTCTTTAACACAAAACAAATACAAATGTAACTACAAATTTAGGTGCCAGTAATATGTGAATTATCTATGAGGTCCCTGTAGCAGGAATCACTGCTTCCAAGGCATCCAATATCTGGTCCTGAACTTGCAATTTTTGAGGATGTGTGACTCGAGACTTCCATTTTAAAATGCTAGAGAGTGGTGAGAGGTGTGGTACTTGTATACCCATGTAACCAAGGTCATAGAAACTACACTGAAATTAAGGATTTCATTCATAATAATTAAGGATTTCATTCATAATAATTAAGGATTTCATTCATAATAATTAAGGATTTCATTCATAATAATTAAGGATTTCATTCATAATAATTAAAATACTTTACCCTTGGACCACTTCATGTATGTCTGGATCTTCATCCCAAAATCTGAAATTACCTATCATGCCAAAGTCTAACAAGGTTTCTGATTTTGAAAAGTTGTTTAAAAAATCTGAAATAAATTCTCATCCTTGGTCTAGTTAACACTTTGATGTTAGTGTAAAACTTTATATTATAACAGAGTAGTGTATATCCATATAGCTACGTATTTGTTTACTAGAAACTCAAAATGGCATTCCAGTCATTGTCTGAAATTGACCTATCCCCAGAGCAGAGATAACCACACCCTAGTCATTAACATAGCACACAACATAAAATCAAAGTTATGATTTGAATTTGTATATGATATATATATATATATATATATATATTGACAGTCTGAGAGGGGACATACATTAGGCCTGAATGTCTGACAAGTGCTGCCAGTGTACCTATAAATTACATTTTGCTCACACCTTTGCCAGCAATAGTACTGGTTGGCGATCCATATGTAATGGCATGTGTTAGGGTTTGAGTGACCAATGGTGATATGTTAATTGTTGACTGGTATGAGCTCTGTGTTCTTCCAAAGCCAAAGGTAACACCACTAGAAGTTTCTATCATCTCCACTGCTCCCACCACACCTTTATTGATTGTGCCACTACACCTTCATTGCTCAGTCACACCTTTTGAAGGTTCTTAACAAAACAGGACTTGCTTTTCAAGACTAATGTGACATTTTTTCAAGAACAATAAACATTTTTCCTCTAATTTGAAAGTAAAATTTGTAATTTTTGTACTGAAAAATATTTGCTTGGATGAAATGTTTTGTCAGTGACGAGGCTTGAGTCCGCCCACCAAAACATCAAGTCTGCACTAAAAGTTTTCAGTACAAATTCAACAACATATTTATTATACACTTTAAACCAAATAAGACAACTTTAATTCAGATCTAAACCTAAATATGATATCAACATAAGAAGCAGTTCAAGTGGGCTGACAACTGCCTAACAGCCAAATGCAAGAGCAGTTGGCGATGAAATCTGGGTCAGTAGAATGCATTCTGTAAAAATGTCTTCAAATGCAGTTGATTTCATATATTGTGCAAACAATTGTTTCAAGGTTTCTCTAGTTTTTGTATTTTCAGTTATATCTGATGACACATCAACATCAATTGTCCAATACTGAAAGATCCCTATGTCAGATGCTTTGTGTCCAAGTTGGTGCAAGATTTTTCTATTTTTAGTAATGGCCACCATATTAGATACCAGAATAGAACCATTTGTATAAATCTGAAAGACCTTCTTTTTCTATCATATTTGGTAAAATTCCCTTAAGCAGTTTTTAAAATGCAAGTTGTTAACGGTTTATCTATTTTTAGCACTAACAGCAAAATTTAATGGTAGAAACTTGTACAAACTTGTAAGTCCTTTATGCCAAAATACCTTCTGCAAAATTTGCTCAAAATCTGTTGATGGGTTTTTGAAAGGAAGTTTCAAAGATTTATGTTTTAATAACTTTAGCCATAAATGATGGTGAATCTGTCACATATTACAAATTTTAAAGCCCTTAATACCAGAACGCTTTCTGACAAATATTGGTAAAATTCTGCTGAGCAGTTCGTGGAAAGAAGCCATTGAAATGTTTCTATTTTTAGTAATGTTGGCCATCATTGATGGTGGATTGGTATTATGTGTAAAAATTTGCAAGCCCTCTATAATGGATGCTTTCTGACAAATGTGTCAAATTCTGTTAAGTGGTATTTGACAAGTTGTTGTTCATTGGGTTTTTTCTCTCTGTTTTTAGCAACTGTGTGAAAAACCTTGATGCCAGAATGCGCCTGCAAAATTATGTACAAATTGATCAAGAGTTTTTTGAGAAGTTGTAAACAGCAATTGTGAATGGATGATAGACCATGCCATAAGCTCACCTGACCTTATGGTGAGATAAAAATATATTTTTCCATCTTCATGTGGATGAATTTAGGAGACCCCACCCATTGAAATTTTCAATGAATGAATCACATTCACATCTTTTTGCTTACGACACCACAGAACAGCAGTAATGTAAATGGATGTAGCCGAGGCAAAAATTCTTAGCCACCTTCGTTTTGTCAATGAAGATTTTAAATATTTGTACGTAATAATGCATTACCCATTTCTTTTTGCACATATTCCTTTCAAATAGTCCAGCACGCTAACCACTCAGCCACCATCAGAGGTGGTCAAAATTCAGTCGAGTGTTTTTTTAACAGAGATAAAGTTATGTACCATATATACTTGCGTATAAGCTGGGTATAAGTCCGATGTGGAGATCTGATGGACACAAATAAGAGGTCATGTTCTGTGGACCTTCTAGTTTACCAATAAAATCACAACTTTCAAATTTCTGAAAGTGACACACGTCATTCGGAACATATCTTTACCAACAATAACTCTCATTACCATGATTTTCCAATACTTTATCTGATAGGCTACTAAAAAAAATAGATAGACTTGAAATTCCAAAGGTCACCAAAACATGAACTTTCATCAGTGTGTGTCAGATCTCCAAACAGGACTATGGAGATCTGATTTTAATTAGATTGGTATGTAGTTCATTGTGCAGGCAGACTCTAGTGAATTCCAAATGTGTGCTAGTGCAATGAATCCGCGACCAGAATATGCCGAGGCATCGATTAAAATCAAGAATGCAGAAAAAAGACATGCATAAAATGAAAATTCCATTTGTGATTTTCCACGAAAATGCAGATGTCTCACATCACTGTTTTCAAACACTGGCAATTCAACATTTCTATCAACAGGAATGATTCCACATTTTGTTGACACGAAATATTTTAGTTTTTACCAAAACCAGATCTGTCATCAGGTCTTTGCAAGTTTCTGGAAATATATCTTACCCAGCTTTGAATTGGTACATATCTGGATAAGATGCTGCACTACTGCAAGTCTGATGACTGTATAATCTACTGTAGTATCATTTATTTTCGTGGGTCTAAATTTTCATGTTGTTGTAAAAAAAGATATTTCCGTGGGTACTTAAATTCGTGGTTGCTTCAATGGTTAAAACAATACTACCAGCTATATAAGCACAAATCAAACACCTGTCAAGACAAATCATGTACACTCTGCATCAAAAGGAGCCGATGCAGCCAACAACACTGAGCTAATCGGTGATTAAAGTACACGTGTTTAGAGCCCATCAAAGTACGGAGATGCTAACTAAATTGAAAAACAATGGAATCACTCCTTTGTTTGAGCCTGCCTCATATATGAACCGACTTTAACCACTAGACTTTACTTAAAAACCTCATCAATCAAGCCGATTCATGCTGAATGGATATTGTGGTTCACGCGAAAATGTGTGAAGAAAATGAACCTAATTATCCATGACTTTGAAAATGCTAGACTTCTTTAATTCAACAATTTCAGGATTATTTACCAGACAAACATTTCTGTGTACCAGCAGACTTGGTTGACGTGATGTTAATTCAGCCGTTTTGTCAGAAAATCAATGAAGTGTGAGCTTCAATACTCGGCGGTAATTAGTGTATATATACAGTGTTTCATTAGTAATTGTGCTTCAAGCAATAGTTCTAGTATTTTACAGTCATGTAGTGTTCATTAGGATTAAGCATGCATAGATAAAACCACTTGGACTCGTATTGTTGCTTACAATTTACCATATAGTACATATATGATTGATAGGTAAATTGTAAGCAAGGCTATAAGCCCGTGGATAAAACAAGAAATATTTTCATGAGGATTTAAATTTTTCGATAATAGTTTCACTTAAATGAAGAATCGATTTGAATAAGTATTAAATCTAATTTTCATTTATAGTGTAATTTCTTTTTCTTTCCTTCATTTCCAGTAATAACAGTGTTTGAATATTTTATGCTTTTCTCGTTTCTTGATACCCGTATTTCACAACATATCGATTTAAGGCAGTGAGTGGAAATTACAGCTACCCGATATATTCATGTGTATTGAAACAATATAAAATGCTTTATCGTTCTTTTTTTAAGGGTTAAAATAAAACAAACAAGTGTAAAAGTTATTAATTTTTACCAGATCACAAAAATGAGATTCATTTATCAAATACCTTCGCTGATCGCTAGGAATGAAGCACAGTTGAAGAAAATGAGGAGGGCTTCTTTATCATATGTGGCTAATTTTTCATTGGGTCTTTAACATCCTGGTTCAGGTCAACAACGAAATCCATGAAAATTGGTATCCCACGAAAATTAGTGATACTACAGTATGTTCAATTTTTAAAAATGTTTTCCACAAACATCTGTTGCAATTTATTAATCTGACTAGTTTCTGGAGGTTTGTTACAACCATATCCTATGGTGTAATAATCAGTAGCTACTAATATACCTGTTGACCACTGCCTTTTTCAAGGCGGTCCATCATTTCCTCGAATTTGAGGGGTGTGATCTCCATTTTCTTCTCCTGTTCATTCAACCATTGCTCATCTTCACTGTCCATGTCATAATCTGGTATCTCCTGGTCCATGCCAAAGGCTGACAAAATAAATATATAAATGTGACTAATTTAAAAATCCCTGAAAGGTTAAATCATTTTCTTGAGATCTATTCCTCCTCCTCCTAAAAAAAATAATTATTTTTGATCATATCGGAAACTTTACGAGATATTCCTAACGAGTAAAAATTCTCATGCCTGTAAATTGATAAATAAATAAACCAGGACCGGCATGTTGAGCCCACAATTAACACTGCTGTAAAACATGTGACGTTAACTTCAATGTCAAAAGGGTGAGTAAGCTTGTTGCACAATGAACTGTCTTAGTTTCACAATGAATCAGCCAAGCAGGTAGAAAATCCATCAAGGGTTTTTGGAAACATAAGCAAATTCAAAAACTTTCACCAAAGCCTCAACTTCTGATGTCGCCGTCAGTAGAGGAAAAAAGACTGCCATGTCACGCTTCCCAGTAAAGTGGTCCTGACAATAAATAAACTATGGAAATGGTAAGCAATCTGTTTGTGTGAATATACCTCCACCTCTCCAGCATACCACCCTAACCCCCATAATGGAGATGAGTCTAAAGTAAAAATAGTGCAAAACTCTTCTGAAAATAGTATGAATTCAATAACTGGTCAACATGGATATTTTCTTATGATGACAAATATATGTATTAAGCGTCCCATCCATCCACTGAAAACTGCAATTTTTGCAGTACAATGTTTTCTTTCATAATACTTGTCTGATCACAATATGTTACAAGAACCTCTATTATCTCACAAATCCAGCCCTCCAAAGCAAAAAAAATGCTAACCATGTCTTTTGGCTTGTTTTAGCAATGAAAGTTCTAAACCGTCAGTTTACCGAGACGAAGTCAGATGAGAGTGGTCTGACTCTCAACTGAGGGATTGGAGACAAATCATGCCCTTATTTTTAGGAGTCTGGGGATTCCACTAGTACCCCTGCTTAAGATGTTTAGGCAGATGACCCCCAGACTTCTCACACTGAAAATGCTTCGTCACCAATTTAGCCAACCCTGGAACTATGGCCAATGACCGGTGCTGCTGATCGCTCAGATCGCGAGAGGCCACAATAGAAATTAACCTGCCAAATAAGTATTCCATGTCCAGTGGGGCTGCCCTCAATAGATCTTTGCTGTGATCCATCAAACTTTAAAACAACCCAAAGTGGCATCCCTAGCCGACACTGCCATCGACAGTTATAGCGATAGTCTTGGCTATGGCTGCAAGAAGTCTTTGCAAAGCAGTCGGTGACAAGGAGTCATCCGTTAAAAGGCATAAGGAGGCTAATGAGAAAAGGTCAGCATGTGAAGCTATGGTAACTAAAGCGTGCCTTATGTTCCACAGCTTCAAGTTTCTTCATTGGGATGCGGGACCAGGTTCCATGGAAATCCCTACTTGAGATGCTCCCAAAGACTTAAGTGGCCAAGTGGATATATGAATCTTGCAAGTAGTGGCTCCAGGGTAGTAGAGGGGACTGATCAACTCCTCTGCTGTCTGGCTGCCTCTTGACCTTGTGCCAGTTTTTTTTGCAATACGCCTTACTATGATCGAATAAGGAAACAAAAGAAGATTGGCTTTGCCCCTCGTGTCCCTACGAGCATCTCCAAACTGGAGAGAATGCTCTTGTCCAAAGACCTGGAAGGTTTAGAACACAGCTTCAGGGTGAGAAGGCAGTCAGCTGTTTACTGCCTTGTAAAGTACAAACATCTTCATCTTCCATCAAATGTCCAGTGCAGGGCAGAAATGGAGACACCAATTGGAGGGAAGGTGCAGACTCGAGTGGAGTCTTGTTGAACTCGGAGTGCACTTTAACTGACAGTTCATCCTCCTGTCTCTCCTGGTAGGGCAAGACAGGACTGTTTTTTTCTCACTCCCCAGAGCAGTGCAACTGGAATGGTAATTCCATCTTGAAAAGGAAGAGATGAAAAAAAAAGCCTATGGCTTGCGCTGTCTGCTCAGATCCAGACTCACCACCTAGTGGTGGGAGTCCCCAAGCCCCGTAGGAACTGAAGGGAAATATAGGGGCAAAGGGGTGGGGGACAAACCTGGTCCCTTTCCCAGTGGAGGCAGAATGCTCCCCAGCAATGACCACCAGATCTGACTTGTCTGGTAACTCATGCCCTGTGCCTCAAACTGGCACCCGTCACTTTGCTCGGTAACTGATATCTGTTGCCTTGCCTGGTGACCAGTGTGTGGTCAAGGATGGTTGAGCAACGAAGATCATTGAGAGGAGACCCTATCAGAGAAAACTGATCAATCTTGACTTCATAGTGAGTTAGGAAAAGACTGCACTGACCTTACACCGGAAAGACAGGATTTGCTCTTGTGTGTCAGCAACTTCCTTCAACTGGGAAGTGCCAACGACGCCTCCTTGGAAAGGGGGGAGGTGGGTGTCCATTAGTGAAGAAGCTGCTTCATTCTTCCTACTTTTGTAAAAGTGACACCTTTCAGCTAAATCCCATACTTCATCTGTCGATAAAGTGTTGAAAAGGACATCCATCTGAGCACTCACACTTGCTCTATACTAAACAGGTGGGGTTGGAGACCCCCAAAGATTTTTTTATGTCAGCTTTTGCCTACTTGCTGTGGCATTGCTGAAAGAATTTTGTGGAAAAAAAACAGAACAAAAATTTATCACGGGTAATACTAACCCTAACCATGGTACCAACAAGGGTCATACAAATTATGGCAACACTGCGATAGAATTAAAATTCAATAAAATGACAAAAACACCAATAAAGAAATAAAACGCAAGGACCGGGGATAAAAGGTCAATTGCAATACGAAAATGTATACTATTGACCAAAATGATAACAAAATACACATAGATTAATGAAAATCTGGAGTGCCAAAAGACATGCATTTGTTCAGAAAGTCCAAGGAAAAGCACGAGGATATACTGAACAAATGGAAGTGACCAAGTCATCTCATTGGGACTGTGTTGGTTTTGTTCCAGACCTCCAATTACTAAGTGAAAGAGGGACTTGTCATCTTGAACTCGGGTCTTGCACCAGGAAAAGATACAGCAATGTAATAATAGCAGGTATTGTATTATTGATATTAAGACATTTTTTTTCACTTGAGGACTGGATTTGTGAGGTAGTAGATGTTCTAATGTATTATGATTGGGTATAAATGTATTTTGAAGAAAACACTGCATAGCAAGCATGTCATTGGTACTAAACAAAATATTGTCAACTCTGGCAAAAAATGTGACAAAAGTAAATGAATTCTGTGTTGTTCATAATGCAAATAGAATCAAAGTGGACTAATTGAGTAGTGGGGTGTCATTTATTTTTTCAAAATATGATCAATTTGTTTTTCTTCAACTACTTGCCCAGGACAAGTAGATTCAGAAAATTCACTTGTCCCACATACCATTACACTTGTCCCAAAATTTTAATCACTAGCCTAGATTCAATGAGATGTATGCACTTTAATCCATGGAAAGAAAACAAATTCATGTGCAGCATATTTATTTCTACAATGGTCTCAATTTTTGAAAAACATAGGTTGTCGTTATACATTTTGCAACTTTAGTCATATACATTTCAGAAGCTGGATTTGAAAGAATGCCCATTTACATGTTTGCAACCTGGACCTGCACTTAGCCAACACTTGATGGCTGTGTCTAGGATATTGTCTGCAATAACTGCAAAACATATTTCCTTCAGTCACTAAATTCAAGCCTCTGGTTATCATCAACTCACTGTGGCTGAAAATTTCTCTCCCTCTTAGTTTTGTCCTATTTTACATGTATTTGCTGTCACAGACTCTTGTTAATGTCTCTTTGGAGAAACAGTTGCCTCAGACCCGATGGCATACTCACCTTTTATCCCTCCACTTTCATGTGAATTTCCTTTCTCTGAATCTTCCTTACTACCTTCCGGTCGAAAATATTTAGTAAAATCGTTTTATCCACACCATAAAGATCACCTTGCTTGAACTACTTTTAAAGTGATCACAACATACATTTTGTTGTTTAAATATAAACATAGACAGCTCCTTAGCATACATTTTTTGCTTCAAGTCCAATATCGCACAAGGACAATTGATCCTCTGCACAATCAATAAAAAATTAATGAATCCTTATTGTCATTGAATCAATTCATAAAGAAAATAGACAACATTTTCAGTAAAGTGCCTTTCATTAATCCACTCATATCCGACTCTAGTACACAACGGTTAACTAATCATATCAGCTTTGTTTTGTTCGAATTGTTATCTGTTTCATGATGGTATTCATTACACAATACTTGTATCTACAGTTATTTGGATTTTAATAATTTGAAAATATTACCATCAAATTAAATATTACCTACCGCAAAATGAAGTGTCCTTCAATGTTGTTTACCATGGATGTTTACTAGCAAGTATACTGCTCCATTTTCGTGCAAGTCCAAACAACCTATATTGGTATTATAATTTGTGTTTTGCTGTATAAACTCAGTGTGTGATGCAATAAAAGTTTTGATTTCATTTGTATTTTCCTTTTCCATAAGTCAGATTTAATTCTCAAGTGATATTTCCCAAGTTATCTGCCAGTGCATGTGGCCCAATAAGCCCTTGGCTTGTTAAGGCAGCACTCACTTTGTTTTCAAGTTGACAATCCTTTTGATTGAAGTGCGAATTTAATACTTGTTCAGTGCTAAGTAGAGTTCTACAACTTCCTGTGCATGTTTGACCTTACTCTTGTAAAGGCAGCACAAGTTTGATACTTGTTCAGTCCCAAGTAACAGAGGGTGGTTATTTGAACTCCGTGATCTTGCCGCACAACTGACACCTATTCAGTTGCATCCTTTAACAGATTTCACAGACTGTATGATCAAAGTGTCACTTACAGAGCCCAAGCTCAGTCTCCACATAAGCACCCTTATATGATAGCAAAGATCAGAAATTGGATTCAGACAATATTTGCTATGACTAGACGACGATGGGATGATTTCAGAACTTTATTTGGTCACCCAGGCAGCGAGGATGAATTCTTGGGCTTTGTACCAGATGATGTTAGATAGTGACATTTATAGGATACTGTGAATCACAAAAATGTGGACTCTGCTTTCATTGTTAATTTGCAAGACGTGTTGAATTAACATATTACGGGATATTGTGAATTGGATCATTCTGGGCTACTATATTTATACCGGTATGTGACCTATAATACAATTTTTGAATTTATCATATAAATGGATTTACAATGTCAAGCATTATGGATTTCAATGGATTTTATGACACGAAGGTGGACAAAATGTAAGTTGTCAATTTATTTGTGACATATTCCACTCAATAATATAATTGTTATTTTACACTGGTTTTGTCTTTATTTTTCATATCTATCTATCTCTCTATCCAGTATGGCTTGTTTATTTTTTCAAAATGCAACTCCGACTCACTGACGACAAGCCACCCCTTTAGATGGATCTGACTTGCAAAATACACCCCAACTTATGGGAGGGTAAAAAAGAAATAAACTTTTTGCAGCCCTAAAAAAAAAAAAAAAAAAAAAAAGGGGGGGCGTTTTAGAGTCGAGTCAACTGATAATCGAGTATACAGTAGGTGGGAATTTAAGAAAGTGGAAGTAACATTATGGGGTAAGAGCATACCTTGGATATGAATATACTGCTTGGTTGTCTTATAGTCTGCCCGGTATAGACAGCCATATCGGTCTTCAAGCTCTTCTATCTCTGGAATGGGAATGGTCAAGGCTTCAGCTGAACCATAAACCTGCTGTGCTGACAAAGCCCTTTGCAAATGGTGCTCCTGGTACAACAAAACAATAATAATAACAATAATAATAATAATAATAATAACAATAATAATGATAACAATAACAGTATTAATAATAATCATAATAACAGATATTATCCGTAAGTACTGTCTCAGTTTATGTGGTAGATTACCCAGCTATAGATATGGAGATCATAAGCTGATGGCCCAGTCAAGCCGTGCATTCCCACCTGCCCCCAAAGTTAACTTTATGGTTCGATGTTTTATGGCACAAAACGAATTAAGGTTATCTAGCGCCCAGGCAATTTGAGTCAAGTTCCTTGTCCTGGGCCATGCCATTTTTAGATGACCTAGGCTAATCGAAATGTTAGTATTTGAACCTGCACCTTCCTTTTCACGAGACCAGGACATAACCACTGCTGCTCCCTAGTTTATAATTCAGGCATATAGATATGCCATACTTGAGGAGTTTGCCATTCAGTCTTGAAAGTCAAAAAAAGTCTCCATGACCAAAGTTGCTGGGGACAGGAAAATGCCTTTTAAAAATGAGGGAGGGGTACCCTTAGTGCGCCACTGTCTACATACAATTTCTCAGGAGTGTATGTAATATAGTGTTCAAGATATTTAGAATATATCAAAGAAAAATCATCATCACAAGCCACTAGTTAAGATCCACTATAATCTCTTTTACACATATGACCACCTACTATAAGATTTCCTCATTTCTCAAGTGGCTTGCATCGATGAACAAAAAGCTGAAAACACAAAGGTCTCTCGATAGTGAAATTTAGGTCCCATTAACTCATTGACCCCTGAGCCATACAGCTAGGTATTCCCCTACAGCATACTTGCAGAGGGATCACCTAGAGCAGTTAGCCTTACCAGTAGCTGTATCCCTGAGACTCACTGACAGTACTTGACTTGCTGATTTTTACAGAGGAATACAAATACAGAATAATTGTATTCCTTCAATTAAGCTAAAGTTTGGCACAGCTGTTCTCAATAAAATTATGTAGATAATGGTATAAATTTCATGCAGCATGCAGAAATAAAACTCATCCATAAAGGCAAAAAAAAAATTATTTACTTACCAATTTGCTTCTTTTGTCATTAAAAATCCATTAAATCCATTATGAATTCACACTGAATAATTAAAACCTTCAACACATGAAATAATTCACAGAAATTCCATTTGTCATCTCTCTTACAAACTTTAACCTCGTGTGAAAACTGCATATTTTCCTCACACTTCACTTACCTTTCTTCCTTAGAATTCTCCACTAAACGTTTAAAAACTAATGAAAAACTTTGAACAAACTCTGAATTATGTACACTCGTGCTAACTAAATTCATTTTCCCAAACACAAGCAAGTCTTTATTTACCAATTCTTCAAAATATCTACAAGATATGGTTTAATCCACACATAAATGAATATATCTCCATCAGAGTCTGTCAGGTATGTGTCTACTTCCAGTGGCTGATTAATGTCATTTTGCATAATTTTAAAATCTAAATAACTCCACTATTTTTAGTGCTATCAAAGTCAAATTTTTTTCCCTTTGTGCTGCAATGTTTCCTCTATCTATGTAAGCTTAAATTCGATTGGTTAAACTGCCTGCATAATTAGAAAATAGTCTGGAATCAACCAATGGTTTGCGCAGCTTTAACTCGTCGTGCGGGATACAGGCCTAGACTAATACTGCCACTCAAATGAGGTGCCCGGGATTCAAGCAAGGTAAACTGCGCCATGTTATAGTGGCACTCGGGAGATGAGGGAAGCAAAGTGTGAAGACTTATTGTGGCGGCAGAGGTTAATGAGTTAAGCTGGTTTTGATATGGCCGAGTTGCTCTTCATGAGATGCATCCACACACCAATTTTCATAATTGTATGTGAAATAGTCCAAAATACTGAACCAGTAACAAATGTATAACTGAAAATTTAAGTCACTCAAGCGTGAACATATATGCTTACACTGCTCTTTTTGGTGCGGATGAGTTATCTTAAATGAGATGTATCCCATACATGCCAACCCCTAGAGAGGTAAAAGCATAATTATTACTAAGTGGCAAAAGAAAGAGCATAATCTGAGCATAATATATGTAATCTATATATTCCACACCACAATTACAGGAAACTGTATGAAAAATGTATATTTATTTTTCTACCAACCGGTGTTTGCAGCTGGTTAAAATTATTGTCATAAATGGGCAAAATCCATATGGATTAGTACCAGAATAAAAACACAAAACAAATTATTTATATACAACACTCACTTTAACTAGTCTTACTACATGTCTAACTTTTGCTGAATGATCATAAAGCCAAGTCCACAAATTCTGCAATGATCATATTTTTTTAATGCACCAAAAAAGTGTAATCCATATACAGGTGAGTGTACATGTAAGACTTAATTGGGTGAAAAAAGCGTAATGATTACGCCAAAAGTACAATGGTTGGTATATATGGTATCCACATATGAATATTCAAGAGTAGAGATAAAACTGTTCAAGAGCTTGAGGGTGTAACAAACAGTTAAAAATTCAAGTAACACAAAGCATGAAAATTAGGTCACACTGACCTTATTTTAATATGGCCAAAGTACTCTTCCTTAAATACATCCACGTACCAATTTTCACAAGTGTAGGTGATTCATTTTTTTCGTCGTTATTGGTTTATTGCCATTTTTCAGCACATGATAGCCTATACATGGCGGCAAGTATATTTGGTGGAGGAAGATCCAGAGAAAACCCTGGGAAGAACCACCGACCCACGGGAAGCTACTGGCAAGCTTTCTCACATACCCACGTTGGCAGAGAATCGAACCCACGCGGACAGAGGTGAGATGTCAGTGATCTGTAAAGGCGAGCACCTTAGACCACTCGGCCAACCGGGGCCACACAAGTGTAGGTGAAATTGAGTCCAAGGTATTAGGGGCTTAATGAATGAACATGCAAGTAAATGGGCCAAACGTTATATACCATCCCAACTTTGCTGGCAAGGCGATAGAAAATCCTGGCAGATTCTAAAAGAGTCATCACAAATAGTTGTATTTTAATGAACTAAACAAGAAAAACAGTAATTTCATGTCATTAAAAGACACTGTATACTTACAAATTGAGCCACAAATTTGTCGCCTGCAATTATTCCACTCATCTTTGTAGCATTCACAAGATTAATTTCCTCGCAATTTAGAATTTTCATCATGGAGATGCATTTTGTTCAAAGGTTCGTACCAGTTGTGAAAACCCGCACAATGTTTATACTGCTATAATGAGATCTTCTCACCTTGCTTTCACTGTAGCACAACGGGTACCGTCTTAAATCGTCTGTATGTGGAGTTATGATACATAATGACTAGTGTGAATGGTCTTCATCTTTTTCTCTTATTAAGTTGTTTCTTTTCTGAATGATGAGGATCTTAAAAATGTTTACTAGTCCTCTTTGTTGTTTTTTTAGTTTATTTCTGAGAATCAGTCATTGTTTTTAATGTAAACTTGTGGAGAATCTTTTCAAGTAACCTTGATGGTTTTCTAAAGCAAGATTTGTACTTCTGAATTATGAATGACTCTGATATTTAAGAAATAAAAGTGTTGTTAATCCAGATACATGTCTGACATTGTTTGGTGAAAAGGACTAGTGGAGATTAAGCAGGAGTAGTAAATTTCTGTATCTACTAGTCCTTCAGGCTAAAGGGAAATTTTTTTATAAATTCTAGGCCTGTGCAAATACAATTTTTTAAAAATGTCAACTTAAAAAGTTTTGTTATCTGTTATTATCATTTTTACAAGGATCTATTACAAATGAGTGTCCATATATATGGACCAGCCAATAACAGATCAATAAGCAGTAACCACCTTCTCAATGTAGGTGAATAGGTGCAATGTTTACCGTAGATACTCGAGTATAATCCGGGTCCAAATGCTAACAACATAGACCCTGATCTGCTGTCACATTATGCAACTGCAAATCTGGGTCTATGCAGTCTGCAGTTGGTATCGGCTTATACGCGAGTACATACGGTAGTTATGATAGGTTAGCATTGGGTAGCTGGCTAGGAGCCAATCACAGTTTGCTTTTATGCTGTCAAATAGTCAAATCTACCGAGCAACACTGGTGTGCTAATTCCTCCAAAGTGCTGGACTCTGGTATAATGCAGTATTTGACAAAAAATTAAAACATGCCTTACAAAAATTTTGAAAAAAATTATTAAGTTCATTCAAAGATAACCTCATGATAGAGTTTGCTCACAATCCAGTGTTTTCCCAGGGCCTTTTACTGTAGCGGTCCTGCTACACTATCATTTCAGGAAAAAGTAAATAAAGGTAGAAGATACACAAATGATATTTCGTACAGAACAGCATGAGTTTAAAAAAACATAAATTTGATTTACAAATAGAGTTTTAACACACGGAGATCAAAATAGCAGTCAGTACTGAAGAGGCAAGTGATGGCAGTGATGTGCTTGCTGAATTTGTTGAAAATATAGACAATTTTGTGTGGAAAATTGACATTGTATGTAGTGAGGATCATATCTTTACTTCATCAAAATGAAACTGGTTATTTTAAAATTTGATTTCAAACACGAGTTTTAATGTACGGAGATCAACATGGCGGACAGCAATGAAGTGGCAAGCGATAGCAGTGATGTAGATACCGACTCTGATGAAAATATAGACAATTTTGTGGGGAAAAAAGTTTTAGGCAGTGCAGATCATGTTTTTAACTTCGACGAAATGAACAGAGATGATAACTGGTTAGTAGAAAATCTGACTTCAAAACTGAATGTTAACGTGCCAAAATCAAAATGGCAGATGGTACTGAAGCAGCAAGAAATGGCAGTGATGAGAATGCCGATTTTGATGAAAATATAAACAAGTTTGTGAGGGAAATTGATATTTTAGGCAGTGGGGATTGTGATCTTAATTATATCGAATGAACTGAGAGAATGACAACTAGTTAATTGGTATTTTTGACTCGGATATTGACAATGATGAAGACATCAATGGTTTTGAAGATAACTGGACATTTTGAGAACTTCACTAATCATAAAGTTCGCCAATATACCGCTGTTGGAGGTGTGCATAATATCATTACATTTTACTGCATTCCTTGAAATGGACCAAAATAAACCCAACAAAACTGATATTTTTACATTAGAATTTATTGTAAAATAAAAATACTGAAACATAATGAACAGCTTTGTCGACTTTCCAGTAAGGATCTGTTCTGCTTGGTCTCCAATTCTCATGCGAGTAAATTTAATAAAAATTGTAATAACCTTTGACATTCTTGATGGATTTTTATTATTTTTTCACCATCTTAAATGGTATAAAATTCAACATTTCACACACTTACATATAGGAGGTAAAATGAATATTGCAGATAAAAAAATTGCATTTAAAGTTATACAAAAATATGTAAAGCATGTTTTTTGAAGTTTAATTTTACTTTAAACAGAATATTTTACACTGAAAAATTTGTGAATGAAAAAATGTACGACTTTAAATAAAATTGTATGCTTTTCAAAATGGTATATAATTTTTAAAAATTATTTAAAACCTTGTCCTGTAAAGCCAGATTGACCAACATCATTCTATTTTCTCGTGCTGATACACCAATGACAACAAATTTCCAGCTCTACACAACTACCTGTCTGAACGGACTAGAGTATGAAAAGCGTGAATGAATATATGCTGGTTATATGCCTAATTAATCTATAAACATTTATTAAAATCTGTCTTTTCATATAGATTACATCACTTTGTAGGATCACTGGTATCAATGAAAAAAGGTAACTCCTGAGCACATGAAACAAAGATAATAAAATAACAATGAATGTATACTTAAAACGTGACCTGGAAGAATGAAATTTGATAACAGCAACAAATATAGCAAAATCTGCATCAAATCATTTTAGGAATAAAGAAGGATACAAGTGATGCTAAGCACAATATACACTGTGCAAGTACTGTGCACTATAATACAGGTCTCTCTGCAAACTCGAAGTGTCTCTTGAAATATGAAGTCTTTATTTGCCTTTATTTTATTTCATGTTGGAGAAATCAGAAAATATGCACATGCAAAATAAATATCATAAAAACAATCGTAGTAGTTTATAACAGTTTATTGACATGGTAATTGAGCAAGAGCAGGTCATGTCTGTGTGACATATAGCAATCTTGCCAATTTTGTCTCGACTTTTCTGTGCCTAAAATGTTATATTTTTTTTTACATGCATACAAGTCTTGGGACACGAAAATAATTACTTTTTCCTGTCCCAAGAATTATTGTCCTTATGGTAAATCATGTTATAACTTGGGGAAATAAAGAATACTATGTAAACACAGGGGTCACGCTACCAGGTGAACTGGGCGACTAAGTCGCCGAAAAAATGTAAACTTTGCCTTCTTATATTAGGAAAACGAGAACGACTTCGCCCTGTCCTTTTTTTTTTTTTTATAGATCTACACAAGTGCCTGTAGTTTAGGGCTTTTGAGATGCTCCCTCAACCCAGCCAAGTAATATTAAGCCCCAGGCAAAATAAATGGCATGTTGCCTTAGCATGTGTTTTAATAGCTGATTGACCAATTAACTCTTTCCCCCGCAAGATATCGCTGCCCGATTTCCGCAAGTTATCATTTGCTGATGAAAACTTAACTTGTGTTTTGAAACTAAATCATCTATATGTAAATAACAATTTGTGTTTTAAGAATAGAATCGGTGAAAGCACTTTCTAAATATATCTTTTGAAGAATTTTTAACAGCCGTGCTTGCGAACCTGCTATGGGGTAATAATGGCGGACATCGCTGCGTCTTGGAAGTTCGTCTTCATTAGACTGTTTTCGTAATTCATTGGACACATACATTAAAGAAATTATACAATTCGTAGAAAGCAAAGTGTAACTATTATGTGATAAAAGATTTAGCCTAAAAACATATCAAAACATATACACTTTTAAGTATGAATACACTGCATTTGAGTATAATACATTCATACACTCACAAAATGTGTTTATAATATACATACAACATAGAGAATTTACTCCTAGAAGATGAAATATTGCTTAAAACTAATGTTAAATGCAAATATGCATAATGAGAAATACAGGACACAATTCAAATAAGAGAACCACAGCACACACACACACACATATATATATATATATATATATATATATATATATATATATATATATATATATATATATATATATATATATATATATATATATATATATATATATTGCGGTTTTTGCATTGCTGCCACTTCTCCAAGTTCTGCTCGCACTTCTCCCTATTCTGTTCAAAAGGAGAAGTCACTTCTCCCTAAATTTAAAGTCTACCTAAACCCCTGTAAAATATGTACTCAGGGCTGAGCAAATCCCATAGCACGACGTCCCGGACTAGTCATTTTTGAAGTCGGGCAAGTAAAATTTTCCAAGTCTCAAGTCCAGGACAAGTGCTTTTTAAAAAAGTTGGGCTAGTCCTTATTCTCATGCTTTAATCACTATATCTACCTTTTTTTGGCCAATCATGCCCTCCAGGCATACTGAATACTTGATTCTACCCCTCTTCGTGTATACATTTACATCCTGTTACCACTTGACTGCATATTGGGCTAAGCGACCAAATTATCGGCAAATCAAAACACGTCAAACAAAAGAAAGGCAGTATGATCAATTAGTAGTGTTTTAAGCGGCTTTGTTGCATTGAGTTTACTCAAGCCAGATTATCACGAGTGGCTCACTACGATTTTAATCCAGCGAGTCAGTGTAATTAAATTAATGAAAGGTACTTTACCGACATCAGTGTTGGTTTCTTTTATGAATTGATTAAATGACAGTAATGATTCTTTAATTTTTAATTGATTATACAGATGACTAACTTCCAG
The DNA here is from genome assembly GCA_029931535.1 of Margaritifera margaritifera. NCBI lineage: Eukaryota > Metazoa > Mollusca > Bivalvia > Unionida > Margaritiferidae > Margaritifera > Margaritifera margaritifera. The sequence continues at coordinate 382,682 of JAQPZY010001382.1, read as the reverse complement.
GTGCAATATTGCGTTTGAAGCGAAACAATTACGCTAATTAATGAGCTGTCTCTGTTCGTATTTAAAAGAGAAAATGTATGTTATGATCACTTTAGAAGTAGTTGTCAAGCAAGCTGATAGTTACTCTGTGGATAAAATGAGTTTGCTAAATTATTTTCGCAAGGAAGGTAATAACGGCGATTCAGAGAAAGAAAATTTGTTTGAAAGTGGAGGGATAAAACGTAAGACTGCTACTGAGTGTGCGGTAGCTATTTCTCCAAAGCGACATAAGCAACAATCTGTTGTGGCAAAAAATGTCAAATATGACACTACTAAGAGACAGAGAAATTTTCAGCCGCATTGGGTTGATTGTTGTTCCTGGCTTGAATGTATTGACTCGGAAGGAAAGATGTTTTGCAGTTAATGCAAACAATATCTAAAACTGGCACAGGTTGGAAATTCACCCAGTGTATTTGTCAGTGAAAGTGACAATTTCAGGATTGAACCAATCAAGTCTCATGACATGTATGGACCCCACAAGGCCTGTGTAGCACAATATATGCATGACACTAGCTAGCATGTGCAGAAAATCAGTGAAGTCAGAGTTGCCGACACTCCACTAGGAAAGGCCCTTTCAAAACTAAATGAGACTGAAATGGGAGCTCTCTTTAACACAGCCTACATCCTAGCCCCTTATGGAAAACCATTTTCTGATATGGAAGAACCTTTGAGATGCTTTAGAGCATTTGACTACAGGCACTTTCCTCATGAGAGGGCAGCTCTGATGAAATATGCAGGTTCTTCTTAATCATTTTGAAGTGATTTTCAAACAGGAAGACCATCATGCCTTTCATGAGCAGTATCTGGAGTTCAAAGCAAAGATGAGGCCATACAAGCAGTCACCGGATCCACCTGTTGAAATTCTTGGAAAACTCTTAGTGAATACTCCACCTAGTCTCAGTCAATTATGCAAACTATTAGAAATCATTTTTGTTATAAGCTCATCCACTGCTGAGTGTGAACGAGGATTTAGTTCAATGAACTTAATCAAGACTTCTTTAAGGAATTCCTTTAGCCAAAAGAGTTTACAAATGCTAATGAACATTTCTGCAAATGGACCAGAGCTTGAGGACTTCAACCCAGACACAGCTATCAACTGCTGGCTTAGTGCTGGTGCAGGTGGCAGACATATACATGGACATTTTTTCAAATCCATCAGCTAAAACATATATACATGAACCTGAAGAAGCCAAATGTATAACAACCAATGTTTTTGAAAAATTAAATTCTTTTAAGAAATAATTATGTTGTATATTATTTCGTTTGTTTTTTCTATGGATTAAGTACATACATCTCATCAAATCTCGGCAAGTGATTACCATTTTGGGACCAGTGAAAAGTAAGGTGGGACTAGGGAAGAGTAAGGTGGGACTAGTGAATTTTCTGAAACCACTTGTCCTGGACTAGTCGTTAAAAAAAAAATTTGCTCAGCCCTGGTACTTCTTGTAAATATCATCGATATTAATTTATTTAATTTTATGATGATAACGCATGCTAACCCCTATGCTATAAAAGATTTTAGGGCATATCACTGCAATCATCTGAAAAATTACAAATGTCAAGAACACTGAATCTTATCCCCATCAAGGGATACCAAACAAACCACACAAAAAAATGCATTGAAAGTAAGTTATACAAACAAAATGTAAAGCGTGTTTTTTTAGTTTACTTCACTTTCAACTGAATATTTTACATCTTAAAATTGTGAACGAAAAAATATGACTTTAAAGAAAATGTTATGCTTTATAAAATGGTATATAAAATGAAAAATTATTTTGAAAAACTTTTCCAGTAAAGCCAGATTGACCAACATCACTGCATTCTCTCATGCTAATACACCAATGACTGAACAAATTCTGCACAACTGACTGTCTGATTGGGCTTCAGTATGAAAAGGGTTCATAACATTTAAGCTGATATCCCATATTTATGAACACTATCTAGCCTGCAATGCACGATTCCTTGGTCACATTATCGCCAAATCTCATGTAATCAAACACACAGAATGATCATCTGCCTTCTCCCTATATTAGCTGGTAGCAGCCTAAATTTGCAAGCCAAGATCACATTAGTACAAGATGTGTGATGTAGTTGTTAGTGAATTCCCTACATAGGTTATTCGTCAAGTGATTGTTTGACTTCAAACACAAGAAGTTCAGGCATTGACATTTGGATCACGAGACAAAGCAATATAAGCAATGGATATATATGATTCATTTTATGAACACTGTAATATTGGCTCATTCATCAGCTTATTAAATAGAAGAAATATGTTTTAACTGTTATGACTGATCTAAACTGAGCTCAATTATCTACTTATTGATTTCAGGGTGGTTGAGTTTGATAAAATGTCACATAATTTTGATTGCCCCTGGGTAAAGCTACTACCAATACTACATAATTTTATTGAATTTCATGTTTACAATAATGGATGCGCTCTGACTTTCCACCCCAACAAAACTGTCCAAGTATCTAATACTGTGTGGAAAAGATCAGAGGAATATCATACTAACTAGGACATGATTCTGTGTCATATTATAATTGTAGTCAGAATTGATTAAACACTTACTAGCTTTGCATGTTACACAGAAAGCAAGCCACAGATTATAACCACAGTAGAAATGAAACGATATGATGGAAAATGGCCACAACATATGATATTCTTTATTATTTCATTGTTATTATTTTGGGGGCAGAAACATTCAAGTCAGTGGCTAAAAACAGGGTCAGTTGGGAAACCAGTAGCACACATTTTTTTTTTTAGGCCTAAATGAAACAATAAAAATCTACATTTGTGTAGCTTAATCATCTAATTTGTTTCAGAGCATGAGGATATTTACTGGTTATCGGTGGTGCAGGAATCCTGTTGCATGATGTCGTGTTGATGGATAGCAATGAAGCTATTGGAATTTTCTCTTTTTTTGTATCAACATTCACATTTTAAATTATTTAAAAAAATGTGACCTTCAAAGGAAAGTTTAATGTGTCTAATAAAAAACTTCACAGATTATGTCAATTTTAAATACTCTTCATAAAGCCACTGACGATGCTAAGAGGTCTGGATATGGATGCTCTACCGGGTTAAGACTATATTTTACAAATGTCAAGTGCTTCAAAACTCAGAACTCTGTATTCCCGTCTTTTAAGTCTTATTTTATTTTTTAATGCATTGTATAATCTTTGTTGTTTGACGACTATATGTAACTTAATAATATAAATAATGCAAGTGTAAACAAACTGACAGATACCACATGGTTTCCATAAATAGTGGGTAATCCCCCCTTAATCACGTGACCCATTCCGGAATAAATTTTAAATACAATAAAAACATTCATAATTCTGACTTGTTTGCGACCAAGAGAAAATTTGTCGATCTCTGCAACTCATGATAGTAGTGATTCAATGGAAATATAGCCTAGAAATGGGTGATACTATGATCTACGCATATCGCGCCAAATCCAATATGGCGGCCAATCATCGCACGGGCTCAAAAAAATCACACAAACCTACCGTTTCTTCCTCTTTTTCCATCCCTGTAGGCATTTGCGGCACAGATCGGTTAATAGCTGCAAAATCCGGCAAATCAGGAATTTCTTCAGCCTTGTAAATTGCCATTGGCTTCGTGGCGTCCAGCGCCCGAGCCCGAAAAGATACCTTGCTCATCTTGATGACCCCAAATATGCTAATTAGAAGGACCACAAGATGGCTTTTCTCAAAAATATTGAATATCTGCGGTTCGGAGTGAACCATAGACTCATAGTTTGTTACATGAATGTTTTGACATTGGTATTTGTTTACCGAAGTTCGTCTAGGGCTACTAATTAAGCCGTAGTGTTTAAACGAAGTTTCACTATTTCCTCGCAATTTAGAATTTTCATCATGGCGACCACTGAAGTCCATGAACATATCCCAGAATTCAAAATCAACATGCGCACGCACTTGCATTCATTCAACTCGAGCACGTGGTCACGCTACAACAGTAAATTCCAGTCAGTGCCCGTTTCACTATGTGGTTTATAAGCATGTATTTTTCAATGAAAGGTTCCGAAATGTGGACTATATTTTCCAAATACAAAGGATTTTTGACATAAATTTCCATCCACCATATTTTCTGTATATTTACTTACTTTTTTCGGAGCAAAAAGCTCTGATACATTTGTCTCGAATACTGTTACAAATATGCAAGATGAGTGAATATCAAGAAGAAGAAAAAAAATGAATATCAAGAAATAAATAAAAAAGTAAAGACAAATTAAGAGTGAAATAAGAGAAAAGAGAAAAATAACATTAATTAAATGTCGACCTATTACGCATGGACCTAGTATGTTTTATTAAGTTAATTTGTTTAGTAAAGTTACAAACAAGGAAGAAATATAATAAATTACTCTTCGAGCAACTGCAATATATTTCTGTGTTTATTGGTACAATAACCGATGATTTTGTTATTGAGGTTAAATTTCATCTTCAAATATTTTTTTTAAAATTTAAATTGCTAGTGAATTAATATTCTTGGATTTTCTTGATATTTAAAGCATTTGAATGAAATAGTTATATATTCTCGACTTCTTATTTTATCCAGAAAATGTTTAAATTCTCAAAAAAAAAAAAAAATCGAAATATTATACATTCAACACGATTTTTCTTATTTAACACAAATTATTTCTCTTCTTCTTTGTGCTTGAAATTGCATTTATTTTTAGGATCGCTAAATACATGTACTTAAAATTTCCCCCTTTGAATCATCCCACCCCACCCCCACTTTCGTGTCTTTTTTTTTTTTTTTTAAATGAGCCGTATCAATAACGAATTAAGTGTCAGTGAGTAGGGTATGAGAACAAAAAAAGACGACAGGGTAAAAAAAAAAATGAAGATTTTTTGTTGTTGTTGTTGTTGGGGGAGGGGGGGGGTATTTAATCAAAGGTACCACCAATTTTTTTTTTTAAATAGGGAATATTTTAATATAATTAAAATATGTACCAAGCACTTAGATCGAGTAAAAGCAGAAAACTAAAAGTTATTAGTTCATACCACCAGAAAGGTACTACTTGTGTCTATTATATGCGCCCTTCTTGTGTGCTTCGACAATATTTTTAAGCAATGATTGAAATATAGTTCTGTCATTTATTTCTTGAGGTTCATTATTATTTTTATAACTAATTGTAATTATAAGAATCGAACTTCATCTTATTACAGAATACATGAAGTCATGAAACTTAAAAGTAAATCGCTTCGCTACTGCCGTTCATACAGTGTGTTATTGATTTTCAAGCTTCATGACTTCAGAAATCCTGTAAAATATAAAGTTGAATTCTTAGCTAACATTCCAGCAGTTGGACATAGGATATTGCTAAAAAAAAGTATTTTCTACTTTCTTCTTTCTATCTTGTAGTTAGGTATAACATGCTCCTCTCCCCTTTCGCATGCTTGTTAATGCCCTAAAGTAGTTGACATATCGAAATTAGTGAACTATAGTGAAATTAAAAACAGAACAATCTTTTTTAAAATAAATAGATATATTGAGAAAATTCGAAAAATTAAAATTCCAGTTCTGTTTATATGTCCGCTACTCTAAAATTCAATTGACCAGTAAGAATCAAGTATCTAAATAAAATGTACTAAACTAGTTAGATTATGAAGGCAACTAGCGAACACAAAAAAACATTTTGACATTTTTTACACATTATAAATAACGGCACAAAGCTACACTGTGTTGAATTCGGATGAAGATATTTCACGACTTTAAAATGAAAGCAACAATGTTGGTATCTACAGACAATCCCTATTTGTTTACAGGTGTGGACGCGAAAAAAGTGTGGACAAAGTTGTGTTAAAGGAAAAGTTAAGGGGAAAAAAAAGGATACATTTCTTGATTTAAAACAAAAAAAATAAATATGCTCCAATGTTTCATAAAAGATGCAGATTTACATATTACTTTCAGTGATGATAACATTGAAATAAGCAGAAAACAATCACAATATCAAGAGGGTTAAGACAGAACAGTAGGACGACGGACCAAGTTAAGTATTTCATGTGGGTAAATACATATATTTATATTCGGCTACATTATTTCTCATAAATTGTGCGTGGTCAATTAATATTCATTCAACAAAAAGAGAAATTTATAGAAGACAAAGTTCAATTTAAAACAAAACAGCAGTTGATACGTTTGAATCACCCATAGCAATGGCAACATTTTTCAAAAATCTGGAATCATTTATACGTTTGAAAAGTTTGAAGGAGAGTTGCAAATTCCTGAAAATAAAATTACCTGTTTTAGACGGTCGTCTTGCTGATAAAAACTAAAGACACTTCGTCAAGCATAAAGTGTTTTCTGCATGATTTTATTTCGCTTTAAATAAAGAAGTAAAGACCTATAAAAAAAACTTTATAAAAACTACAGAGAAAGAACATTATTGAATACTACTATCATAAAAGTCCAGTTGCTTACGCAGATATCAAGCAGTTACGAGTTCAAAAATAAAATAAAATATTCTAAATTGAAAGAATGGTTAACTGAATAAACTACTTACACATTGCACAAGCAAGCGAGGAAAAGATTTCCATACAGTAGGGTCTATATTAGTCACGTGGTTTACCAGTGACAGGCAGACATTGGGGGCATGCAAATATATGAAAAATACAACTATGAATACAAATAGATTTAACACTAATATGTATTTTTTTTTTCTCTTGAAAATACCCAGAGGCTGAAAAAGTGAAATCAAGAAAAGGGAGATGACGTACAAGATGCTTTTAGATAAATCTTGAAAGAGCGGAAAATCTGAAAAGATATAGCTTGATGAAAGAAAAGAGATTTGCAAGAAACAAAGTTAAGGATTTGCTTGAAAAGGAAAACACAATGCCTTTAAACTTGCTCAGACTCAAAAGTATTGTAGTAGCAAGGTTTATATATCATTCAAGATTCAAATATCGATGTATCTCGCCCAAAATGAAATCTAAAAAGGGCTGATATTTTACCAAAGCTGATTGATGGATACAGTAACACTTATCACACATCAATAGACATGACTCGGGTCGAAGCAGTCAAGGAAGAAAACAGATCAAAAGTAGGATAAGTCCTTTCACTTACTTGGCAACTAATACATTTGTAAAGACTAATTTTAAAATAGGTGAAACAGTCAGAATTTCAAAATACAAAACAATGTTTTCTAGATTTACAAAGGAAATACTCGTATTTAAAATCAGGCAAGTAATTTTAGGTGATGAAGTTGTTTACAAACTGGAATATTTGAAGGGAGGGAATATAGAGGGCATGTTTTACAAACAAGAGTTATCTCTAAACGAAAAACAAGAAGACATAGACAAAATTGAAAAGATATTGACGACCAAAATATTGAATATTAAAAAGGAAGCACACGTGAAATGAAAATGATATGATGAATCTTTTAACCGTTGAAAACCAGATGAAAACATTATGCCATTAAGTGAGTGATGTACCAAAAGTAACCTCTCTTTCGGAGATGGAACCTCAACCGGAGACGACTAAGATGAGTACATAAACAACAGTATTTCCTCTAGCAGTATTTACTCTTTCCTCTTGCGTAGTAGTTAATCTTTACACTGCAGGTATAATATCTCCACTTTGAATTCTACAGGGGTAATCACCCATTAAAGTACATATTTCTCAAACCTGTTCATTAAGTGTTGTTATTGTTGCTTGCAACACCATTTCCTCGTGTACTTTAATTTATTATCTTTGGACAAGAGTGGGTTCTAACTGGAGTTAGCTACACATTCAATCAGAAGTTAGGATGTCGAGTCAAAAATGCAATCTATCTTCTGACATGCAAGATCTGTGCCACTCAATATGTTGACGAAACCGTTGATTTCAGAAAGCGAATGAATAATCACAAAAGCCACATTTGCAACAAAATAAACCCCAAAGTCACCAACCACTACAACTCGACTGGACATTTAATCGAGTCCCTCAAGATGCTACAAATTGACTCAAACCTGGGGTGGACCGATAAAGAACGCACACATAAGGAACGATACTGGATACTACATTTGAAAACTCACGGGGAGTTAGGCCTAAATGAAAATAATCTAACCTTCCCGTTGTAGCATTATCAAAATTACAGCCAGTCATCAGTTCTTCACCCTTACGCAATTTTTGCGTTAATATTTACCCAAGTAATTACATTTATTATTATTATTATTATTATTACTATTATTATTCTTGTTGTTGTTGTTGTTGTTGTTGTGGTTGTTATTATTATTATTATTATTATTATTATTATTATTATTATTATTATTATTATTTGTATAGTTCTTTGCCATTATCCCGCTACACCATTCTCTTGACATCTTTCCTTTAGAACCTCGACGCATAACTCTACCAGGATATAATTTCTTTAGCAAATCTTGTAGATGTCGTTGATTTTTCGTCACGCTGTGTTTCCGTCCTTTGTTCACAACCTGGAATTAGATCAAAACACATTGTTCTATGTGATAGACACAATAACCCGCTCGTTTACTATTGTTACACACATTTTTATTAATATATCTCTTTTTGTAAATTCCCTGTAGTGATTCTAACATGTAGGAGTCCATAATTTTTCTTATATTTTGTGTTTAGTGTTTGCTTTGTGTATGTAAGCTGTTTATTCCCCTGACAAAGAGCTTAGCTCGAAACGTTGGGAAACCGTTTTCTATTTGCGCCGTTATAAATTCTCTCTCTCTCTCTCTCTCTCTCTCTCTCTCTCTCTCTCTCTCTCTCTCTCTCTCTCTATATATATATATATATATATATATATATATATATATATATATATATATATATATATATATAATCGAAAACTCCTTTCCAGTCTGCCCTGTTATAATGCTTATGTCGCCTACTTTGATATTTAAACTGTCTCACCTATTAGGTTTTTATAATATGTTGTTTTGTTTTGTATTTTAAGGTTGTTTTCTCTAAATTATGTTGTCCTTCATTTATTATTTCATCATTGTTTAGGCCAATAACGTTTAGTGAAACTTTAGAATCTACAGTTAGTACGACAGTTCCGAAGCATTAGGCAGATTTACGGTATCACCGATTGCATGTCCGGTATCTAATATAATCATCATCAGGTTTATATGTATGGCTTTCAATTAAATAATCAAAATCATCACTACTACCTTCTGCCATTGTGTTCAGTTATTACAATAGTAAAGACTGTGTCTTCGTCACACATGCAAGGCATAACTAATTAGGAGATTTCTTCCAAACGAGAAATTAGTTTACAGAATGAACTGAAAGATAATTACATGACATCAAATGGATACTTCACTGGTTTTTGTTATAAGTACCTGTATTTGCATTGAGCGCTAGTTTAATAACTTTTAAACAAATTAATTTCAAACAGCCAACATAATTACAGAAAACCCTGGATAAATGCATACTAAATGTGTCCTGGTTGCTTTGTTATTGCTGTATTTTTACCTCTGATAAGCATTGTTATGACAAGTCTAAGTTTAGGAACCTCTGATAATTTGCCTATTATATTCATTTACGTGGTCTCTGTTTTAGTTATACCACTTTTGAAAATATCCTTTATTTTCGTTGTTCCATTTTTTTAAAAAGCCTTTCGATTGTAATGCGTACCAGTTTTGTAGAACTCAACAATATCTTTTCTTTTTTTTAAATCTAGGAACTATGTTTGCATCCATTCTTTTTATCCAATTAAAGTTTAACTACTTTTTCACCGCTCAAAGTAACATTAAAAATGACGTCTAAAAAAATCTTGAAATCATATTTAGTTATCTTTCCAAAATTCCTTGCAAATAAATGGAAGACAGCAAAGACGAAACTAAGAAGACTCAAAGATCGACAAATCATGCCGAAGGCATTATGTGCCAGAGTCACAATCATAAGAGAAAGTAACTTATCAAAAACCAAAAGATCGTCTTAGAGTTGAACTTGGTGTGCAAGTTGAAAAACGTTTATAAGAATTAAAAGCAAATGTAAATGCGGAACGATTGAAGAAAAAATAAGAAAGAACTGAAGCATCACAAGATGCTGCATGCAACGCTGTGTGAAAGAAACTATACAAGTTCAGAAAGTTCAAAGAAAATATATTATTTGACAGGTGGTGACATAACTATCTTGGGCGTTTTTGTTAACTTGCTCAAAAAGTAAAATTGTTTCCTCACAGAGTTTTCAACGTACAGTTGTAAAATATGTTGAAGTTCACATTAAACAATCAACAAAATCACAACAAGAGGATAAAACCATGTCTGTATCATCTTACATTCGATCTCAGAATGCTTTAACTTTCCAGGTAATAAATAGCATACCATTTACCTCAGACAAATGTAGAGTAAAACTAAAAATATTATTAACTCTGTTTACTATGCAGCTCTAATCTCTGATCTTACAGTGGTATATGGCACGGTCTTGAAGAAGTTGTCTACTATTTATATAGGTCCACCATCAGATATGAATAATGTAGAAATTGCAAAACTAATCATTCCATTTGTACATAGTCAGATCACAATCGACTAGCTGATAGCGCATTGACTTTTGCCGGACAGCATTGTTAAGACTGTACAAACAAATGAAAATTCAAACCCATATTGCTAGGTGCTCTAAAGTTTTTGGCTAAAAAATAGCACCGCTTTAAGCTACAGACAAATATAGACAGAAACATCAGCACCACTTATCATGCAACATTAAACTCTGCTCTTAATGTTACATACAGGCATGTTTTTGAAAAAGCTTTTTAATTAAAAAATTGGCCCACCATCAAGCATTTATTTTGGAAAAGTTGTATAGTTCAGTATTGTCTTCTTTTTTTTTTTTTTTTTTTTTTTTTGCCAGTTCACAATTGATTACCTAATTGCTTGTTGGTAACCTTTACATAGAATTGTTACACAAAAAATGTTTTGAAAAAGCAAACCTTTACCACTGGGTAAATAGCGTAGTATCTGTAAAGCAGAATGATACATATTGGTCCAAAGGATAATGATATTGCTGCTTTAAACAGCAAGTCGTGTAAAAATCGTGTGAAAGAAAATGTGTACTAAAGGTGTACTTTTGGCACAGAGACACGATGTGTCCTGTACAATCATAAATACAACAGTACAACCTAAAATATCAACAGAGTAAATAAGATTGGTTACAACTTCAAAGTCCAAGCTGTGTATTTCATGTATATAAATGAGTGAAAAACACCAAGTGTTACACCGTTGTATTCTACACTGCAGATGACTTATCCTAGAGGGAAAAAAAAACAACTGACAATGATCTTAATTTCAGGTTGACAAAATTGAACAAAATTAAAAATTATTTGGTTAAAGAGATCAAACAATAAATAAGTCTTAGAAAGAAGCTGTATTAAAAGTGGAATGGAAACAGTTTTATGTACAATGGGTATTACAACAGCTGGATTAACTATTACAGTAATAACTACGGGTGTGGTTGTTCCTTTGGCTTTTAGTGGGGTTAGTGCAACACTTAAGTATTTTGTTGCAAACATTTTCTAGCAAAATGTGATCTAAAACAAAGTCTTAAAACATAAGCAAATAATAACGTCAACCTTTAGTAAGCTGAGCAATATCAAAGATTTTATATGCAATGCAATATGTGATAATGAACTCAACCATGAGGATTTTATTTTAATCATCAACGAGTATAATATGTATAAGGAAATAACAAAAGTGCAATCACCAAGAAAATACTCAACACAGAAAGCCAAGACGTAATAGACTAACAAAGCTGGATATGTATGTCTGCAGTAGTGTTTTACGGCACCTCAATACAAAAGTGACTATGTAGTGCCAACAAAAAGTTCCAAAAATAAACTTGGATATAGAGGAATTGAACACACAAAAAAACCTGGAGGAAGGGAGTCAGTTTAAAGAGGACTAACTTTTGGAGTAATTTACATCGAACAGAAAGTCTAAACTCGTGACAAGTAAGCAGTTACTAAAGGCGGAATGCAAACAGCATACCTTGCAAAAGGCGACGAGGTGTTCTGAAGGAACAACACTCTGAGCGAGGATACAAGTTGCACAGAAGAAACTTTAATGGCGGGAGCCTGTGCCTTCGGTACAACTCTTGGCAGTTTAATCTTTTCCAATGCAAATGTTTACCATATAGCGAATCTTTATCGCTGGATAAATAGCGTACAATCTGCAGGGCAGAATGGAAAGCTGTACGATGATCGACGGTTTCCTTGAGAAAGGAATCTATCATACGAATTCAATTGATAACATCAATGGTACACTATACATTTCATTACAGAGAGTATATTTTGTCGTTGGGGTACCAATATCTTTTCTGTGAACTCAAAAACATTATCTTCCATTATATAAATGACAAGAATGAAACAGTGACTGTTTTAATTCCTGATAGTTTTCTACAACCTTGAGATGTACATAGAAAAAGTCAGAGAAAGAATAACTGAAAATGGTGATAAATGAGAAAGAATAAATGTTAAATGTCTAAAACAGAACATAAAAGTTAAAATAATTACGAAGAACAATTAAACAGTGTATATTATCAACTACAATGCTATATTGTAGGGATTCAGTAGGCAGAGAACTACACGGGCGTCTAATAAATCTGATACATTTTGTGGATTTTTCAAACCTTAAAATGTATATATTTTCCTCGATCAAATCAATACTAGTAACATAAGAAAATATTTCTATGTTAAAGGCACGTCCTCAGCACAACTGAACTATTCAACTTTGTTAGAGTGTTTGACTCTTAGATGTTTTCCATAGTGACTATGTTTCATACAATATTTATGTACTGACTTTGTTTCATACAGTGCTAATGGTCGTTACAAGCAGTTACGGAGGGATGCAATAATCAGATTCAGTATCAACTCAATAGATGAAGATGAAACGTTATAGATTTTCACGGCATGTTGTAACATATGCTTATCACAGTAAGTAAATAATAAAATGATCGCATGCACTGGAGATGCAGCTTTTATAGCTAGATAATGATAGAGATATCTCGGAGAGGACCCAGTGAGTTTGTTTTACCTTTAAATATTGAGACGAAAACAAAGGAGAAAGATGTAGCAACAGGTACAGAATTAACAATGACTTAAACATCCACAATAACCGTATTACAAATTTACGTGATCCTGTTAAATTAACTGATGCAGATACTAGTTAGGTTTGTATATAGAAGGGTTGATATTCAAATATGCAAGATTCTGGAGGATACTAATGTAACAGATATTAAAACATTGCGGGAAATAGTTGACAATAAAGTAATAGCTACTATTTAAAGCATTGAAACACTTTAAACCGAAATAAGCGAAAACATATAGACATTCAAAACTGAGCTGAACACGGAAATTGGGTACAACAGTGGATGAATTATAAACGGAAATCAATAACAGCAAGAAGACGTTTGAAGAGGAAACAGAACTCACGCCCGAATGGATATGGTTTTACAATTTTCACATTGTAACAAATATTGATGATATTAATTTAAGTGTAAACATAAGTGATGTAGTTTCAACTGTTATAAACAACAACATCCGAATTGAAAGCTTAAAATGACACATCAGAGTTTAAAAGGAAGCAAATAACTGTTCAAGTTATTTCATCCAAATGGAGGTAACCATTTAGCATTTACAGGAGGCAATTATCTGTTCAAGTCAGCCGAAACTTAATGTTTTTACCAACCTTTCAATGATAAAGTAAAATACGAGAACGGAGTTATTGCACTTGTGATGTGTGTTAGTGTATATATTACTCTCCGACCTTTTTGCGAAGAAGCAAAGGTTGAACCATTTTGTAGCTTATCGTGATTTTTCAGCACAATAAATGGTAACATGCCACAGTCCAATACATCATTGTATCACATGTACACAGAACAGCATTGAATCTGAACAAGCTTAACAAATAGGAATTGCAAAGGTAAGCCCAGATCTATTGATTATTCCAGATATTTCCTTTGTGTCGTTAGATAGGTAAATGGAGATGCTGACAATACTGCCGGAACAAATCGGACATGATGCTGTTCAAAGGCATCACTATTTCTTATCAAAGCGATAATCTTTTCTTCTTGAATGACATCATTTTCATGATATACAAAAATCTGTGGTTATCTTATTCGGTTAAAACAAATAGGATCGAATAAGGCTGGATGAGTGATAAATTGACAAAGTTGAGACTAGGGCTAAATAATGCACACACTATTGGTACTGAAGCTATACAGTTCGCAGCATATAGTAGAATACCACTGGACTTCCAGTATATGGTAAATGATTTCGAATACCACTGGACTTCCAGTATATGGTAAATAATTTAGAATACCACTGGACTTCCAGTATATGGTAAATGATTTAGAATACCACTGGACTTCCAGATACTAATAGGCTATTGTCCACTGTATCCTTGTTCTCTTCCACAGGATTTCATATTTAACATAACACTTTCAAAAGCCACTGAACTAACAGAAGGTTGTAGTCAAGACCACAAACTGGAAAACATTTGTCTTCAGTAGTATACGATACTTCAGAATTAAATGTTCAATCAGTGAACAACAAGTATAGAAACGGAATTGCTTTCCTTTATGACATCATCACAAGGGAGACATTCATTGACATAGCAGACAATACAACTTTAACGAATTCTCACACATGATCACCTAATATGAGTTTAAAGGATGTTTTGCTACAACACAGCAATAAACCAAATTTCATTTACTATAGAAGGTGATTAAATAGACAGTCTCTGTACGTTTCGAATTTTAAATTCTTTTTTATCACACATTTTTGAGTTAATTTACAAACTTTCTTTTCATCTTTGTACAATCTGTGTACAATTCGAATTCTAAGTTCTTTTTATCGCAAATTTTTGTCTTTTATTCATTTAGAAAATTTCTTTTCGTCTTTCTCCGTCTTGAATGAATGCAGTTTTTACTTTAACACACAAAGCCCTCTAATCGGAATGCCACTAACGCATCATTAAAAAGACCAAAAAACTTCTTATTTAATCTTGGTAATCCAAATATGTTTCCATTTATATTAGCAACAGTGTCATAGAACTTAATGTTATCCTTTATGCTCATGTTTTAATAGAATTCGTAGTACAACTTCTTGCTTAACCCCATCTATATAAAGCCACCGTAAACTGGTTTTGCTAATTTTATTTTCTTGTTTTTCAAACTAACACTAAGTCGTCTTCAAACGTTGTTCTTGTGGCAAATGATAGATCTTTCTGGCATTTTAAACATATTTTCATTTGCACGTATTTTTAATGTTGTTCTTTACCTGAGATTTTCCGTCTGTTTACCAAACACACTGTTATTCATTAATTTGCAGGAATCTTTCTAGAAATCATTTGTTGCTTTTTCTTTCCTAGAGTTGTATTCAGTTCAGTGTAGGATTTAGGCTACGGTCGTTGTTCGAGCAAGACAACTCGGTGCATTTTTCCAGTTTTAAACCTAACTGCATGTAAAGTTTTACATTTCTGTTGTGAATTACATGTTTCTCTTTGTTTTTCAATATTTTAAATATTTTGTGTACATTTTTGGTTGTACCCTTGTAATCATCAATCAACTTCTTTTGCAAGGAGGATAAATCATTTCCGTGTGGAATCTATGTCTCTGAAGCTAACGGGTAGTCCTTGAAATGGTTATGTTATTAGCTGGGTACGTAATGAATGACCATAGCCTTACCTTTTGTACTCACCATTGTATTTTTATCTGAGCATCTTTATCCAAGTGGTACTCACGATTTGGTTCAGCGTATCTAGTTAGTACCCTGATAATTCCACCTTTTATACACTCTCAATCATCAACAACATGTCACAGTCTGTCAACAGTTCCAATCCATCACTGCTCTCAATCATCAACAACATGTCACAGTCTGTCAACAGTTCCAATCCATCACTACTCTCAATCATCAACAACATGTCATAGTCTGTCAACAGTTCCAATCCATCACTACTCTCAATCATCAAAAACATATAGTCTGTCAACAGTTCCAATCCATCACTACTCTCAATCATCAACAACATGTCATAGTCATTCAACAGTTAAAATCCATCACTACTCTCAATCATCAACAACATGTCATAGTCTGTCAACAGTTCCAATCTATAACTACTCTCAATCATCAACAACATGCCACAGTCTGTCAACAGTTCCAATCCATCACTACTCTCAATCATCAACAACATATCATAGTCTGGCAATAGTTCCAATCCATCACTACTCTCAATCATCAACAACATATCATAGTCTGTCAACAGTTCCAATCCATCACTACTCTCAATCATCAACAACATATCATAGTCTGTCAACCGTTCCAGTCCATCACCACTCTCAATCATCAACAACATGTCATAGTCTGTCAACAGTTCCAATCCAACACCTAATATCTTTACACTTGTAACATGAGCTAGTACTGGTGCACTGTAATAGTGAAGAGGGTCTAGCTGTCAATGTGTCTCACATACATTCCGAAAATCCTCAGAAATCTCACATAGCACCAATGCATGGCCGTCGCAAGTTTTCGCTGGACGAAACGGCGCCGCGGGCGAGCATCACCTTTTTGCGACCCCCATTCGGAAAAAAATACTGAAAACTCTGCGAAATGCCCCCTCCCCCCGACTTGGCCCTGACCAATGCATCGTTCTTTACGTAATACGCATACAGATCTCCAAGTCTTTTCCAAGTTTCAAAACATTAAGGAATCTACGTACAAAAATGAATGACTTTAACCTTAGCCTTGAACAGATTAAACTTGAATACAACTTTTCTTTTGGTGGTATAGCTGTTTCCTTTAACCTTTCGAATATCCATGTATTCATATGGCTAAATGTCTTTTCTCAGTTATTTATGGGTGATGTCTATACAATGTTTCACGAACATATCAACTATGAAATCCTTGCTGAATTAAAAATATATTTCTCGACATTGTTATGATTTTTACCTCATCATCATCTCGATCATATTTAGCCAATTGTTACGGAATTATGTATCATCTTTTAGATTATAATATAGTTTTCATTGGTTTATGACCTTTGTATTATAATTTATATTTTTTTAGTAGCCAACACTATTATTGAGTACATGTATATCTTATGTTAGGAATGTTGGTTAAACATGACTCACACCTCACGGGAGTGAAATGTATTAGTTCGTGACCTAATTCCCATGATTCAGTAAAGAGTACAACTTGCTTACTTGTAAGAATTAACATCGCAATGCGGGTTTGTTTATTTTGAGACGGAGTAGATTGGGTTTTTATTTGTTCTACGCAGTTTAAATTATATAAAACGAGATTTATTCACTGCGTATTCATTCTTTGCAGTTACGGCATTTGGTAAAGTCATAGAGGAAATTGATTTATTGTTCGTGAAATCTTAACTCTAAACAGTACATTTTGGGATTAAGTTTATTCAAAGATCTGAACAGTATTCTACTCCGTCGGAATTATCGGAATCATTTCAAGAACTTTTGTGATATTCTACGTTCACAGGAATTTACCTGAAATTCATAACATTTGGATTTATAACTGTGATTCTTGTTGACACATAAGCACATTAGTGTCCTCATTCGGAATACCTTTGGACAGTTTCCAGATTAGTGAATTCTATAGAACAATTTAGGATTATTTAAGGAATTTCTACACTGTAAGTTCTTTTAATGCTTTCACTTTGTTTGTTTTAAATATTTTATATTTTAGGAAAATAAATTTGTATTTTGGAAATTGTGAAAGCTTGTTAGAGTCTTTCTTTCTTTTGTTACATATTTAAAACCTCTAGTCGTAACACCAATTTTTAATAAACAGGTGGTTATAATATCCGGACATATTATGAATAAACAATGGTATATTGTTTTTCGAAATTTCAAATTCAAATTCCATTAGTTATGTGTCTATACTTACCTGTTAAGTGGTTATTGTCATGCGGCTTTTGTACGTGTTTTTCGCCATCGCGAACTTTGTCCTCAACTTGTTTTCTCTCACAAATGTGATATATTTGTTGAATTAAAATGTTTCATTATCATCTCTAAATACCATTTTTTAAATTTTTTTTTCATTTTCCGGTCTTAACTAATGTTTGCGGTCTCACTCCATGCATCGTAAAATAGGTGAATACAGCCTGTTTCTCTGGACACTACTGATTTAAATCTCTTGTGGATTGATTTGAGGTAAATACAAAACCATGATGGAATGCGTTTCGCAGTTTTAACTATCCAAGATATAGCAAATTGTATCAGATACTTGGTGTTCACATTCGATAATTATCCGTTTTCCGACCTCTGGTGCACGTTGCCTCTGACACGATAATATCTCGAGTTCTTCGCCTTTGATAAAGCTCTGCCATTAAGTTTCAATTTCACTTTTCACAGGTACAACTGTACCCGACACATCCCGTCCACATTCAGTGATGCTCTGGCGTCTGTTTGATGAACACACACCTACGGATGAGGTTTCCTTTGGCACGACAATATTTTCAAAATCACCCCCCCACCCCCCCAAAAAAACCTATAAAGAACATATTAATTTATGTTGATATTTTTTAATTTTGCTACTAAACATGCATTATCGAGTTATCTTGGTTGTTACATACTACGTTATTACATAGTTTTTCGTGATCAAATAATGTTTTTTGGGAGCATAGAAACAATTACAGGCTTTTTTTTACAACTATATGTCTTCCGTCATGCTTGACAATTTGTGTTGATAGTAATATTAAAACGCCTTATTTCAACACAGTAATATATTTCCATCTTTGTAGTCATTAGGACCATACTATTGAAATATAATTAACATGGTAACGTATCCTTGTCTTTCTATTTCAATTAATTTTCTAACGTGTTTTATGTAAGATGGTTCATCTGTTTGATTAATATTTACAGATATGTGAAACTGATTTTAAATTTTTTAAATTTCCTCTTTTTTACCAGACATCGTTTAAATTAAAACAATGTATATATCCAAATTATATTTTGATGGTATATCTACGTCATCACTTGGTGTATTTTGCACAGATTTCACAGCATAGAAGAAACACTAATCATATTTATTTATCACATAAACACAAGCTATGAGATTCCTCTGGGCGGTTGATATCTATCTGGAATGTTAAAAACGTTCAATCATGAAAAATGTCCAGTTTGTACTTTTGCTTATATTCCTGACCAAATTTGATATGTAAAATGTCCAACGTTCAATTGCATTATTCATTTCACCTCTATTTATTATATTTAGAAACCTTGTACCATAGTTAAAATATATATATATTCAACATGTTCACCTTCTTGAATGGTTAGTTTCATACATCTGAACATTTAGTCTAACTAAGCTTACACTGAACCAAACGGTTGAATATTCCCACCTATGATCTTCTTTAAATAAATGTCATTGAAAAGTTCATAGAAATCTTGATTGTTGCCGCCGTAAAATCTATACTCATTTAAATTTCTTTCAAATGAATATCTAAATCTTTTCACACCACAGCTGATTATAACAATTATTTCAATATTGTATTGGCAAGATTAAGGCAAGTGTCCACGAGACAGCTGATTATCAGAGAAATTCATGCAGAAGAGATCGAGAGTCATCTCCAATACGTCTACATCAAATTTAGCCATTTCCCGATTCAAGTTTTTTCATGATCTTTTTATCGTTCTATCTCGCCAAGATTAGACTCGAGGCAGAACTGATTTATACATGTCTATAACATTTGTCTGTAGATTCTCAAAATGAAAGTACAGCGTATGGAAATTCCGATCGTTTGTTCTTGTATACAGTGATGTCACCAGAATCTATCTCCATAAGGATTAACTACTATATATACTCTTCAGTGCTGAAAATTATCTATCTATCTATCTATCTTTGTATCTATCTATGTATCTATTTATCTAACTCTCTATGTATGTATGTATGTATGTATGTATGTATGTATGTATGTATGTTTGTATGATTGTATGTACGCACCTACGTACATACCTACCTACCTAACTATCGATCTATCTATCTATCTACCTATCTATCTATCTATCTATCTATCTATCTATCTATCTATCTATCTATCTATCTATCTATCTATCTCACAATAATACATAACCAATTTCTGTGACTCTTGTAGCAGCGAGTCAAGGCATTTATATTAGTTGATAATGGTTTATATATTGGTGTGAAGAAAAGATAAATACATAAATGAATAAACTATAATTAAACAATTGTTTGCAAATATTGTCAAATCACAATAATTAAAACTTTTTACGAAGCCTTTGTAACAAGCATTTCGATCGGTTAAAATCGTATAATGTGACGTGGAAAATTAGAAGTT
Organism: Margaritifera margaritifera; assembly: GCA_029931535.1. Classification (NCBI taxonomy): domain Eukaryota; kingdom Metazoa; phylum Mollusca; class Bivalvia; order Unionida; family Margaritiferidae; genus Margaritifera; species Margaritifera margaritifera. Next base: position 362,360 of record JAQPZY010001382.1, on the reverse strand, counting down.
ATTAGTTTTACACCACAAGGAACCACTTATGTATTCATACGCCTTTCTTGTTTGCTTGACAATATGTGTAAATAATGGTTAAAACATAGTTATGCTATTCATTTCTTGAGATTAGTTATAATTTAAAAACTATTTGTCATTTTAAAAATTGACTTTCATACTTTACAGGATTTAGGAAGTCATGAAGCTTGAAAATGGGTCATACACTATACATGAAAGCCTTTGCTTCATTTAAATATACATTTTTGTAAAATATATTTTAACGCATACAAGTCCTTTCTGAGATTCTTTTAAAAAAAGCGAAACACAAAGGGTGGAGGGGCAACGGGGGCGGCGGCCCCGGGCGGCACTTCCTACGGGGCGGCAATTTGGTAAGAGTACCGTATATATCATAAATAATACGAATGGAGTGGGGGCGTAATTTTGGTAGTTGGCCCTGGGCGGCACTTTGCCTCGCTACGCCACTGGTGACGAGACTTTAAAAATTTAATTTTGAAAGTTTTAAGTGGTCCAGAACTGTTCTCGTATTGGGAGACGAGACTTAAAAATTGAAAGTTTTAAAAATCTATAAGTGGTCCAGAACTGTTCTCGTATATAGTTACGAGTCTTCAAACATTTAACTTTAAAAAAAATGTTACGTGTTCCATAATCGTCCTACCTAAACTTTTTATATGACGTAACTTCCTTAATAAGCTTAACTGCAGTCGTACTTTTTGATAAACGAATTGCGTTATTCCCGAATTAGCGGATTATTCACGTCAACACATTTCACATTGCCACCATTCATTTTCATTTTCTGATCATTTCGTATCGACTGAATGGTGACCGGAATTTGCTTCGATCACACGGTTCTTATGACATACTTTCCGTTTGTACCATTTTAATACTTAATTTCTATGTTCTGGATACATGCTGCGAATTCACATAACACATAATTGACAATATTACCAAGATACAATTATGTCCACTGTTATCTTCGTCATCGTTATTGACGTAGTCAAAGATGATTCAAACACGCATGTAATGAAAGGACAAAGAGGCAATATGAACACGAGGGTGCACCTACAGTTAAACAATAATGCTGATTAGAACGAAACTATATCAGTATATAATTCTTGTTGTTTTCGTTGTGTTCTTCTTCCTTTGATGATTTTTGCATTTTACAAGTAAATTCAGACATTTTTGTTCTTCGTCTACCGTGCTGGTGAGGTCTCGAAAATAGTACAATGGTAAACTCTGACTGTAACCTTTGTGACAGAGCCGTACAGTTACTGTGCAGACATGTAAAGAAACCGAGTTTCATGGCTCTATCTCAAAAGGCATTAGAGTAACATCGCAGAAAGAAGAGGTTATACGTGACCTTAGCCTTGAAAATGGACCTTCAGTGTGGTATATGACACGCCGTAAAATTGAGAAATACAAGTGTATCAAGGTTCATCACAGTACCTCAAACATCTGTTGAGTAATCAAGCAGAGAAATAAAAAATATTGACCTGTGACCTTGACCCTAAACTGTGACCTGAAAGTGGCATGCGATACACCTTCTAAGCTTCCTTCATGTATCTCAAACAGTTCCAAACGTATACAAGTGACAATGTGAGAAAAAACTTTCAATATTGACCTGTAACCTTGAACTTAAAGATATGATCCTAAATGTGACACGCGATAATATATAAATATGCCAAGTTTCGTCCATTTATCTCAAACAATGGAAATAAGAGTGTGATAGAAAGCGTAAAATCCTTAATAGTGACCTTCATATTGATGATAGGACCCCAACTAAGATATGCAACAAGTTTGTTTTTTCTATGGATGGCATGCATCGTCCATTTTAATTAAATAGACTCCTAAGTTATAGAGCAGAAAGAAAAGTGTGACGAATAACTCAAAATACTGATGTGACCTTGACCTTAAAATAGGACCCCCCATGTGATACGTGACACACCTTCTATCGATGATATATAGCTATATCAAGTTTCGTCCATTTTTCTTTATTGGCTATAAAGTTAAAGAGCGAAAAGGAAAGTTTGACGGAAAACTTAAAATTATATAGACCCGCGACCTTGTCCTGAAGGTCGAACTTCTAATTTTGGTAAAATATCACATGCTTATGTGATGACATATAAGTATACCCAGTCCCATACATTTATCTCGAACGGTTTAAAAATTATTAAGCGGAAAACAAAGTGGCACAGACGAACGGACGAAAACACGCATACTATGTCACCCGCTTTTCACAAAAAGGCGGGGAATAACAAAATGCTAAAGCTACAGTATAATAGGTACACATTAAAAGGAACGAAAGTTTGCTTTTAGCAATGAAACCACAAGTGACAAGAATTATATTTTTGGGGGATAAACTTTCTGTATGCCTAGATTTCGTGGACGCATGTAAGTTAAGTTAAGTAAGATGATAATGACAAGGAAGTGTAATACAAGTAAATGTAACCGAGTCAGTGACTATTTTAAACTGCCAATCAGCACTTTGTTATTAGTTACGCCAGCCATTTAGTAAATCTATAATCCACCTACGGGTATGAGGTTTATTATATAGTATACGGTGATGCAGTTCAGTATACACGACTGAACCTACATACGCATTTTGGTGTCTTTTCGGTTTTCACCGTGAGAACAAAGACAAAAAACTCAATAGTATATACCTGACTGTGAATCACACAAAGTTCTGCCATCGGAGAAGTATCATGTCCGCAAATCAGGATAGATCTACGCTCTTCGCTTCAAATGAAACTGCACATAGAGTAACATAGACCCTGACCTGCATTATGCGAAGTTATATATGTGTTTACGCTGTTTACTGTTGACTGCTTGTTAATCACCAGCAAATTCGATATTCAGAGTCAAATAAAGAATGTATATGTGTAGGCGTTTATTATCGGGCTTTAGGGAAATACGCAAGTGACAATGGCAGGTTCAGCGGCTGAGAACGACCACACCTTCTATATATCTCCTCAATTTGTTATTAAATGATTTAAAAATCACATTTGTGCAGAGAATTTGGTCTCAAGTAGAATTCTCTAAAATAGGTACTTTTTTGCCGCAGGAAGTTGTTTGTTGTTTTGTTTTTTTATATATCGTCTTCAGGGCATATGGCGACACATAGGTGCATTTTTCTTTGTTGTTGTTGTTGTGGACGTCAACGTTACAGTTTGTTTTGTTTTTCTCGTTTAGCTATATTAGTCTGAAACTTTCATGGACAGCCTTGAAACTAGGCGAGTACAATCACTACTAGCAGAAGTAAGTCACATCAGCCTCCTTTTTAATCTTTGTTGATTACATAAAGTTTGTGAATGTTAGATCTATTTCTGCTTGCATAAATTATGACATTTGACAAGTGCACTTATTTCGAATTCTAATGATTGGGACCGCGGAAATAGCACTGTACGTATCATTGCTTTAATGACTATGTTAATTTTCTTTAAATTATTATTTTCATCGCACGACCATGTAAATATTTATGGACAGAATATTTGTATTGGTCATATCCCACGTGACAAATTCCATTTTGCGATTTTCGCATTTGATCGATACGGTAACAGCTATATCATCTTCGACCGAAACGTACGCGCAATGCCCCACTTACTGGCACGAGGCACTCGACCGAAACCGATATGGGTCGATCCGTTAAACGTGATATAGCGTATCATGTCTCCATCGAGTTCGATAGCCATCAGAATCTAGGTCAAAAGCAACAATTGTAAATTAGTTTTTGCTCCATATATCTCAGTGTCAAGGATCTTTTCCACCTTTACTTGGGGGTCAACCTTCTTCCCTTTCTTTAAGATTCTTGTCCACACCTATGCTAATGGGTCTATGGTATATTCAAGACGGTATCAAATACCATGTATATTCATTAAATGACTTGCGCAGAAATCTTATTTAGTTGTAGTGGTTACGGACGTCATTAGGTTGGTTCCATGCATCTGAAGGACTCACGGTACTAATTCAGCTTCCATAGTAAACCTATGATATTAAAATTTCAATAACTTTATATTTTTGAATTCTCGTTTATCAAACCCATATTTCTCAGTATAGAGCCATCCTTGATGCAAGGTTCTGAGTGGAGAAAGCCACATGCTCCGTGTCATTTTACTGATTTACACGTGTTCGAAACATGTGTTTTAAATTCCGCACTTAAAGAATCAGCTGCTAATTTCAGTAATGTCAATTTTAGTAAAGTCAAGTCTGTGAAAGGACTGAAATTCCATCAATAAAACATTGTCTCTATTTTTTTCAGTTTCAAACAGGATAAGCTCTCAAAAGAGTCCTTTTACTAAAAAATTACTTTTTATTATCAACCAACCATGACCAGAGAAACCCATATATACTCTGTTTTATCTTCATCCATTTCTAGACTGATTCCCATTCTTCCATACCTTGAGTCCTTAAACTATACTCACAAAATTAGAAACACACCACACATTTCAAAATCTAAACTTTCAGTTAATACTTGGAACTTTCAAAACAGTTCATAGCATACAAGATTTTTTATTATTTGCATGTCTTTCTGGAAGATCACTGTCAAAATTTTCAAGACGTCCAAATTAAGTGTGTCATGCAAGCATAACAAATTTTGAACACAAATTCATTTCGGTAGAAGAAATAAATTTTCCAAAATGATGCGTTTCTTTTTTGGGGTCAGTATATATGGTCCTTGAGAAGCAATGATTCATGTTGTCAGATTTTTACTATTATGTCCTTCCTCACGACTGTTTCTTCTTTATTGTTAGAGGATGTATTATATTAAAAACTGAACATATTTCTAAGAATTATAAGCAGTTTTAGTCAAGTGGTTTGTATCTGTATCTCATGCCTGACACTGAAACGAGTCGTCTTGGGTTCGATCATTTGCGACAGCTATGTTTTCTCAAATTTTTGAACATTCTTATTTTTTGAACATATTTGATTAGTTAGCACTGATTAGCCAATTATTAACCATGCGTGTCCGCGTGGTACTTGTTTCATACTAGAGTATTAGCAAGACATGTTTATAATTTATATCGAAAAAAGATAATTCAATCGCAAAAAGAAGACATGTGATGTAATTTTATTTGAAACTCAAATTCAATATTATCACATTCTCAAATATATATATATATATATATATATATATATATATATATATATATATATATATATATATATATATAAATATATATACACACACACACACATACATACACACACACACACACACACACACACACTTCTTTATTAATGCCTTAGTTGACTCGAGCCAAACAGCAGTCACGTATCTTGTGCATTGCATTGCACGTTTGCCAACTGTAAGAAATGCTCTACACGGGCCGGGCATTTTACTCTGCTAATAGAAAGAGACTCACCAAATGTGCCATCCAGATCTACCTCGGCTATTTCTGCGAGAAAACAATATGCCTCGGATGTATGTTGGTGCTGTAATTAACAGAAAAATCATACATTTTGTTCGCCAGAAACTTCTCCGCAAAAAGAAAGAAACCCAGTCTATTTGGACCACCTTGACTATTTCTACTGTTGGATTTATGGTAGGATTTATCAAGATGTTAAGAATAAAAAAAAAAGAAAAAAAAAAAAGTTCATTTGTAACTTCTCGGTCAATCCTTGTTTCGTAAATAGCCAAAGGGGTTCGAATGGCAGCCATTGACATACATTCAAGGTAAGATCCGTAAGATTGACCTCGAAGTTGCGAATGCAAATATTGCACTAAACGCGATGTTTTGCCTCATTCAGACCACCTCGGCTATTTCTGCGAGATACACATATACTCAGATGTATGTCGGCGATTAATTTGCAGAAAAATCATACATTTTGCTCGCTGGAAGTTTCTCCTAAAAAAACAAACCGCAATCTATTCGGACCACCTCAACTATTTCTACTCTTGGATTGACCGAGAAGTTGCAAAAGAAAAAGAAAAAAATGTTCAATGCTTTCGCGATTTCTCGGTCAATCCTTGTTTCGTAAATAGCCGAGGTAGTTCTAATGGCAGCTATCGGCATTACAAATTGAGGCATGATCAAGCAAACATATTACAGTACGCTAAACATACCGGCGTCTTTTTTTTTTTTTTTTGTTAAGAATAATTATTATCTAAAACCATCCTTCCAGTTTGGAAACGAATTGTACAAACCTTCAGTTGTATTATTTTCCAATATAATGGCCACTATAAGAAATCGCATCCACCATAACTAGTATAATCGCACTCTGCTATATGATTGAGCTATACGAAGATTTTCTATGGATTCAGACACAAAAATGGCGGCCAGCTCGGAGAGTAATTTCCGACTGCAGCAGTTGTCAAAGTATATAGCGAGACCAAGACTATGTGATTCAATTGAACACAACTGATCGATTCGTCCAAAATTGATGCGATCCATCAATCTTGGCTTTTGTCGTAGACTATTGGAAATGAAGCGTAATCCTATAAAGGCTAGCTTTTGCAAGTTATTTACTTTGCAAGCAGATTGTATAGTTTTTTTTATGTATGTCATGTTTGCTAATAAAAACAAAAATAGCTATAAAAAAAAAACAACAACCCACAATTATCGCGGAAAAACGCCTTATTAGATTATTGCCTGGGCCTTTGGGTCTACCGTTCTACTATTAATGATTGTTTTCTAAATCGCCTTCGATTAACCCCGAAACTGTTGGCATAGTTACTGCGGGGCAATTTGAACACTGTTGTACTTTTTTGTTTTGGTTTTTTGAAGCCTTAAAATAGCTGTACAGTGCATTTGAAAAATAAATTAGGTCATCAGCTTGTAAGTCTTTTGCTCTCAATGTTATTTCGATTTTCTTCAACGACAAATAGGTTATGCTGGAAGGCTGCTCAAGGGTATCTGCTGAACTAGAACATTTCTAATTGCCAAAATTGTTTTCTCCCCCCCCCCCCCCCTTGATTTACAGCAAAGCTGTTAGAATGGTTACCCGGGGTCGAATTGAACGTTTTTTAATATTTTAAATCAGTTTTTGAGTGGACACCTTCCCTGGCCCCCTCCCCATCCCCCTGCGTCCAGTCAAGACTATACAGTGTCGGGGTTCCATTACTAACTTGAAAAGGCCAATGAGCAGATGAATTATTTGAAGCAAATTATTGTTCTTATCTGTTTAAATCACACATTTCGTTTTAAAACTGCTGTTTTGCCCTTAATTGCAAATGCAGACAAAGCGGAAAGGGGACATGATATCATGTATAAAAATAGATCCTTATCGGTTACACTGTCCTCTTTACATAGTGCGTGCCCTGTGAACCATTCGCTTGAATCGGAACATTGCTTGGCTTTTTCTGTTAAGTCGAGAAATAACTTCAGATGAAGTTGTAGGAATACACATACATTTTATTGATTTGGTTATTCGCTTGGTTATTCTCACCACATATGTTGCGACAGAAAATGCTGATGACGACTTTGTCTTTTTCCGCCGCCCTGTTGTGCCATATTAACAAAACAATTTCCGAATATAGTTATCAATGGCTGCGAATTACATGCGAGGTTTCTTCCTCAACCTACGCGGAAGGCCGATGATGTTCCGATTGCAATCGACTATTATAGTCCATCTTTTTCTTCAACAACCTAACGTAGACAGTCCAATATTGTCGGGCACACTATTTCGTTTACATTATGCGTGGTCAGCAGACCGTTGTTCTCGTGTGAAGCTAAGACAACAACACAATAACAATAACAACAACAACAACAAAACCAACAAAAAAGTCAATAAATACTCTTATCTGAACTCTCAAATATAATGAAATGCCTTTAATGAAATTAACGGTTTATTTAGTCCATCTCTAGGGGTTTGAGTTGGGAAGCTGCATAGAATTTTCACCCTGTCTACTTTCGATTTCTTGCCAAAATAATTAGGTCATAGCTAAAGGCAATCGAAAAGGGTATAGGTGAAGTGGAACATGTCTAATCACCGAAATTAAAAGGAAATAAGCGAAACATGAACGGTGCTTCGCTGGAATTTAATTAAAATTAACTAAAAATGAACGAATTTCAACTCAAAAATGACCGTAAAGGAACTGAAAATTGAGTCAAAGGGACCTAAAAAATATATTATTTCTGAAAATAGGAATGAAAGTGTAACCTAACAGCACCTGGATAATACTTATTGTGATTTTCATGAGGTATTGAGAAATATGAACATTGAGTAAAGTATTATGTAAATTTTTTACGTCGTGGAGCTGTAAGTGTTTAAGGGGGGGGGGGGAGGGGGTAGGCCGGTGAAATTGCAAATTATTTTGTATAAGATAAGATAAGAATTCTTTATTTCAGACTGCATGGTCCATACATCTAAATTAAAATATACAATAAAATATATAAAATATAGAAGTATTTTAAGACATAGAAGTTCATAGGTGTCTTATGTGCAAATATACATACCCATCTACAACTACAGAATGTGTTTGTCATTGTTAGGAATAAAATCATGTGAGACATTTAAATAGTAATTTGTTCCATCTATCTATAATCTGAGAACTTAAATGAATATCATAGTTCCACAACGATTTCAAGATACAGTTTTTACTATTTGATATTCATGTCATCATTGAAAACACATACTTTCTCATTAATTCTTCAAAACTAAATTCATTATAGTTTACAAACATGGTAGAGGCACTATTCCATCTTGGAAGGCTTAGTAGTAAACGAAGACTATTATTATAGCCAGTAACTAGTTTTCTTTTCATACATTCACTAAAGTTTGTCCACAGAGGAGCACAGTACATTGTGCAACAATAAGATTTGAATAATCTAATCTTGATATTCACAGAACAATTTCTAAATTTACGTAAAAGCATGTTTGTTCTAGTACACAGAAATCTGTAATGTCTCATCATATCTTCATCATCTGACCGGTTGGATTTTAGCATATGACCCAAATACGTATAACTGTCGACATATGCAAGAGCATGGCCGTTAAGAATTACAGAGGGAGGAGATGGTAATTTGACAGCAGTTGACTGAAAAACCATGCAGACCGATTTTTGTGCATTATATATGATATCATTCTCAAATGCGTAATGTTCACATATCTTTAATAATTTCCTTAACCCTGCGAAAGAAGGACTTATCAATGACATATCATCAGCAAAACTAAAATTGGTAAGAAATGACGCATTTAGTGTCAAATGTATCCCCACGTGACACTGTCCCAACTTACGATTTAAATCGTCTATGTATATATTAAATAACAAAGACGAAAGAACACATATAAAGTCGACCGCTTCCGAACGTCTCTGTTCGATCACGGTTGCTTGCCTCGACGTGTCAACTAAAATCTGTTTAAATACGTTTTTTCCCCCACGTTTTCAGGACGACTACCGCCATTTTCTCAAGAAGGTTCCATCGTTATAAAACCTAAACTTTCGTTGCTGATTAAACAACAATCTTTGCACATTTGGACATTTTTGTAGAAAAAATAACTCTGTAGTACACGCCCAATAGCGACGTCATTTGTTATCAAAAATATATAAAGGGCCGTTTTCTTTTGAATTACATTGCTCCTGATGAAATTGTGCGTGATGATTATCATAACAAAGAAATCTCCCATTTGAATATCACGTGCTGTTTTGTCTTCGTTTACGATTTCTAATGAATCCCTGTTAGATGAAGTAAGATGCATTTGAGAAATATTACAAAGCACAAACCACGCTTCTTATAATAGCAACTTTTACAAATTATGAGTTGTGTATTTAATTAATTTTACGAAAAGTAATTTAGTTTTATGTCGCAGACTAAAATGAATTACTACGCTAAAACAAAGGTCAGTTACAAATTCATGAGTTCCTTGGTTTAGCTTAAATGGATGAATAATGACACAACTACGTAGGTATTGGGCATGATTACGGACTTTGTACCATTTACTGAAACGAAGAGTGGAGAAACTGACTGGAAATGTTCAAAAGGACATGAATTAAAAATTAATTTCTTCCCTTTGAGCGCATTGATTCTTGCACTCTGCGTTGAACTTTTTTATTTGGTCACTTATTTACCAACAATTGTAATTTTTTTCTACTCCTCATAACTTTAGACCCTGACACTCTTAAGCGATTGGTTGGTAGTTAATCATTAACGCCAGCGTCAATCCTGGGTAATAAGTGTACTAACGTTGACTTGATCATTCAAAATTATCGACTAAATAGGTTTTAAACTGACTCAGAGTAGCTGCGCAGAAAAACTTCAACATCATGTACTTTACAAATAAACACTCGTGGAACATGACTTCTGAGTACTGAATTTTGCGTGGTTTTTGAGATGATAAACACCAGTGACTCGTGAGGAAACCATAGACTTTGGATAGGTTACCAGTCCGTATGCGTACTGTAATCATGCCGAATCCCACTCATGACTTTGGAAGTGAAAAGCAAGTGCTCTCCAGACCACCAACTAAAGCGTGCAAATGTGTTTGAACCTGGGCAAATATATATGGACTAACAATTACATCAGACAAAAGAGAGCGTAATGTTGGGTGAAAATTGTTGTTTTGGAAATAAAAATGAGTATAACATATCGCAGCCGCTGTGTAGATAAAGAAATGTAATAGGTGTAATCAACGATAAAAAGATCCTTTCCCAAATTATATATATGTATATATATATATATATATATATATATATATATATATATATATATATATATATATATATATATATAAACACACACACACACACACACACACACACATCAAACATATACATGTATATTCTGTTACCAAAAAGAAGGCGAGACTAAGCCACTCGAATAATTGTGTTTCTGATACTTTTGGTGTCTTAGTTTTGATTACAGTAACAGCAAAGTTTCACATAAATCTGAAATTATTCATACATTTAACAGGATCGAAGAAACGTTTGAAATCAGCAAATCAACCTTTTTATTATCGTCTATTATTTTGTAACACAACTAGCTTTGACCATACTTTTATTCCATCCAAACTTGTAAACAAATACAAATTATCTCCTGATATATACATTGTTGCTTTCATGTTAAACGCATGACATGTTTCTATCATCTCTCTGAAAACGGTTGAATTCAGTATAGTGCAGCTTTGTGCTATCATTTATGTTGTATTAAAAATTTCAAATTGGTGTTGTGCCTGACACTCCCTGTCTGTGTACCGAAGGCACATATCACACAGGCTGTCTTCATAGCCTACATATATAAATGAATACTACGGTCTAGGTGCTATATTTATTTAAAACAAAAAATAAGTTTTCTGCATTTCAGTGTATACTAGTCCAGAGGCCCAAGGGTATTTTGGTATTTAAAAACATATGAGTTGACAAGAAATATTCTCTTGCCTCTACTAGATTTTAAATTGTAAAGAAAATACAAAAATTAATGTCTGGTCGAATCTGGTTGACTGGTTCTGCTTTTCACCGTGTAGGCAGTATTAATGTATACTATGATCCAAAGACACGGGGGGGGGGGGGGGGGGTTAAAAAAAATAAAATATGAGTCCTCCAATTAAATGTTCTCGTATCTATACGAGATTTTATATTGCAAAAATATGAGTAGTCCAGTAACGGTCACTTGTATACTAGTGAGCTCAGCCAATCAGACGCACGACCGCCTAATTAATTTGAGTGGATCTCGCTCATATTCGTACTCATTTGAGCTTTTGATGACTTAAGTCTATACAATTTAATAAAAACAACTTGGATTAGAAATAAAATCTCTAGAATGGTAACAATCTCAGCCAATCTTATGCAAGATCACCTCATAAATGTGCATGGATCTCGCCCATTATCGAACTCATGAGGGATCTTGATCATGTAAGCCCATATTCCAAGTTTTATCAAAATCGGATCAGAAGTATGGCTTCCAATGTGGTAAAAAGTTCCAGCAATCAGATGCAAGATCACCTCAGTAGCATGCGTGAAAAGAATAGCGCTCATTTATCGAACTCGTCCGAAATCTTTATGACATATAGCAATATTTCAATTTAGTCAAAGTCTGATCCAAAAAGGGTCTCTGGAGTGGTAACAAGCTCAGCCAATCAAATGCAAGATCATCTCATTAGCTTTTTTCCGGGACTTAGTGCAACATTTGAGTTATGGCATGTATTCAGATTACACACACACACACACACACACACACACACACACACACACACACACACATATATATATATATATATATATATATATATATATATATATATATATATATATATATATATATCCGAAGAAATAGAGTTATAGAGTTGCAAGCACCAAGTTTATAGTAAGAGTTTATCGTAACACCACATATGTATTAGAAATAACACGTTGAAATATGTTCACATTATTTTCAAAATAATTTTCAGCTTTTATAAGATTAAACCATCCGAAATTTATTGCGAAATAAAAGACAAAACCCGAGGAAACCGAATGTTTTCACTTTCAGGAGACTGGGCTCGAGTCCATATAATAAAATTATCCACAGACAATCAAAGTTAATTTATGCCGTTGTCATCACAGAATGTTACGTACAAAATGTAAGATGAATATACAACTGTCACCTGGTTGAAAAGTTTACTTCCACACAAGAGTCCTCGAAGGGACTAATGCTCTACTGTCCAAAAAGAATTTCCAGGAATTTAATTTAACTGCCGAGCGTTTTAACCATCTCTAATATTCTTGAGCGACAAGATTTTCAAATTAGCCACCGTGGCAGCCATACTGGATGCAATGATAGGCATTCATTTACCACAAACTAAACACCATTAGAAGACTTTAGGTGAAAACCCTATGTTGATATGATTACCCATTCAGGCGAATTAGCGACAAGATTTTCAACATGTTCATTGTGGCAGCCATATTTGAGGTAAGATCGGTATCATTTTCATTCGGACCAACTAGGTATCATAATTAGTCTTCTGGTGAAAACCTTATGTTGATATGACTTTCCATTTAGGAGGAGTAGCAATAACAAGCTTTTCAAGATGGCTGCCATGGTAACCATACTGGATATCAGATCAGTACTATTTTCGTTTAGTACGAACTAGACATCATAAGAAGTCTTCTGGAGAAAACTCCATGTCGTTATGACTTTTCCTTCAGGAGGAGTAGCGATAAGAAGATTTTCAAGATGGCCGCTATGGTGGCCATATTGGATGTCAGTTAGGCACCATTTTCATTTAGGACCAACTAGATATAAGAAATCTTTTAGTGAAAACCCCATGTTGATATGACCATCCATTCAGATGGAGGAGCTATAACAATATTTTCAATATGGCCGTTGTGGTAGCCATATTGTCTGTCTGGACAGCAACATTTTCTTTTGGGACCAACTAGACACCATATAAAGTGTTCTGCTGAAAACCCCATGCCGATATGACTTTCCATTCTGGAAGAGTAGCGATAACAAGATTTTCAATATAATTGCCGTGCCAGTCATAATGGATGTCAGGTCGGCACCATTTTCATTTATCACCAACTTAAAATTATAAAAAGTCTTTTCGAGAAAACCCCACGATCATATGACCATCCACTGAGGAGGAGTAGTAATAACAAGATTTTTATGAATGTCGCTGTTGCGGTTATATTGGATGTCTAAGAGGAACTTTTTTTTAGAACCAACCAGACATCATAAGAAGTCTTTTAGTGAAAAACCCATGTCGATATGACTTTCCGTTCAGAAGGAGTACCAATAACACAATTTTCAAGATGGCTGCTGTGGCGGCCATCCTGGATGTCTGATCAGCACCATTGTCATTTTGAACCAACTAGACATCCTAATAAGACTTTTAGTAAATCCCCCATGTTGATATGACCATACGTTCAAGAGGAATGGCAATAAAATTTTTTCAAGATGGCTACCGTGGGTGCCATATTGAATGTTCAATCAGCACCATTTTCGTTTAAGACAAACTAGACATCATAAGAAGTCTTTCAGTGAAAACCCCATGTTGATATGACCATACATTCTGGAGAAGTAGCGATAACAAGATTTTCAAGATGGCTGCTATGGCGGCCATATTGGATGTATGAGCAGCACTATTTTCATTTAGGATCAACTAGACCTTGGGATGAATGTGTGTGTGTGTGAAGTTTCATGGCAATCCCACAAGTAGTTTAGGATGAGCAGTAATAACAAACTTTTGCAAACGGAGCGATTGACGTCGGACGACGGACAGCAGTCCATCCCATAAGTTCTTCTACTCTATGACCAGTAGAGCTAAACGCGATAAGTTGCATATTGCCTATTGAAGTTGACCTAGAAATGAATAAGATAAAATTAGTATACTGAATTTGGCTTCAGTCTTGTTCTTAAGGTATCGAGTACACAAGAAAAATTTATCTCGCAGATAAAAAAAAGAACGAAGTTGTTAGGAGCTTTAATCATGCCGACATGTATTGGTGGACAGCTGAAAATATACGATATCAATCCATTCAAAATAGTTAATATATCTATTTTGTTTGTTTTTAGTTCAATCAGCGGTATGGAAAACTGCAAGCACAGACGTAGAAATATGTCCCTAGTACGTAAAAACCTACGTATGTATGTATGTATGTATGTATGTATGTATGTATGATTGTATGTATGTAACACTTCTGAACATATCACTATGTGTGGAGAGTATATTTTAAGACATGACAAATATTTATAGAAAAAATCACTTTCAAGTTTCACTTTTCTTTTGTTTTAAATATTAAAAAATCTCTCTTAGCGAGTTGCAGAGAGAGGATTTCTTTGAGCTTAGTCTAGACATTAATTTTGCAAAGTTTAATTTTGTCAAAAATGTTATTTTAAATTCCATCTACAACTTTGACATGTTCATTGGAGATTGTAAGTGGAGGGGGTTAAATCGCTTTACCATCCGTTACGGTCAACATACTAGGGGCAAGCAACTATCTTTGAAAGGGCATACATGTGCTTTCGTTTGTGTAAAATATTTTATACAGATCTAGGTTGTTCTCTTTAAATGGTTAGTAAAGCAAAAGTCGTAGACCCGTGATGTGCAGGAGTATTATGTGACGGTATATATGAGTCTATGCTGTTTGAAATTAGGTGTGCGTTATACACATGAAAAAAAAAAAAAAAATGGTAAGAAATTGTGTCTGCACTAGTAATTGTGTGAACGTTATTCATGAGCGAATATGGTAATTGCTATACTAAATGACCTCCATTGTTTACCAGTGATGAACACATGTCCCATTCTAATCAAGAAGTGAAATGTGACTGAGAAAGTTATATATTTGACGGACGTCGAATAGGGACAGAGAGAAAAAAAATTAAAAACTCGACCTTATTAAATTTTTTCTACGAAAATTTAAATAAAAGCTTGAAACATCGAACATTGCTTCTTTAAATTTCAAATTTTATTTAAATTTCAAATTTTATTTCTCGAAATGTCCAAATTGTTCTTTGACAAATTTTAAGTGTACCGCAACGCTCGCTTTTATTTCTTGTATTTTTGAATAACATAGACGTTGAATTTTTTAATGTTAAGATACGTTTTGCTGATGATAAAAACTATGGCTAATAAAATGTTATCCCTAAAAAAACCGAAGTGATGTTGTTTCAAATAGATTAAAACAAGAAATACATTGGCATATTTGTTCCTGGATTTTGTCAACAATCGGCCAAATTTTCCGCGTTTGAGAAAACTATGTCGAGAAGCAGATGTATGTTGATGTACTACATTCTGAGACATCGCAGTGACCAGTATACAACACGGTTTCTGTAAGGTATTGTTTTACATGGAAAAAAGTGTTATCAAATTACTCTGACCTGCTATGAAAGACATAAAAATGTTCTCCCAAATGTTTCAGCGAACAGGGTGACTTTCTGCGATCTGATTGGTAACTATCAATACTTACTTGGGTTAAGGATATGGGACCACTGCATAAAGAGAAATCATATGTTACTCATGTCGACGACGACGACGAAGATATTACTACTACTACTACTACTAATAATAATAATAATAATAATAAGAAGAAGAAGAAGAAGAAGGACGAAAATATGAACGGCAGAAAAACATAATATAATATATTATTAATATATTGTAAAGAAATTGATTTAATTTTTGTATATTTCAGTTTCATATTTTATGTTAAGCAAAAGAGTGCATAACAATGACATATCTAAACGAAAATAAAATGCTCACAATTAGGTCTGAACCCATTTTATATAATTAAGACTGAAAATAAAATTTGCGAGATCTGAGCTGCTACTAGTTTCAAATTTTTCTGTTTTTTCTGTGTTATGTCCTGTATTTACGTTGGCCCAAAAGCGTTTGCAGGACGTTGCAATAATTTCTTTTGACGTCTCCTGCGTATTAATAAGTGATCCTACTGGATATTCATCAAACAATTTTTTTTATTACAATAGGGGTTGAAATTGCATGCAGTCGCAACCCCAACTGTAATAAAGCAGCCGTTATTACAATAGGGGTTGAAACTGCATGCAGTCACAACCCCAACTGTAATAAAGCAGCCGTTATTACAATAGGGGTTGAAACTGCATGCAGTCACAACCCCAAATGTAATAAAGCAGCCGTTATTACAACAGGGGTTGAAACTGCATGCAGTCACAACCCCAACTGTAATAAAGCAGCAGTTATTACAATATTTACCGTGATTAATATTAATAATTATCACAATTTGCAATTTTACAAAAGAGGTTGTTGCACTGCATGCAATCGTAACCCCTACTGTAATAATTATAACGATATGAAATTTAATTACAAAGAGTAACTGTGGTAATTAAATCTGAGTAGATGCTGACCTTAGCATTGATACGGACTGGTGATCTAGTTCAATTTTCGTCGAACAAAAGGCGTTATTAAAATATGGTTTGAAATTGCATGCAGTCGTAACCTCTTTTTGTCATGAAGCAGACTTTATTACAATACACGCTGTGAATGTATGCAATCGTAACTCCTATGGTAATAATTATTATAATATGAAGTAAACAAATAAATTAAATTCAAGGAATTATTCAGAGAATATTCATCATCATTCAAAACTAGTGTTGATCCATCTGCGTATTGATTAATTAGATATTCAGAATGACTAATTTTAACTCCATTAATGGATGGGTCATAATTATTGCAGCGTTAATAGCTCAACTAAAATTATGAAAACATACGGTCAAGGAGGGTTTCCTTGTCTTACAAATGGCTCAGTAGGACAGAAGATGACAGGTGGCCATTATTTACGACACAACTGAATATATTATTAATATACAATTAAACCAATGTATAGAAATGAAGGAGTTTCAAAATAAATTTTCATTCAAAAGAGTCAAACGCTTTTTCAAAGCCCCAAATCACTATCACTCCAAGTATTCTGTTTCTTCAGTGTTCTCAATGATATAGCAAATTAATCGATTACAGTCCCCAATAAATCAGGATACATTCAAAAGTGAAATAGGACGCCAATCTCTCAGGTATATCTTTGATTAGTTTTCTTAGGTATACGCGTTATTGTACTTTGTCTCTGTGGTGTACACAATAGAACCATTTATATAAGCATAATACAGTGAGTTTAGTAAGTAATGCCCAACTCCAGGCTGAAAAGCTTATAAAATTCGGCTGTGAAACTATTAATACCGGGTGACTTAATACTATCCATTTTCCTCAATGCTGAGACACTTTCATGCATAGTTTGGGGTCCTTCCATCTGCTCAGAATCTTCCAATAAAAGTCATGTCATATACAGGTTATCGTTGTCGAAAATAATTACACGTGGCTTATCAATTACAGTGTTTTATGTAGAATATAAATTCTGATAGTAACATTATTTGTTCCTGGATGATTTCATTAAGATCGGTATTTTCATCATCTGATTCAATTTCTGAAGTAACTTTTCAACATTTCTTTTTTCAAGGTTGCAAAAATATTTGGTGCTTTTATCTCCCTCAACTTTCCATCTTGCATTTGATCTCAATGTAATACCACTTTAAATTTTCTTTAATTTTCAGTAATTTCAATTAGTATATCGTCAATAAAGTATGAAGATTACAATTCCTTTAGTCTTTTTCAAGAAACAAAAATCAATCTGAAGACATTGTTTTAAATTAATATATTCAATCTGCACCTAATATACTAACGCAATTATATGTATAATTTTTTAATTTATAATTTGACTGCGCTGGTTCCGGATGCATGACTTGTGGGAGCAATTAGACATATATAAAAGGAAAAGCGATTTAAATCACCCAATAATAATAAACCAATTACAATGTTAAACTACCCTATGTAGATTAATTAAATTTTTGCGCATAAACTGTTTTTCTTTATTCAGTCAGAGTGACGTTGATCTTTATCCCTTCTGACCCAGAAATCAATATACTTCTTTCTTACCTAAGTGCAAGCCATCCACAAAGTTTGGGACTGATCTATGATGTAGAACTAATGTTATTATGCGGAAACCATTGTTCTTCTTACAGTCTGTGACCTTGACTTGTGACCTTTTGACCCCAAATCAATAACCATCTTCTTTACCCTAAGTGCAAGTCATCTACAAAGTTTGGTTGAGGTATCTCATACAGAACTAATGTTATTGTGTGGAAACCATTTTATTATTCTTTCAGTTACAGTGACTTTGACCTTTGGCCTTTTGACTCCAAAATTAATGGGGTTCTTCCTTACACCAAGTGCAAGCCATTCACAAAGTGTGGTAACCATGAAAGATAGAAAATTTCAGTTATTGTGCGGAAACCATTTTTCTTCTTTCAATGTGACCTTGACCTTTGACCCTTTGTGCCCGAAATCGATAGGGTTTTTCTTTACATAAAGTACAAGCCATCTAGAAAGTTTGGTAAATATTTGTGATGGAGAACTCGTTATTGTGCAGAAGCGATTTTTCTTCTACCAGCACACAGTGACCTTGATCTTTTAGCTTTTGAGCCCGAAAACGACAGAATTTTTTCTTACTCCATGTGCAAGCCATCCACAAAGTTTGGTAACTGTAGATGGTGTGGAACAAAAGTTACTGCGCATAGGCCACATTGCTAACAGACGGAAGGACGGACAACATAATAACACAATACGCTCTGCGTTATGGCAGGCGTAAAAAAATAATACTAAAAAAACCTGGCTCTTCATGTGGGATGGCCTTCACGTGTCAAGAACTGACCAACAGCTGATAACAGAAGTTATTTTTTGTAACCAACTGTTGACTAACTCTCCTCACATTTTTTTTTATTTTGTGGCAATTTGTAAATACACATGTATATAAGTTCACATCAAAAACTCTAATACAAATTCCGCTTTTGCTCGACAGCTCTTCATAAACGTATTATTTAGAATGCACTTCTTCTGAACTTCATAAATATACCATCAGCTAGGATGAATTAACAATATTTATAATTATTTATACAAGTTTATTCATTTTTTAAAAGTACCTGTCAGTCAGTATTGAAAGGGACATACACAAAGTAAATTATGCCCCCAGTATTATTACACATCACATTTACCAGTAAATTATGCCCCCAGTATTATTACACATCACATTTACCAGTGTTTAATCAAAGAACAACCAAACACAACACTTGAAATCTAGTCAGAGAATAAAATGAAAACAAATTCAAGTGAAAATGTTTCATTGGATTGTGAAATTTTCACGTCCATTTTTGTGTCGGTACTTCTCTCGCATGTCGGTTCACCAATATTTTAAGATAAATGTACATACAGCATCACCACTGTTGTGCATTGTCATTTTTTAAATTTTTTTGTCTACAATGTTTTGTATATACATTATACTAAAATTATTGTTCATTATCGTACATCACCGTCCATTACTGTAACTGTACTTTACTATCCATTACTGCTAGGTACACCCTTGGAGACGAGTACCATTTATTTATTTGTCCACTTTTTCAAGATGATTGGTTTGGTTTTATGGGGTTTAACGCCATTTTTCAGCACATGTCATATATGGCGGCCAGTCAGTATATTTGGTGGAGTAAGAAGCCGGGAAGAACCATCGACCCACGGGAAGCTACTGGCAAGTTTTCTCAAGTAGCAAACGTTTGTCGACATAAGACTCGAATTCACGCGGACGGAAGTGAAATGTGTGAGTGATCTGTATAGGCGAGTGCCTTAAACCATTCGGCCACCCGGGGCCACATTTTCAAGATGAACGACTCAGACTTTTGAAATCATTCTAATACTGATGATCCTAAAATTGTTAAATTGCAAAAGCTATTTCTACACGTAACTGCACAGTTGTTCATATAGCTGTCAAAATGTCACATGTCACTTTCATAAAAAAGCCACCTAAATTGCACTTCATCTAATTATAGATTTATGTCTATATTACATACAGTATTACCAATACTTTTTTTCAAATACTTTAATACACCACACAACCGTTATTCTTGTACGCTAATCATACCTTACTGATACCCGAAACTTTATTATGTATGAGATTTGTATCATAGTCATTTATGCAATCATTGCCACAAATATTAATTTTTTTCCAATTATGATATCTCAATCATTTCTCGTATGGCTTATATTTGGATCAGCAATGTCATTTCAAGTTTTAATTCACTATGTCCTTTGTAATGTCACATTTAAATTAAATAAGCAGTTGTGGTGCTCTCATATGCCACCTGGATGTAGACTGAGAGATTTGTCACAAAAATAAAGATCTGTTCTGTTCTGTACGAAGTTAACCTGTCGAGTGTAACCTTCCACAATATACAATGTATAGTCATTAATATGGAAAGCTTACCTCTGAATAAACACGTTTATCTCTACTTCCAACTGTAGTGGTGAAAAAGGGCCGTCTGTGTAAGTGATAAGCTTTATTTAATACTTAATACAAATACTCAACTTATGTTAGTTCAGTATACAATGTAGGCCACAGTGACCTCTGGTGTAAGGGTGTAGCACTAACACTGATGCATCGAATCATCAAGTTTCATGATTACAATATCAATAGCACCCAATGGAGGAACTTGAAGACAGATGAATTAGTATATAAAAGCAGGTGATCACGTATTTGTCCCTCTTTATGAAAAGTCGAACCAACCGTGCTGTCTCCATCTTGAACCTTGGTGCGGCTGTAAGCTTGTTGAGCTGGTTTAAGTCTATCACCAGCTGGAGCTTTCCGTTCACTGTTGGCATCTGAAAAAGTTGTGAATAAAAGCCTTTAGGGTTTGTTTTGTCAGCAAAGCCTGGAACTCCTTGTGAAAACAAAATATGCCTTCTTAGGGTCAATTTCGATATCCATCATAGAAAGGAAGGATGAAAGTAGAGGGGGGACTAGATGAACGAAATCTGAAGCCCCTCCGAAACAATCTGGATCATGATCTATTCCTTGTCTGGAAGGAGCCTGATATCTACAGGGATATTCGCCGTCGGCAGCAAGAGCAGAGGGTCACCGATCACCACTGTTAATTGAGGGGGGTGGGGGCTGGGGGAGAGAAAATTGGCTTCTGTTCCACTTTTAAAAAAAACTCTATTATACAGTTTTCAGTATTGTGGATATCATTCCCATCTATAGTGCTGTTGTTGACTGCTGCTGATCGGGGTTCGTCTAGTAGTCACTGGCGATGGTCGTCTCACCTTTAGGGCCGAGACTGGTGGGAGGAAAAAACAAAAGAGACAAGGTGAGATGAAAAGGTAATTTTTGTGCAACCTACTTCCTCTTGTCTTCTACAAGGACTTTGAAAAGCAGCGAATACCGAAAGGTAATGTTCGTAGGACCACAGAGAGATGGGGAGTGAGTGAAGATGAGCAAATGAAAGGGTTGCATCTCACCAAATCCAGGTTGCACGAGGAGTCAAGGCATTTGCCATTGTGTGGTGAACTGCTCTGTTAACAACTTTCACAACGCAGCATGGAGATTTCCAAGCATGATCGCTACCCACTTTCTCCGCAAGTGTGAAGATGGCAAGTAAAGCCAAGTCAGGCCAAGATGAGGTCACTATTATATTTCTCACAAACTTTGATGTTGCTTGGAATGATCTGACATTCTATTTCATAGAAAAGCGGGATAGACATTTCACCGCCACTATATCTTTGTCCCAATTCAGCATGTCAACGTGGTAGGTGTCCAAGTGCATTCTGTACCAGCGGGCAGAAAACGATGCAAGTAGCTGTCTTTCTCTGAAGGCTTTGGAGTTACTGGGATTATGAATCTTGACAGACAGATGATTAGTAATCTCCCTGATTTTAAGAGACTGCAAGAGCTGACGGAACGTGGGATGGTCGTTCTCATCATTTACGTCCACAGAGGTCCTGACCCAGAGAACCTGGTTCAATGATGGTGATGGCGAGCACTTGGCTGAAGACAAGATCCTATATATCTCTACAATCACAGCTTCAAAGATAAACTCAGTCCTTGCCATAGTAAGATCTGGGTTCATACGATGATCGAGGTTGACCCCTCATTCACTTCAGGGATTGTCCTCATCCAGGAAGTCTTCCACGTCCGCATAAATCATAACGGGCGGAAGGGAAGGAAAGGTATCATCAACGGGTGTATTCTGGTACTTGCTCACAGGGTAAACCATAAATTGCAGACCCGTCGTCTGAATGGAATGACAGACAGCAGACAGCGATAGGATCACAGAGGAAGCCAGCGGTATAGGCATCCAGACGGATGGATCGACTGACTGATCCCTGAGGTAGGCCGTAGATGATGGAACAATCGGCCGGTTTGCGGTTCGACTCTTCGTTACAACTGATCAAAAGTGGTAATGGATGGCCGGTTGCTGGCTTGTTAGACTGGTCAGGAA
This sequence comes from Margaritifera margaritifera, assembly GCA_029931535.1. Taxonomy (NCBI): domain Eukaryota; kingdom Metazoa; phylum Mollusca; class Bivalvia; order Unionida; family Margaritiferidae; genus Margaritifera; species Margaritifera margaritifera. The sequence continues at coordinate 339,666 of JAQPZY010001382.1, read as the reverse complement.
CTGGGAAGGCACTGACGGTTGGTGCCGAGGGCATAAAAACACTGGCGAGCGTGGCATAAAACCCCATGTGCCGAGCCTAATATGCACTCCGGCACTGCTCTGGCATGCGGGGCCTTTCACCTACTGGAGAAAACGAAATTTCCAGTCACCTCCACATTTGTAGTCGAAAGGCAGGGCGATAGGCGAGAAAGAAAATCCCTTGAAGCCAACATCCCGTATGTGGACTTTTGAACCATACTTCTGATCTGAGATTGAGCAGCCAATGAGAAGGTGGCAAAATGTTCGAATCAATAATATACTGCTCCAGCTGTCCAGCAGTGACGGCCGTCAGCGGCAAAATCCGAGTGTTCTTGGGAAGTGAAGCAACCACAGGGATATCAACCATTATACTGGCAACTGACTCTTGTTTTTGGGATGAGCGCTTTTTCCCCGACTTTCAATTGTTTCCACAGACCAGTGGACAAAATCCCTTCGGACCAACTTGCTCGGGCACTGCACGATTTAAATTAAGTACATTTAATACACTAGAGGCATGTCTTGTGAATGTCCTCTTAGATCGTGAACATTTTACACTTGGTGCAACTAGTGACCATTGTGCATCTGTAATGACAATAAAAAACAAGAGTCCTCAGAGGAACTGACGCTAAGACCATTTTTTTAAAAAACTCCCAAGTGTTTAAACCATCTGATATTTGTGAGCAATATGTGTTTTTTTTTTTGGTTTTTTTTTTGGGGTGGGGGTGGGTGGGTGGGAGGGGGAGTAAAACTAATTTTAATAACGTAACAGTTACCTACCACTATTGCACTGCTAACCTTTCCAGGACGCTAGGTCCCACGTGTAAGTTTAAGATTATACATTACAATATGGAAGGTTCTAGAACTGAAAAAAGAACCTGGTCTCAGTCTGACGCCTTCGTCACGGTCCACATCCTGTTTACTTGGACCCAGACAAATATTATATTGTAATAGTGCCAGAGGAATTACACTACCCTTACCTCACCACCATCTCACCTGTTGGTAACTAAGTAGATCCAAAACCAAAATAAAGCAATATGGAAAACTTACCATCCGATCCAGCAATTCCACCCAAGGACACGAAATCTTCCTTCGGTGTTGAACTCTGCCCTTCGCTGTTAAGCTCTTTCTTTGAGGAAATCATGCCATCTGAATCAGGATCACCAGTGGTGACACCAATCTCTGATCATCGTAGCCAGGCCAAAATGGGTCTGGCGCAGGGTAATTTTACACGTTTTTCAAGGTGGTGTGTCCATTACCAGTGGACTCTATCATCACAGCCCGATTACGTGACTATGTCAGTGCAATAACGAAACTCGCTTCCAAATTCGCACACCAGCAGTCAGGCAAGCCAGGTAAAAAAAAAAAAAAAAAAAAATAACGGCTAAGTCAGCGAGTAATTATCCTGGATTATCTTAATTAAATAGCAAAGAAGAGGTAAGAACAGGCATCATTTGAGCAACAAGGCTTTGAATTAGGTGACATGTTTATTTAACAGATTACTTTCAGAAGGATAGCGGGAAACATAATGGCGCATAGCGTAGCGGCAATTTCTAAAGCGTCGTGGGCTAAAATGATAGCATAGTGGGACCGCTAAGGTAAAAGGTCCTGGGGTGAACACTGCCTGGTATTAGAATTTATGCAATGTCCTTACGGTAGGAGTGTTCACTACCATAAGCTGGTAGAATGTTGTGCCACGGGTTGTGCCATTACAATAGAGCCCAACTAAAATATTTGCCTTCACTCTGGTGCGCCAATGACCGAAGGTAAATTGAGAAGGTAGCACAAGATCTCCTGAAGTCGGTTCTTATCACATCATCCAAAGATGAAGCTTCAGATAGGCCCAAGAAATAGCTATAGCTCTAACTTCATGGGCTAAATTCTCACAAAAAGGTCCCTTTAGTGAGGAAATACCTTAAACCCTAACTGGGCAAGGAATCTATCTTGATCATCCCCAGCACAGTTACGACCGAGACTGGAGATCTCAATAGAAAGTTGAGCTACTGAATGGAGCTGATACATGGCCAGAAATCCAGTTTGGCAATGAAGTGAAACCAAGTCATAATCACCACTTAACCTTAAACTACCCTCTGTTACTGAAAAGGTACCAAGCTCGATCCTCCTCATTGAGGCTAAAGTGACGAGAACTGACTAAAGGGAGAGATTCAAAGGAAGCCTGAATCGACGGTTCCTAAGGGGCTTGACAAGGCCTAAAGAACACATGATATATTTCCTCTAGGAATTATTGAGCGAGAAAACAGTCTCTGAAGCTCAAAATATCTGACGAGAGAAAAATAGGATCCGAGTCGATGGTGGATCTCTAGAGAATTTTAGTGTGTTGAAAAGGGGCCGCCCTACAGCCCTTAATAGTGGACACCCAACATTCTCCTCTAAATAAAGAGAAGAAAGTCGGCCACTGCAGTTAAGTGAGACAGTTAGGATAACGTGTTTCCTACTACCCCAATCACAGATTTTCCGCTTTGCATCGTAAATCATGGAAGTGGATCGCTTCTTATCAAGGGCTATGCACTTAGTAACCTTGCTCTAAAACTGGTTTGGTGGATAATTCGCTAGTGATGAGCCAAGCGTAAAGGTGGATAATATGTGGGGTGCTGTGAAGCAGAGACCCCATGTGTTGTGACAGCAGGTCCCTCCTCTGTGGTAAACTCCTGGGCTCGTGAACCCAAAGGTCGAGATCGCTGAACCAGGACTGTAGAGGCCGCAGGGGTGCTACCAGAATAAACACTTGCGGAATCAGTCTGAAAGGTGGGAGGGTGTACGTGAATTGACAACCCCACTTGAACTGGAGACGGTCACTGCTCAAGTCCTCTGAACCGGAACTGGAAAGTAGTAAGGGAGTGGGGTAGCTTGTTGTCCCGTCTCGCCGCAAACAAGTCCACCAGCGGTTTTCTGCACAGTCGTCGAAAAAGTTACTCTGCTACCTCCTGGTGCAGAGAATATTCCGAGAGGACTCATGGGCCTTTTTGGACAGAATGTGTGCCAAGATATTCCTCTTGCCAGGAATATGGTGGATCCAGAGCGTGCTCTCCTCTGCAGCTACCCATTTCTTAACGTAGGAGGGTCCAAACTTCCACACAAAGCAAAAGGGGGACGAATTCCTCCTTAACTCTGAGGTACTTTACTTACGACGTGTTGTCTGACAAGTCCAACACGCTGTGACCCTATAAGGTACACTGCCCACAGTCTCAAGTTGTTTATATGAAGGGACGTTTCTTCCCTTACCATGGTCCCTGAAGAACTATGCCCTCTGGCTCTAGGTGGTCATCCCAGCTCCAATCTTTCGCAACGTCGTGCAGCCAAGAGTGGGGGTTGGGTGTGTAGCGTGGGATTTCGGTAAAAAAAAGCTGGTCCCAATTGAACCACCAACTCAGGGGGATTTATGTAGATAGAGGGTCCTTGTGCAGTTCCCACTTTGTCAGAAACAGAAACTGGAGAGGGCGCTAGAAAAGCCTCCCAATGGGGACCAAGTCCGCTGCAGAGTACAGGGTCCCCAGGACGGAAAAGTAAAGATGAGCCAACAACGATTCTTGTCTAGGAAAGAAATCTTGAGAAAGGGTGAGATCTGACTTCTCTAGGTTGGGAACAAGTCCGAGATGGGTCACTGTGGACCAACAATGGCACAAGTCCTTCTGGAGGGAATCTCTGAGGATGTTGTGCACCAACCAGTCGTCGAAGACTGGAAGATGGGAACCCCTAGGGAGCTCAGGTAGGCTGCGACTACCTCATCACCCTGGTAAAACTTCAAGAGCAGAAGCAAGTCCGAACGTAAGAGCTCTAAATTAGAATACCTCCTGGCCCATAGCAAAACTGGAGATATTTCCTGTGTGGAGGGAAGATGGGGATGTGAAGAGAAAATCGTACGAAGATTGATGTAGACCTTCAAGTCGGAGGGAATTATGGGTGAGTAGTCTCCATTTTGAAGCGTTCTTCCTGAAGAAAATTGCTTAAAGGCGGAAAGGTCGATTACATAGCCGAGACTTTCTGCCTTTCTCAAGACCAGAAAATTCTGGGAATAAAAAGCCAGAGCCTGTTCATTTATTACTCTCTCTACTGCATCCTTCTGCAGAAAGGTGTGGACCTCCTCCTATTAACTGTACCAGTTTGGACTGGTGAAAGAAGATGAGCATCCATGAAAGAGAAGGGTGTTCCCGGAACCAAAGCGAAAGCCCTCCTTATAAGTAGAAATGACCCCACACTGTACATGATGCTCAACCAAGCCCTTGCAAATATGGATGATGGAAAGAAGCAGGCACATCAGGAGAGGGAGTGAACCCCTACAGATGGACTCCCCCACCTCCTTCGGGAAGGGGGAGAAGTCAGAGAACTTTCTCCCTTTGCCTATCAGCCATCTCTACTTTGAAAGACAGCTGAGGAGGTTAAATTGAGGCTACTTTGGAGACTGCTGAGGCTGCATTTATATGAAACAAGGGGCGATCAGGGTGAGTGTGCTTCTTGGCTGGTTGCGATTGGCCAGGCTGAGGCAATTTAGTATACTACCTTGTACAAGAACACACCATGGTGGCTTATCTGGTCTGATTTAAGCAGGATTCAAAACTGCACCCTTCTGGTTGTGTGTCTAGCACACTAACCATTGAGCCACTATGGTTCTTAGGTGCTGCACATAGTTTTAAACTTATTTTATTATCTTATATAATAAAAGCTAATCTATAAACACGAGTCCCTTGAAAGGAGTGATGCTCTAGTTTGACAAGAATGTCCAGGTATTCAAAATAAAGTCATTTCTTCTTTTTAACTGCAGAGTGTTGAAACATCTCTGATATTTTTCAGGTATAAGATTTTCAAATTAGAAACTGTGGCAGCCATACCTGATGTAAGATCGACACCATTTTCATTTAGTACAAACTATAAACCATTCAGGAAAAGTTGTGGCAGCTATATTTGAAGTCAGATTGGCACCCTTTTCTTTCAGGACCATCTAGATATCATAATTAGTCTTCTGGTGAAACCCCATGTTGATATGACTTTCCAGTTAGCAGTAGCGATACCAAGACTTTCAAGATGGCTGCCATGGTGGCCATACTTGAGGTCAGATTGGCATGATTTTCATTTAGAACCAGCTAGACACCATAACATTAACAAGTCTTCTGGTGAAAACCCAATGCTGATACAACTTTCCATCTAGGAGGATTAGCGATAAGATTTTCAAGATGGCTGCTGTGGTGGCCATACTGGATGTATGAGCAGTACCATTTTCATTTAAAACCAACTAGACCTTGATATGAATGTTGTGTAAAGTTTCATGGCAATCTTCCATGTAGTTTAGGAAGAGTAGCGATAACAAACTTGTGCTAATGGACAGATGGACATCAGATGATGGAGGATTGGTAGACAACACGCCATCCCACAAGCTCTTCTGGTCTATGACCAGTAGAGCTAAAAAGCCAAGCAAACAATCAATCCATCTCTGTGTATCAAGAATACCACCAGTTTTGTAAAACCAGCTAGAGTTAAAGATTGTTCCAACCTGGAGAGAGAGAGAGAGAGAGAGAGAGAGAGAGAGAGAGAGAGAGAGAGAGAGAGAGAGAGAGAGATTAATTGATTGATTTAAAACACATGTATCTTAGGAAAAATATTTAATAACATGCAAAAACAAAACCAAGAACCCCTTGATGAGATTAATGCTCTACCATTAAAATAATTTCCTCCATCCTTTTATTTGCTGTAACTGCCAAGTAATGAAACCATCTCAGATATTCTTGTGAATGAGAAACTCAAACATACAAAGTTTAGTAAGAAGCATATCTTCTTGTATGTCTCAGTTAACATGTTCACAGATATAAGATCAATGAACTTGTTTCAGACACATCAAGATATACTGGCTTTATTCAAAGTATTCTTAAGATATATTCACAAACTGGGTTTTTATAAAAAATCCATTTTCAATTGTTTGTGTTATTATGCTCAGAAGCCAGTAGAATAAAAAAAATCCCAAGTCAAGGTCTCTGACCATTAAAATCAATGTCAGACTATCAACTTGTTTATTGGAATGCAACTAAATACAAAGTCTGGTTAAAAATGTATTTGTATATGCACAAGTCACAGTGTTCATGAGCTCAATGAAGCATGCAAACAATAACATTTGCTTTGACCCCAGGGTCAATTAGTTCTGCTTTTCAAACTCCTTCATAAAAAAGCAGACATGTTCATGGTCAGATCTGTACATGTACAGCATAAAGTGTTTTAGTGAAAACTCTTGTCAATGCCACCATTCATTCAAGAGGAGTAGTGATAACAGGATTATCAAGATGGCCATTATGTTGACATGTTGGAGGTCAAATAAGCATGATTTTCAATTACAACCTGCTACATATTGAGATAAGACCATCCATTCAGGAGAAGCAGTCATATTGAAATTTTCAAGATGGTCATCAAGGCAGCCATTTTGGAGGTTGGATCAGCATCATTTTAATATAGGAACAACTATAAATTGTAATAAAGAAGTGTTTTTTAAAAAAAATAAAAATGCCAGTACAACCCTCCATTCAAAAGCAACAGCTGTAACATTATTTTTCACAATGGTTACTGTGGCAACCATTTTGGGAGGTCATATCTGCATAATTTTCATTTTAGGACCATTTACATATAGTGAGAAGTGTTTTTTGTGAAAACCACATGTCAATACGACTATCCTTTAAGCAGAGTAGCATTAAGAAGATTTTCAAGATAGCTGCTATTGCTGCCATGTTAAAAGTCTAATCAGCACTATTTTCATTTTGCGACCAACTAGATATCTTAAGAAGTCTTTAAGTGAAAAACCCATGTTGATGTGACCATCCCTTCAGGACAAGTGGCATTAAGATTTTCAAGACAGCCACCATGGTGACCATATTTGATATCAGATAGGTACTATTTTCATTTAGGGCCAACTAGGTATCATAATTAGTCTTTAGTGAAAAAACCATGTCATTAAAGTCACTAGTTTTTCAAGATGGTCACCATGGTGGCCATATTGGAGGTCTGATCAGCACAATTTTTATTTAGGACCAACTACATATCATAAGAAGTCTTTAGTGAAAACTCCTTGTTGATACATGTACTACTATACATTCGAGAGAAGTACTGTCAAAAGTGGTCACCCATGGGAAAAGGCACAGCTGGCCCTTGTACATATGTGACCTCTTTATACAGGTTCAAATTTCAAAATTTGTTTTTCAACAAATACCATGCACCGAATATCATTATCATTATTATTAGTACATGTGGTAGTAGTATTATTATTATGTTATCGAAATTGTTTTATGTGCACTTATTCAACAAAATCATAAAATATACATATATGTTGTCCTCTCTCAAATTTATGTTCCACACATGATTACTGTACCCTGCTCACTTTAATCCGTCTTATAAATTAAATTATCACTCACTTTAAATAATCACTGATCTTAGTTTGTTTTGTGCACATAACAAAACACTAATTTCACTACCGATTGACAGCTTACATATGACTGTAAAACAGAGGACTCATTCTTTGGTTGGCCAACTTGTAGAAATTAGGCTTGGAAACAGTTGTTCATGCTTCAAAAACAGTATTTGGATTAACCAATTGCTCAACTTGGCAAGATCAAAAGACAACCGGCTTTTTTGAAAAGGAATGTAATTCATTTCTCTTCTCAAAGATGAACTTTTTCCATCAGAGATGGCTTTAATTCACAGGCAAATCGATTATGATATCTAACTATACCTGTCACACTGGCACAAAAGTGACTTCTGTTTCTGCTATGATAACGTGACTACTTTTCCTACCATCCTGCAAATGAATTGCTTTAACACTCTCCTGTAAGGATAAAAAAATGCCTCACTTTTGAATCTGATGACACCTTTGAGTTAGACTGACATTGTAATTGGAGTACGGTGAGTACAAGTGAGATATGAAATGTTTCCACATCAATTCAGATGATATGCCTTTATCTAAACAATGGCTTGCTCATCATACCAAAATTTCATTTGCATACCTGTATCAGTCACTGTTGATACGCTCCTGTGACCACTTATGGGAGAGAGAAACCAGTTGGTTAGGAAACACCTGGATGCAAACCGCTGAAGGCAGGTAATCATTACACACAGGACAATTAAAAAGGAAATTTGCTGGTGGGGGGGGGACGGAATTAGAATGGCTATTGTGACCAGGTGACCATTAGGACAGGTTTGACAGTTGTCCTAACAAGATTTTGAAGTTGGATGTCAAATTGGCACCATTTTCATTTTGGACCTACCAGGCATCATAGGAAGTACTATAATGAAAACCCTATGTTGATACGATGATCAATTCAAAGGACTAGGGATAAAAAGATTTTTAAGATGGCTGCCATGGTGGCCATATTGGATATCTGAGGGGTACTATCTTCATTGAGCACCAACTAAACCCGGTGATGGATGTGTGTGTAAAGTTTCATCATAATCCACCCCGTTATTTAGCAGGAGTAGCGAAAACAAACCAGTGCCAACAGCCTGAGGCCAGATGACAGGCCATCGCAAAAGCTCCTCTGGGCAATCCATCACAACTGTTATCATTTGAATAGTCTGAGTAGATCTCCGTTAAGTGTGAGACACAAACATAAAATCTGTATAATTAATTTTATTACTTAATGTATCTTAATAATATTTGTATTGCTTCCACTTTTTCTGCTCTTAAACATGTTGAATGTCTACGCAATGTTAATATTTACTTAATTACTGATACATATACAGTCACACATATAATTATTGGACCCATTTAATTCAGACACTTCCAATGACATTTCTACCTTTTCACCAAAATTTGAACTTCCGGGTGACCAATTAACTAAATGAAATGTAAGTCCCCAAAGGGTCCAGATAATCAACATTTTATTGTACAATGAAACAAATATTCACTTTCAATTCTATAATAAACCAAATGTTCTTTTTTTATTCTATAATAAAGCACATGTTCATTTCCCATCCATGATAAAGCACATATTCAGTGCCCTTTCATAATAAAGTACATGATACACTTCCCTTCCATAATAATGCACATGTCCACTTCCCCTCCTTAATAGAACACATTATTCACTTCGCTTCCATAATAATGCACATGTCCACTTCCCCTCCTTAATAGAACACATTATTCACTTCGCTTCCATAATAATGCACACGATGCACTTTGCTTCCATAATAAAGGACATATTCACTTACATTCTATAATTGAGCATATGTTCACTTCCCCTCCATAATAAAACATATTCACTTCCCATCCATAATAAAGCACTTGTTCACTTCCCTTCCATAAAAAAGGACTTGTTAACTTCCAATCCATAATAAAGTACTTGTTCACTTTCCTTCCATAATTAAGCACATGTTCACTTCCCTTCAATAATAAAGCACATGTTCACTTCCCTTCCATAATAAAGCATATGTTCACTTCCCTTCCATCATAAAGCATATGTTTGCTACCCTTCAATAATGAAGCACATGTTCACTTCCCTTCAATAATAAAGCACATGTTCACTTCCCTTCCATAATAAAGCACTTCTTGTTCACTTCCCTTCCATAATAAAGCATATGTTCACTTCCCTTCCATAATAAAGCACATGTTCACTTCCCTTCAATAATAAAGCACATGTTCACTTCCCTTCAATAATAGAGCACATGTTCACTTCCCTTCCATAATAAAGCACATGCTCACTTCCCTTCAATAATAAAGCACATGTTCACTTCCCTTCAATAATAAAGTACATGTTCACTCCACTTCAATAATAAAGTACATGTTCACTTCCCTACAATAATAAAGCACATGTTCACTTCCCTTCCATAATAAAGCAAATGTTCATTTCCCTTCAATAACATAGCACACATCAATTTTCCTTCTATAATAAACCACTTGTTCACTTTCCTAATAAAATTCTATTTACACAGCAAAATTTGTAATATGCATCGTGAGATGCTAGAAAATTAATTATTCCAGCCCAAATTATAAGTGGATGGGGAGCAGGGGCAGACACAAATTCAATATTTGGAATTACTCAATTTTAGTTTACTAAGGCTATGAGGGGGTGATTGCAAGTAAATTATTGCTTTACTGATAGTCATGTGAAAGAAATCATCCAGCAAGGAAATAAACATAAACACTTAATTTTCCTCCTATTAATGGTGGTGACAGTGGTCAAAGATATGCTCTTTATTCACATGAGATGAACTCAATTTCAAAGACTTAGAGCCCGCCTTTCAATTAAACAAGACATTTTTTTTTTTATAAAACTGTTCATGATGACAACAATGTCCCTGCCACTGGAAAAGTGACTGCTGGTTTCTCACTAAGTGTGGCTCAATAGAAAGCTGAAAAATCTAATAGGTATGTTGACCAAGTTCTGTTTTCTATGAAGAATGGTGTATGTTCTAATGATTCAAGATTTAAACCACCATTTTTAAGGATAGTGTATTCAATTATAACTTGCTTTTGAAACCATGCCAAGACTAAAAAAATCCTCAGGCCACCAGCGGCCAAATGGTCCAAGGTGCTCGCCTTTACAGATCACTCACCTATCCCATCTCTGTCTGCTAGAGTTCGAGTCTCGGCTTGCAAGAAGCTTCCCATGGGACAGTGGTTTTTCCCAAGGTCTTCCTTCACCAAATATACTGGCCGTCGTGTATAGCCCGTCATGAGCTGTAAAATGGCGTTAAACCCCACAAAGACAAAACAAAAACAAAAATCTTCTAAAACATTATTTAAATGCTTGAAAGGGAAATTTACAAAAGTAATCCAATTCTATGTGAAAAATCTGGGCTGGGCATTTGACAAGAAATTTTACTTGCCAAGTTAATATTTTTAATTTGCCCCCGAGTTGCTGGAAGACCAATTTTTCAAGCCTTGTATGCGCACTTTTGATTTTTGACTTTTGATGATGAGGCTTTAGAAGTGCTCTCCATTTATACAAGATAATTACCTGTACAAATGAAAATGTCTTCAGTCTTCTTTCAATTGAAATAGCTGAGAAAACTCTTCAGTAGCCTGAAATATGAAACTATATGGATGTGCATGTAAATTGAAAAGATGTTTAAACAAGAGGCCCCAATGACTGATATTGCTCACCTGGGTAACTGATAAATGTAAGCCTGTGAAAAATTCATATATGTAGTGAAACTGTGAAGTGGAAAGTAAAGTTTGGAGCACTTACTGTATATACTAGTGTATAAGCCAGGTCCAACTGCAAACAACAGAGACCCTGATCTGCTGTCGCATAATGCGATGGCAGACCTGGGTCTATGCAGTTTGCAGTTGGTATCTGCTTATTCGCAAGTATATACAGTAGTTGCCACAGTGTCTATTAGGTGTAACAAAATATGAGCGTTTCCAGTTTCATGTTTTAAATAAATGGCTTGGTTGATTGGAATATGATCATTTAAAACTCTCCATTTACCAATAGTGAACCATGGTTGCATGATCTGATTTGATTCCTTTGAGAAAAGACTTTTTCAGTATTACTAAAAACACGATGTTTTATGATGGCTACATACACACTCATATATAGTCAAGTAATTTGCATTTGTCTGATGTAACATGCTGAAACTTTGAACCGACCATGATTAGTAAAGAGCATGCAAAGGTAGCCATTATTGAATCATTCTTTTTAGTCTATGTCCAGTAGGTGCTAAAATATTCTGGGAGAAATAGTAAAGGTCTAAATAAGCATGATCTATAATACCTATGAATGAAATGAAATTTGGTCTGGCCGCAATATTCAGAAAATCCAGAATATGTTTGCTAGTCGTTTTATTGTTAAATTCTGTTTTATTGTCAGAAACATTCAAGAGTCAGTGTCCAGAACGTTGCAGGATCCATATATAGGGGTTTAATGGCCAGTAATTAAATGTGGAAGTAACTCAGGAGAAAAGCATATTAGGTCATTGTTTTTTTTAAAATTTGTATTAAAAGTCCAACAATACCAAAGATAAATCTACAATCATGTGTGACTACCTGGGTAATAACATCCACTATGTGAAATGCCATAAAATAATGAATATACATTTTATAACATAAATAACAAATATTTATCAATACAAGTTTGATCAAAGTTAAGTCAGAAATATTGCCTCCAGAGTAGTAACAATGATAACCAATTAGATGCATGATCACCTCATTAGTTTGCATGTATCTCATTCAGTATTGAACTTGTCCAAGATGTTGATGATAGAAACCCATATTCAAAGTTTGATTCAAATTGGATCAGAAATATGGACTCCAGAGTGGTAACATGTAATTGTTGACTGACAGAAGCAAGACACACAATGAACAAAACATGATGGATGTAGGGACATATCATAAGGTCACCTGGCCTTATGGCTAGGTGAGCTAAACCAAGCAACATGTGTCATCTGACCCATCCTCCTAGTCCCACACTTAAGCAAATACTACTATTGAAAATATCCTTTGGTCTTAATTTTTACTTATGCTAGTACCCTAAGGTGCAACACTCTCAAGTTATATATAATATATGCTACACTGTTTCCATGGTAACAAAATGATACTGAATGCAGAAAGTTCTAAGTATAAAAATACCCACCTTTAAACAACTTGGACTGACACATATACCAAGTCTGGTTGAAATAGCGTGAGAGTTATGCACCAGAAATGAAAATATTTATACACAGATGGACACAGCAATAGGTATATTCCTATATCCCACACACCCATATGGCTGGAATAAGAATACCAAAGATGATGTCATTTGTATCCCCCCAACCTGTCAAAATGCCTATCCCCCCAACATGTCAAAATGTCTATCCCCCCAACCTGTCAAAATGCCTATCCCCCCAACCTGTCAAAATGTCTATCCCCCCAACCTGTCCAAATGCCTTTCCCCCCAACCGGTCAAAATGTCTATCCCCCCAACCTGTCAAAATGCCTATCCCCCCAACCTGTCAAAATGTCTATCCCCCCAACCTGTCAAAATGCCTATCCCCCCAACCTGTCAAAATGTCTATCCCCCCAACCTGTCAAAATGTCTATCCCCCCAACCTGTCAAAATGCCTATCCCCCCAACCTGTCAAAATGTCTATCCCCCCAACCTGTCAAAATGCCTATCCCCCCAACCTGTCAAAATGCCTATCCCCCCAACATGTCAAAATGTCTATCCCCCCAACCTGTCAATATGTCTATCCCCCCAACCTGTCAAAATGTCTATCCCCCCAACCTGTCAAAATGCCTATCCCCCCAACCTGTCAAAATGTCTATCCCCCCAACCTGTCAAAATGCCTATCCCCCCAACCTGTCAAAATGTCTATCCCCCCAACCTGTCAAAATGTCTATAAGGAGTCTGAATGAGTTGTTGAAGATTTTACATAGAGGAACTTCGTATGTACAAAGTATACTGAGAAGTGATAATGTGTTTTGCTCCAAAAATGAAAGTGTGAATGATGGATGGATGATGAACAGACAGATAAGCAAAAATGTTAATATTGAAAATGAAGACCTGTGATTATTAGCACAAGGCACATCTACACCACTAGTCTAATATAGGTACTAAACTTCATCTATCTTAAAAAGTTTTGGAGCTTTTGCCTTGGAAACAAAAGTATGGATAATGGATGGATTAATGGACAAATGAAAAAAATAATATTGAAACTGATGATACGTGAATAGCAAAAGTCAGATCTGGACCACTAGTCTAATATGTGTGCCAAGATTCAAAGAGATATCTTGAATGGTTTTGGAGTTATGCTATTTAAGCAAATGTGCGAATGATGGATAGATGAACAGACAAATGGATGATTATGTTACAAATATTGAAACCAAAGAATTATTAATAGCAAAAAACACATCTACTCCACTAGTCCAATAAGTGTAATAAATTTCATAGCAGTATCTTAAATGTTCTTGGAGTTTTGTCCCAGAAACTAAGTTTGGATAATGGATGGATGGACAAACAAATGGATGAAAACATTAAAAATACTGAAACTTGAGAATTATGAATAGCAAAAGCACATCTTCATTACTTCACCACTTATCTAATAAGTATACAAAATTTAAAAGATATATGAAACAGTTTTGGAGTTTTGCTCTGGAAACCAATGTGAATAATGAATTGATGGATTGCAAACAAAAACATTAAAATTGTTGAAACCAAACAGTTGTGAATAGCAAAAGGCATATCTGGACCACTAGTCTAATGTGTACCAAATTTCATCGAGATTTCTTGAAGGGTTTTGGAGTCATGCTCTGGAAAATAATGTGTGAATGATGGATGGATGGATGAACAAACGGATGAAAATGAAAAAATAAAATACTCAAGCTGAACTGTGAACAGCCAAAGGCACATATAAATCACTAGTCCAATATGTGTGCCAAGTTTCATAGCGATGCCTTAAATGGTTTTTGAGCTGTGCTCCAGAAATGAAAATGTTTAAAAATACATGCTGTGTATATCGTCTTGTCATTTTGTACTTAAGTAATCCCCCCAAAACTGCCCCTTTTTCAGGATGCTTGGGTTTTATCTTCTAACTTTCACAACAAGGTGTGAACAGTTATCTTAGGCCAGATTATCAATGCATAACATTATTCAACCCCAAGTAATTGCACAAGCTAGGTCCCTGACAGTAGCATATTAAACAATACAAACTGACATTTAATATATTATCATTAAAATTGAATACTAAACTTAAAGTCATACACATTCCTATTTTCAGAAAAGTTTACATTAAAAAGTAATGAATTTATGAAAGCTTGCTCTTAGGAAAAAGGGAGGCAAATCTGATTTAACTTGTTAAATTAAAGTTATGCTATGAAAATAATTTCAGAATTATTTGCTCAATTCATATAGTTTAAAGAACCATATATTTCATAATTAATGTGCACAAATTTGTGTTTAAATTTATCTCTTATGATAATTAATACATTGATTTATTCTTTGAGATTACATATTGTAAATTACAATGCCCATCATTATTTCAATTTGCAAGTCGAACATGTTTGGTAAGATCTATATATGTCTAAATGCCAAATGCAAGAGCAGTTGGCCGATAAATCTGGGTCAGTAGGATACTTTCTGTTCAAATTCTTCCAATGCTGTTGGTTGTATATGTTACAAAACAACTTTTTCAAGGTTTCTCTACCTTTTGTTATCTTCATCCATATTTGCTTGCACATCAGCATCATTTGTCCAATATTGAAAGGCCTTTATGCCAGGATGCTTTGTGTCAAAGTTGGTCAAATTTTGTTCAGCAGTTTTCTGAGACGAAGTTGTATAAATGTTTTTCTACTTTTAGTGGTGGATTTTCATAATTTCTACAAATCTGACAGCATTGAATGCCACAGGGCTCGAAATTAACGCTAATCCACAATCCTGCAGTTAGTGATTTTGTCAACGGATCACTAAAACCAAGCCATCACTAATCCACTGGAGCAGTGAAAATTACCACTACTCGCTATCATAACAGTTAAGAAGTGTCATGAGTGGTTATTTCTTTAATGGTTAATTGATCTGTTTATTGTATTAACTGAGCACCTGACAACATCCTGTACTTGACAAAGTAAAATAAATGCTTGCAGTGCAAATGACAGGTGTTAAGCCACTCATCCAGTAAATTACTGTGATTACTGTCAAAACAGTCTTTGCGCACATGGAACTAGCCTGGTGTGATGCCACCAAGCACTGATTTTATTACTGATAACAACAAAAGGTATAGGGTATCAGGCTAGTATTGACCAATCGTAAATGGTCACGTTCGCTGACTCAATGAATAATCCAGAATTATACTGAACAATGTGTTTTAATATTTATATTATTGTTGATAAATATTCAATGCATGGTGTATTGAAAATTGTAAACATGTGAAAGTATCTGCAAGGTGCGCAGCCACTGCTGAAATGTCAGAAATTAGATGAGTACTAGAGACAACATGATTGCAAATATGATCAAGAGACTAGGAAAGTACCAGAAATGCTAGGAAAAGGTACACAAATGGCTGAAGTATGACCAAGATGAGGCTGTGATCTTGTCAACTTTCTACACTAAGTATTTGAAGAAATAAGAAAGTGCACAGGGTACTTCATTAGTGAATCTTGTTGGTGAAATACAGTTGTTATTGTTTTGAGTTAATGTTAATGAATAATAATGTTGAATTAGAAACTGAACTGGCTTCTGTTTGATTTTAGCAGGATTACTGAAATTTAGGCAGGATCAGTAAACATTTTATTTTCATGATCCTGTAGGTTAGTGAACAAAAATCCTAATTTCTAACCCTTATTACAGGATGCTTTCTTTAATGTTTGGTCAAATTCTGTTCAGCAGTTTTTCAGAAGTCGTTTAAATGTTGTTCTGTTTTTAGCAGTTGTTTAAATGTTGTTCTGTTTTTAGCAACAGTCACCATATTTGAAGGCAGATTGGCATAATTTGAATAAATTTTAAAGACCTTCATGTCATGATGCCCTGTCAAATTTGGTCAAATTCTGCTGAGCAGTTTTTGTGAAGATGTCATTTGAAGTTATTTTCTATTTTCAGTAATGGCAGCCAATTTTGATGGCAGATTGGCATCATTTGAACAAATCTGAAAGAACTTTATGATAGGATACTTACTGTCAAATTTGGTAAAGTTATGTTTAGCAGTTTTTGAAAAGAAAATAGCAATTGTGGGAATGGATGACGGATGACGAAGTGGAAGAAGGACTATACCATAGCTCGGTCTTACAGCCACATGAGCTAAAAATGGACAAAAACATAGAAAATATTAAAACCGAAGAACTGTGAATAGCAAAAGGCACTAGTCCAATATGTGTACACGATTTCAAAGAAATCAACTGAATGGCTTGGGATTTAAGCTCCAGAAATTACATTTTTTTTATAATAGCTACATCCCTCCATATTATATACTGAGGGATAAAAAAAGAAAAAAATGTTACCAAATGTGAATACTAATTTATCTCTAGCTTTTCAACCATGGGAAAGTGTAATTTGTTGTATAAAATCTTCCTTTTTGTCGAATGGATCACTTTTCATTTTTTTTGTTTTGTTGAAGTCATAGGGAAAATTCATACACTATCAATATCCACTGTTTTCTCCACTGCTTTTGAAAACACAAGTGAGTTTTAATTCTACTCCTGACTAGATACTGGATTCTCTGTTGCTATAGAGACTAAAGGAAACTTTATGTATATCCCCAGCTGTTTCATCAGATATACATGAAAACTTTTTTCTTGAGAAATATTACTGAATCTGTACTGTGAGTTGAGTTGAATCTGAAGAAAAGAAGAAAAAAGAATAATTGTATATAATTATTGTACAGTTTCTGCTTTATGATGCTTTCATCATTATTAATTTTTATGTTTTTAATGGGTCAGCTGGGTCATGAATTTCAAGTCACAACAAAAAATGAACCATGCCACCCAATGTTTCGGATGGATCAGACTAGGCCCAGAACAATTGTCTTGAAGTTTGTCTGAAATTCAGGAGAATACAGACATCTCAGGACATGTTAAGTGAATGACCACATCACTTAGGTGTATCAATCTTACTGAAAACTAATTATTGTTTGTACATGTAATACAGAATCTGTAATTGTGAATTAAATGCAAATACATGTATGTCAGTATTTTTACCTAAATAAATTCATGTACAACTTCAATTTTAAAAAAAATTCTTTACTCAGAAAACTGACAAAACCAAAACATCAAAGGAACAATTTATTTCCTACAGTAAAATATTAAAAAGACTGGACTCATTCATTGTCTGCATGATGCATTAATTATTATTGGTGTAATTAATAACTTCATTATTTAATTCCTTAGACATGATTTACCATATATTTGTTTGAGGAGAAATTTCCTCTTGACCAGTTTTTATTCAAATTATTAAACTTTTGACAAGTTCTGAACTTGACTGATAATGGTGATTACCGATAAGTATTCCAAAAGTTAAAACCTACACACGAATCATAAGTGAGATTTGAGTATCATGAGATTTAAATGAGATTTCAGTACCAAACAATGTCAGAACTCTCCACTGAAAAATTGGACAAAAATATAGCTAAGCCATTTTCCAACGAACCATGCCCATCTGAAACACTACAACCATTAAACTCGTCCCTTTACAACAATTTTGCATGTAATAGGCAAATCTTCCATTTCATTTTCATACAAAGGGTACAGTTTTTCTTGGTTTTTAATGGCACTTTTCACACATTTTTGGCTATATCATGCCAAGGAAATAGGACACACTGAGGCAGCTGACCCAGTCTGGCCTGGACAGGTACTGAACCCGTGACCCTTGGATTACGAGTCCGATGCTCTACCAACAGAACTACCACAGCTCCCTACAAAGGATACTGATTGGACTGGTCATATTAATTTATATGTATGCAATAGACTAAAAGGATACTGATTGGACTGGTCATATTAATTTATATGTATGCAATAGACTAAAAGGTTACTGATTGGACTGGTCATATTAATTTATATGTATGCAATAGACTAAAAGGATACTGATTGGACTGGTCATATTAATTTATATGTATGCAATAGACTAAAAGGATACTGATTGGACTGGTCATATTAATTTATATGTATGCAATAGACTAAAAGGATACTGATTGGACTGGTCATATTAATTTATATGTATGCAATAGACTAAAAGGATACTGATTGGACTGGTCATATTAATTTATATGTATGCAATAGACTAAAAGGTTACTGATTGGACTGGTCATATTAATTTATATGTATGCAATAGACTAAAAGGATACTGATTGGACTGGTCATATTAATTTATATGTATGCAATAGACTAAAAGGATACTGATTAGACTGGTCATATTAATTTATATGTATGCAATAGACTAAAAGGATACTGATTGGACTGGTCATATTAATTTATATGTATGCAACAGGCTAAAAGAATAGTGAATATTTTCTTTCTTTCATTTGATTAAATTTTATTTTTTATGATGAACGAACAGAATCAATTAGCCAAAACAATTTTTGTTTCTTTTTCAAGCAAACCATGAAATTAGATTCTCCAAAATTTTGAGTGAATCATAGTATAATCAGGTTGATTTTATCTGACCCAAATATGATAATTTTTCTTGATTAGACATCAAATGTTCCAGTAAATTAGTGTTGAGTAAACTGCTTAGCAACAACTGAGTAATTTGGAATAAAATAAAAAGAAACAGAGGCACCATTCAGGGAAATTATAATGCAGGGCTATTTCATGGTAAACAAAATGCACAAACAGATCAGTTTTAAAAATGTATCCCAAATTATGTTATTCAAAAAGTACAAATATTCAATATTAATTTAGTCTTAACTTTTCTGAATCTTTAAATTTCCCAAATTACACCGCTCCCTCGATAACTTGCACCCGGATAACTCGTGAACCAGCTTATAACGCGTGGTCAGGCGTGGATCCCATTTTTTAAAACTAGAAGAAAAAAAAAAGGCCCCTATTTGTTGAAGGTGACAAAAATCGCAATCAAAATTAGTAAATGATATATTGCTCGTTTTATCGTCAAAAACAGTGGTTAGTACCCGGAACTTTGAATCAACATCATGAAATTTTCAACTTTTAATAAGAAGTCATATATTTTGTTCAAGTTTCTTTCCAAACAACATTCTCAGTACACTATGAATAAAAATATTAGATGAAATTTTGATCAATGAAAACGTTACTAATACTTACTGGTGGCAACACTTTAAAAATAAATACCAATTAAATAAGTTTTGTCAAGTGAGATTTGTGTTTTAGTTCGGTTTCAGTGTAATCATCATAAATGCAATATGCCCTCTTGTATTCAAACGTTAAATATATAATTAAACCGACCCAGCTATCGCCGCGAGCATTTCCGTGAGAACCTAATTAAGTGCCAACCGTTTTTTTAATTCTGACTTGTGGAAGTATTTGTTGTGTTGTTACACTCAATTAATAGCACACCTGCTTTGTATTATCATGCTAATTACGTCTTTTGTATCAAATTAAAGAAAGGGGGTGGAATAACAGAAAAGTTAAAAGGTGTGCAAATCCTGCCTGCATAAGAGCTAGCGGTCAGGGCTGAGTGTCAGGTCAACTCATTTCAATTAATCAATCGAACACTGTTATAAATATTATTATGTAAGTAATATAATTAAACTACCTTAAATTAGCCTACTCATTCACAAATGTGATCAAAGATAGTAAGGCAACCAAGCCAAATGAGTACTTGGAGAATAAAAAGCTTTGTTTTACAGATACGGTTCATTACGGAGAAGCGAGTTCCAGAGTTTGTATTGAACTTAAAATTTCTAACTTGCTACTCAGGGATTTCCTCAAGGATGAGACTAAGTTTCACTGTTACTTGATATGAAATCATGGCATCCATATTTTATTAATAGAACAATAAATAAATCGAGTTTTGAAGTTGACAGTTGTTTCAGGAAATAAATATCCCTAGTTTTTGAAAAAAGTAATCTTGTTTAGTTGTGAATTGACAATAACAAAAAGCAGTGACTTAATACACAATGTTTTTGCATACACATGTTGTTGAAACCGCTTGGACTAATGTTGCTAATGATCTTTCAGAGGTTCGGTATCTTGAAAATAAAGGTAATTTATACAGAAATGCAAACAACTACATTAGAAAAAAGCTCTTTATTGACAATTATTCCCAATGTAATTATTAAACGAGTATTCAGCCATTAAACAGCCCAGTTACCCTCCCACTGCAGTTTTCTCGATGTCCAGCGGGGATGGCATCCCCTTCTTAATTTTTTAAGTCCCTCGGTAACTTGCACCCTCACTTATAGTGCGGCCCATGTTTTTGGACCCTGTTGTGTACAAGTTATCGAGGGAGAGGTGTATTTATAAAACCAGGTCTTGGAACCTTAAAGAAAAAATGAAAAAAGAAAGAAAAAAGTTGTTTTTGATTAAAATAGCCAAATTTGGTATTCTCTCCATTTCTATACATAATACAGATGTTTGGTGTCATCAGCAACATTATCACAAATATCACTGCATGAAGGAAATTTGGAGGGCAGTGTATATTTTATAAAAAATAAAATAGAGATGAATGAAATGACATAACTGAAACCTGCAACAGGGTGTATTTATGTAATGTAACATTTGGCTGCATAGCTCATACAGGCTGTTTTAATGTAGTGTAACATTGGGCTGCATAGCTCATACAGGCTGTATTAATGCAGTGTAACATTAGGCCACATAGCTCATACAGGCTGTATTAATGTAGTGTAACATTTGGCTTCATAGCTCATACAGGCTGTATTAATGCAGTGTAACATTTGCCTGCATAGCCCATACAAGTTGTATTAATGTAGTGTAACATTAGGTCACATAGTTCAAACAGGCTGTATTTATGTAATGTAACATTTGGCTGCATAGCTCATACAGGCTGTATTAATGCAGTGTAGCATTAGGTCACATAGCTCATACAGGCTGTATTAATGTAGTATAACATTTGGCTGCATAACTCATACAGGCTGTATTAATGTAGTATAACATTTGGCTGCATAGCTCATACAGGCTGTATTAATGCAGTGTAACATTAGGTTACATAACTCATACAAGTTGTATTAATGTAGTGTAACATTAGGCTGCATAGCTCATACAGGCTGTATTAATGGAGTGTAACATTAGGTCACATAGCTCATACAGGCTGTATTAATGTAGTATAACATTTGGCTGCACAACTCATACTGGCTGTGTTAATGTAGTGCAACATTAGGTCACATAGCTCAAACAGGCTGTATTAATGTAGTGTGACACTAGGATGCATAGCATATACAGGCTGTATTAATATAGTGTAACATTAGGTCACATAGCTCATACAGGTTGTATTAATGTAATGTAGCATTTGGCCACATAGCTCACACAGTGGTCCCCTCTCTTATTGTGTCACCTCTTATATCATGAAAAGATGACATTACAAAAAGAGATGCTCTTTCATCCTGTGTATGTGTCTGATGGTGTGGAGGTGGGGGGAGGGGAGCAGCAGGTGCAAACTTGTCTAAAATATTGCCTTAGCAGACACCTCAATAAAAAGGACACCTCATAAAGAATAAGATTTACAAATCCTTTAGGTTTTCTGACACATTTCACCTTAAAAAAGGACACCATTATATAAAGGACAAAAATGTGTGGTTCCTTTAATGTTATTTATAGACAGGTCCGACTATATTCTGTTGCTTGGCAAGGCAGCATCCGATTAGGGGATGACCTTTCTTGAGAGGGATTCTCTCATGAGGGGGGCAACTTCTGTACTTCTGACATGGAAACAGGCAGGAACAGTCCTTCCTTATCACTTAAAAATCTGGATTATGAAATGGGTTGCAGTGAAAATTGGCTACAAAGGTCACTTGAGTGACCACATAAATCTTTTCTTTATGAACAGGTGTTCTTTACAGAGATGTCTTCTATGAACAGGTGTTCTTTACAGAGATGTCTTCAATGAACAGGTGTTCTTTACAGAGATGTCTTCTGTGAAAAGGTGTTCTTTAGAGATGTCTTCTATGAACAGGTGTTCTTTACAGAGATGTCTTCTATGAACAGATGTCCTTTATATAGACATTTGATAAGGCATGTTTCAGTGCATATAAATGAAACTGTGCAAGTATTAGGCATTTTTAAAATCGTGCATAATTACAACTTTTTAGCAGTTGGATCCTGAATTTTTTAATACTGCCCCCCCCCCCCCCCCCCCGAACTGATGAATCTAGGTTCCATTCCTTATCATCCTAGAAATATCCCTGCACTAAATCAAAAGATCCAGAGCACCTAGACCCTATCATCCTAGAAATATCCCTGCACTAAAGCAAAGAATCAGAGTAGCTAGACCTTACCATCTTAGAAATATCCATGCACTAAATCAAAAGATCTGAGTAGCTAGACCCTAACATCCTACAAATATCCCTGCACTAAAGAAGATCCAAGTAGCTAGACCTTATCATCCAACAAATATTACTGCACTAAAGATGATCCGAGTAGCTAGACCTTATCATCCTACAAATATTCCTGCACTAAATCAAAAGATCCATGTAACCAGACTATTCAGTAAGCGGTATTGTTTCCTAAACTGCTTAGGTGTGTATGGCAACTTACTTCTCAAACTGATATGCTCCTCCCCACATATTTCTCGGATCTGTTAAAAGGAATTCCTTTCTGAACATCAACTGCTGAGGACCAGAGAAGCCATCAAATGAAGCAGAAAAGGGAAAAACTTCATATGCTTCAAAACCAATCTTGTCACAGGAATCTGAACCTGAAACTTCTCACAAGGATTCTTAAGGGGTCCTCAAATGCCAATAAAAGGTCACAATTTCAAAATCATTCAGAAGTCCACATTTTGGCCTATTTAACCCTGACAAAACGGATATAATCAATTTTTTTCCAGAATGATGGCCCAGACCCCATTCCCAATCGTGAAAGAAAAATACAAGTCTTGAAACCACACATGTATATATGACTGGACTAAAGGGATCATACACAAGTTTTGAAATTCCAATATTGGTCAGAATGTGAGAGACGACTTAGAACAAAATGTGAATATATCCAGTATAGTTCTGATCAATGTTTGCTTTTTTTTAAACCATGCAAAGTCACTATTTTTAAGTAATCAAGCAAGATATTAATTTACAAGAAAACTTCCCAAAACCAAGTCTTCTCACAACAGTACTCTCCACTGTGGCATTAAAAGTTCAGTGAAACCACTCAAAACTGACACCTCAAGGTCACTTTTGCAGTTTGCACCTTCTTTCAAATACTATCTTAAATCTTTATAACTTTAATATTTCTCAGTAATTTTCATGAAATTTTCAACAAATACTTACATTCTGCTTAACAGTTTTGTATTTTGCACAGGGAATTTCTTTAAATAACAAAGAGGCTCAAGTGGGCCCAATATTGCTCACCTTGCTGCTATTAGCCTAACAGAGATGCTGCCAGGATTTTATTTAAAGGGGGGGGGGGATCTCCCCCCTTGTCACCAAAATAAGAGGGGGTGCGGGTAGAAAAAGGGAAGGGGGGGGGGGGGAGAGGAAACAGCTATAAGTTCAATATTTACCAAACACTTAAATATCTTTCTCTATTTTTATCTGTTCCATAATGCTGTATTAGTGTTTTAAGTCCATCAATGCCATAGTCTGCTTAATCAAACAGAGTTATTTTGATCATATAAATACATGTATCCTTTCTTTTTATATTCTTATTTATTCAATTTATCTTAACCTTTAAAGTCCTATATAGTTTTGTAGCACAAGATCCCTCATTGCTGAATTGTTTGAGAAAAGAAATTAAAATTGCACTCAACTTTAAAATTGCCTGTATTTTAATTAGGCTTGCTATTCTCCATTTCTACATTTAGAAATACTGCTGAATAAGGGGTTGACCGGCATGCCTTCTGTTTTTCTCCATCCAGCATGTATATCGGATTTGTAATCAACATCATTTTAGGGCTCAAAATCACTCACTGGAATATCCAGTAACACTTTCCCAGATCCAATAACCTGATATACTTCAAAACTTTCAAAATAATTGTTATCATTGCTATCATCAGCCAGTATTTGCAGAATGAAATCGACATCTTAAGATGAACCACGTTCGAAGTCAGCCATTTTGGATTTTCTAGGTATCCCGTAATTTAAACAAGCATTTGTAAGACTTGCTTGATGAATGCAAGGTTAAAACTATGACAGAATGCTTGTTTCAGGGTGCAATGTAGCAATCAAATTTAATTTAACAACCTTTCATGTCAAGAGGAAGTACCCAGATGTGTAAACAGTTGTCAACCATAAAAGACATACATCGCAACAAGTGCTACGAGAGCTCTATTGGCGGTTCAGCTTATGTCGCGGTGAGCACTTAATGGGTTAACATATAAATAAAAATTGTATACTACACAGAGTACATTTGTATATGTGCAACTCTGAACTAATTTGAGAGAGTTCTCATGCATCACTGCTTTCCATGAGCATGAATTCGTACAAATCTTGCACGATTTGTGCACTTGTGCACCCTGGCAGCATCTCTGTGAATGTGTCTATATCCTCTTAGTAATTTAGGACAAGTAGCTATAACAAACTTGTCCTAAAGGATGCCAGATACTGGATCAAAGGACACTGCAAAAGCTATGACCAGTAGAGCTAACAACACAATACTGATAGAAGATCTTGTATTCCCTTGTATAAGATGAAAAACTTGCATTATTTGTATCTTTTACCACAAAGATGGAACCTCAAATGGATGACATGCATGTAAAAAGTGAATTTTAGTGAAAACAGCAGAACATTATATTAAAAGTCCTCAATCAATCACCATGATTTATTTTTCAAATGAGAGAAATTCCAATCGTATTAAAGAAACAGCTATGCTAATTAGATGGCAGAACATTCTGTGATTGGTTGGATAATGTGAGAATAAGAACAATCTTTATTATTTAATCAAGTCAGGACATGGCATAAAATGCCATGCAATTACAACAGACTTACCAAGATGACCTTGTAATTTACTTTTTTCAGCCATCTGACACAGGCAGCTGGCTCTCCCAACAGATGTCCCGTGTTTACACAATAATAATCAGGTGGCACAATCAATATGATGATCCTTGAGAATAAAATATGAAATTTAACCATTATTACAGTTTATTTTCATACATTATGAAAGGCATCAGTTTCATAAATCAAGAAGAATGGTGAGCAATTTGCTCACATAAATATGCCCCGACCTTTTCGCATTCTACCCTTACACCATGATGGCGATACCCTGGCCTCTCCGCATTCCACCCCTACCCCATGATGAAGATACTATGGCATCCCCGCATTCCACACCTACAACATGATGCAGATACCCCAGCCTCCCTGCATTCCACCCTACCCCATGATGGAGATACACTGGCCTCCCTGCATTCCACCCCTACTCCATGATGGAGATACACTGGCCTCCCTGCATTCCACCCCTACTCCATGATGGAGATACACTGGCCTCCCTGCATTCCACCCCTACCCATGATGGAGATACACTGGCCTCTCTGCATTCCACCCCTACCCCACGATGGAGATATCCTGGCCTCCCTGCATTCTTTCCACCCCTACCCTATGATAGAGATAACCTAGCCTCCCTGCATTACACCCCTACCCCATGATAGAGATATCATGGCCACCGCCGTATTCCACCAACCCCATGATGAAGATATCCCGGCCTCCCTGCATTCCACCCCTGCCCTATGATGGAGATATCCTGGCCTCCATGCATTCCACCACTACCCCATGATGGAGATACCCTGGCATTCCCACATTCCACCCCTACCCCATGATGGAGATATCCTGGCCACCATGCATTCCACCACCCCTACCCAATGATGGAGATACCCCGGCCTTCCTGCATTCCACCCCTACCCCATCATGGTGATACCCCAGTCTCCCTGCATTCCACCCCTACCCCATGATGGAGATATCCTGGCCACCATGCATTCCACCACCCCTACCCCATGATGGAGATACCCCGGCCTTCCTGCATTCCACCCCTATCCCATGATGGAGATACCCCAGCCTCCCTGCATTCCACCCCTACCCCATGATTGAGATGAGCCTATAGTTAAAAGAAAGGATATAAATCTTTGGAAAATGGTGCAAGTAAAATAAGAGGTCAAAATGCATATTTTCTTCTGATAATCCTATATGTACTACATTTCATAGCAATCCACCAAAAATTAAAGGAGTTGCCCACACTTGTGATATCTGAAAAGAAATTTCTGAAACAAGAAATATTTTGGATGACCAAAACAAATGATATGTAATAACAACAATAGTTACATCAGCCTTGTTCTCATCCTTATACTTATTTTTTTCAATTAAAATAACATCTGAGTTTATTCGTATTTCACTAAACAAATTATAAACATAGGAACATTATGCATGAATTATATTAATGCTAAAAGCATTAATGAAAAAATGGAGGAAAGTGGAATCTCTACTAAGTATCGTTAGGCGATTCAATGCCATTAATAACGTTCACTGCAGTAATAACAATATGAGACTAATAGACAAACGCCCATACAACATGTAAAACCTTGAGCATAAACACTTTATAGATAATTCCAACAACCTGTCAGTAATTATAGATATTCCTACAAGTAATTCTGAAAGAGTAGGGAGGGCAGGTGACTTGTCCTGCAAAATGCACTAAATAAATTATCACTGGACTCTCAAATCATACTTTTAATAATTACAGACTGAAGCATACCTTTTCACTTAAAAGAAATATGAATATCAAGTCCTGATATAGAATAACAATCACTGTAGGTATTTTTTCTTCAAATGAGTATTAATATGTTGTCTGAAAAAAGAATGATGATGTGCTATTGAGCATGGGCTAATTATGGCAAGTCGGACTGGGTCGATGCACATGTTTTAAGAATTTATAGAACAGGAATATGGTACATCTAGCACGGACGAGGTTTTTCCATTGCGGAAATAGGAAGCTTAACAATTGTGACAGGTAACGTATTACTGATATTAAACTTTAAAGCTGTTGCTGTGAGAGGCACTCTTTATCAAATGATTACACTTTGTTCCATTTATATCCCACCAAGCTCTAACTTGCACCCAAATTATCTAGACAACCTCATTCAACAGTTACCCACTCCTTTCATTCTGTTAGGGATTTCAATGGTCATAACATTTTATGGGGTTCTAATGACATAAATAACCACAGCATAAAGATGAAAGATTTCATTTTGAGACATGACTTGAGCCTATTTAACAACAAGTCTCCTGCATATATAACAAGTCTCTCAGTGACAGGCTCATAAAACGGCACTGACCTAACTATTTGTTCTCCTTCTCTACTATTAAATTATGATTGGAAGGTCACTGATGACCTTTACAGTAGTGATCACTTCCTAATTTTTCTTCAAAACATTAGCTCTACCACTGATGAACCATTTCCATGCTGGAAATTAAATAAGGCCAATGGGAAAAGTTTGAAATTCTTTCAAACGCCAGAATTCACAGTGATACTTTCAAGAACGTAGATAACTCTGTTTAACTGTTTACAACTATTTTACATGAAGTTGCTGAAGAATCCATTCTGAAGTCCTCAATTATTTCCAAGCAGCCCAATAAGCCATGGTTCACTGAAAATTGCAAAAAAGCCGTCAAGCAATGCAGAGCAGCACTGAAACAATTTAATTACCACCAAACACCCGAAAATGTAGAAAATTATCACATATTTTTGGCTAAAGGTCATTGCACAATTTAAGACTGTAAGAGGAAATCATGGAGAAATTATGTCCCCACATTAAATTCTTGTTCCTCTATTAAGAAATTATGGGACATGGTATGGAAAATGTATGGTAAGTCAAACACAAACTCCTTCCAACATTTGAAAGTAAATAATAAAAATACTTCCTCTAAGCAAGACACTGCCAATATACTTGCTGAAAACTTTTTCTAAACATTCTTCATCTTCTAACTGCTCATCAGACTTTCAAAAAATAATATATAAAAAAGAAGAGACCTTTAAAATGCGCTTCTAATCAATCTGAAAATTATAACCAACCCTTTTCATTTTCAGAACTTACTGATGCTTTAAACAAGGCCCATGATACAGCTGCTGGGTCTGATAAAAAAAATTACCAGCTTCTAAAACACCTATTGGAAACAACTGAAAAGGTTGCTTCCTTGCTCTGGATAATTCATGATTACTAGGAATTTCCTTTCCTCAGAGCATAAATGTTTTCGAGTTCGAAATTTTCGGCAATATCACACTGCCTTCATCAGCGACTACTGTTGATCACGTGACTTGTAATGGACCTTCTAGAGAACCCGAGGAGCGAGGTTGCAAGAATTCTAAAGAATAGTAAACCACCCAGAAGTAATAAAACCATCCAGGAGAAGATAGCCATACGGGACTTGGCAAAAGATAAAAGTATATTGATCCTACCAGCTGACAAAGGACGCACCACAGTACTACTCAACAGGGCTGACTATGTTACTAAAATGGAACTGTTGGTCAACGACAAAGACACTTATCAGAAATTAAGCAGAGACCCTACAACATCAGTAAAAAATAAACTGATTAATGTGTTAAAACAAGGGAAGGAAGACCAAATTATATCTGACACATTGTACCACCATCTCTACCCCACTGCTGAAAACAACCTGAAACTCTATGGATTGCCTAAAATTCACAAGAAGGATGCCCCACTCTGACCTATAGTATCTAGTTCGGGCAGTGTACTGTATGCTTTAGCCAAATATCTAACTTCGGTCATAAGACCTCTAGTGGGCAAAACGGAACACCATATCATCAACAGTGTACGCTTTGTCCAAAAGATCAGTGATCTAGAGGTACCGTCAGGTAGAAAACTGGTTTCTTATGACGTATCAGCACTCTTCACCAGTATCCCAGTGGACAAAGCAATGAGTGTAAGCAGAGAGAGATTAGACGTGGACATTACTCTGAAATCCAGATGTGACCTCCCCATTTAACTTATCTGCACCTTATTGGGACTGTGTTTGGACAGCACATATTTTATCAATAATGGGCAGTTTTACAAACAGAAACAGGGAGCAGCAATGGGGTCCCCAGTCTCACCAATAGTTGCCAATTTATATATGGAGTTTTTTGAGAAGAAGGCCTTGGAATCAGCCATGAACCCACCATCAATGTGGTTCAGATATGTGGACAATACCTTGACTGAACTACATGAGTACCATGTGCAGGATTTCTCTGATCATCTCAACTCCATTGACCCACATATTCAGTTCACCTCAGAACAAGAAGAAGATGGCAAATTACCATTCTTAGACACATGTGTACACTTAAATGAGGACGGATCAACCAAAGTCACTGTGTATAGGAAACCTACCCACACTGACCAGTACCTTAACTTTTCTTCCGATCATCATCTGGAACACAAGAGGTCAGTAGTAAGATCTTTACTTCACCGAGCTAACTCCCTAGTCACTGATGAGACAGATCGGACTAAAGAAGTAGAGCACGTAAAAACTGCACTATGAGCAAATGGCTACCTAGAGTGCATTATCAAACTACCTAATAAGAAGAGAACACCTGACAAAAACAATAGTGGTCCAAATAGAACCAACATCGGTATGCCTTACATCCGCAGTACGTCAGAAGCCCTAGCCAGAATACTTAAAACAACATGGGGTTAATATATACCACAAAACCATACAATTCTTTAAGACAACAACTCACACACGTGAAGGACAAAACAGAAAATTTGAAGAAATGTGGTGTGGTTTATCATATCAAATGTAGTGATTGTGAGAACGAGTATATTGGTGAAACAGGTAGTGTTAGAAACAAGGATGAAAGAACACATCAGTAGAGAGTCATCTGTAATATTTGAACACTGCAGCAATATGGGACATTCCATCATTCCCAATCAGACCAAGGTCATCACGGCTGAAGACAACCTATGGAAAAGGAAGGTGAAGGAGGCAACTGAAATACGAAAGCGGAGGCCAACACTAAACAGGGACGAGGGGCTTGAACTACCACCTATCTACACCAGTCTCCTCATATCATGTGACCATTGTAAGTCACGTGACCAACAGTAGTCGCTGATGAAGGCAGTGTGATATTGCCGAAAATTTCGAACTCGAAAACATTTATGCTCTGAATAAAGGAAATTGCTACTAATCACCTATTGGAAACTTCTAAAACACCTATTGGAAACTTCTCTAAATGCTCTTTTGAACATTTTTAATGATGTTTGGAAAACTGGTAATATCCCAAAATCTTGGCAAGAGGTGACAGTGACTCCTGTCCCCAAACTGGAAAAGGATAAAACAGATCATATCAATTACCATCTCATTGCTTTGAAGAGCTGTACTTGTAAAATGCTGGAGTGAATGATAAATGCAAAACTAGTTTGGTTTATGAAGTTTAACAATCTCATTTCTCCTATTCAAAGAGGTTTCAGACACAGATGCAGTACGAATGAACATCTAGTTTGACTTGAAACTTTTTTTTGTGATCATCAAGAAGGACCACTAAGTGGCAGTCTTCTTCGACCTGGAGAAGGCTTATGACACAACAAAGTTCACCAGAAGGTCAAAGAGATCTTTTATTTTGTCTATTATCCTCACTCCCATGATGGTGACATGTTTTTGAGCTCATGGAATGGTAGCTTTTATAGTTATGTGGGCTAACTTCTTCTCTTCAAAGAGCCAAGGAAAAAGTTTGCAATTTGTGGTATCAAGGCTTTTGCTGGAAAGGATGTGTCTATGCTTGGACCACTTGGAGAAATCTCCACTTCCCTTTGCATGCTCTCAAAGTGGTGGGTCTTCTTGCCTGAATGATATGAGCCAAGCATGCAGATTTAACAATTCTGGGTTTGGAGAAAACACCTGCATTCATAGTTGCCTGAGCAGGTGAGGAAAGACCAAGATTTTCTTAGGAATTTTCATTGCCAAGTTCCATATCCATAATTTTACCCACTGGAGGGGTATTGTTATGTATATGGAATCTATAATATGCCTAAACTTTTGGTCTTTGACTGTACTTTAAAATTGTGTCTAATAGTAAGTTGCACTTTCAGTTTGATTAAAGATGTCAACAAGGTATTTACTTACCTTTGAGTTCAAGGTCAGAGTTGTTTACCATTTCTTGAGGAAATTTCCATTCAAAAGTTGCATTTAGTATTGCATTCTGGGTCATAATATGACACGTTTCCTGTTGTGAAATAGGCCATTTGCAAAGAGTGTATAAGAACTTGCGGAATGCATTATATTCATTCCAATTTTAAATCCTGTTTTAAAAACATTCATGTTTTTTTATAATCAGTCTTTGGAATCATTAGATTGTTTGGAATAATAGTTGTGGTGTAATCCTGTAATGCCGTAATGCTGTATTGCCGTATACATAATTCAAAAGGAATTATTTTTTGGAACATTCCTCGGAGTTACCTAAAGTACTCATTAACCTTTGGATTTGAATATATGACTTTGCATACTTGTTGACATTCTCCAAGATGATCTGGATTACATTATCATTGGTACATCAGGACATTCCAGACTACCCATTCATTTGGAACAT
Source organism: Margaritifera margaritifera (assembly GCA_029931535.1). Lineage (NCBI taxonomy): Eukaryota > Metazoa > Mollusca > Bivalvia > Unionida > Margaritiferidae > Margaritifera > Margaritifera margaritifera. The sequence goes on along the minus strand of JAQPZY010001382.1, from coordinate 307,616 downwards.
TCATTCACTCGGAACATTAATTTATTTTGAATGTTCATTCATTCGGAAAACATTTTATAATTTCTATATTTAGGACTTGTGAATAGGACACTTATGATTTTTGGATTATCTGGATTTTAATTCACATTACTATAAGTGTCTTTTGAGTTTTCATTTTTATTATCTAGAAATAAATTGTTTGTTGATTTTACATACATTGTTGGTTTCACTTTCTTTCTGTTACATTATTTTAAGACCATAGACAGTATGATCAGGATTACATGGCAGTCAGACTCCCATACATCTGAAAGACTTTAAGGATCAGTGGAGTTGGAGGAAAGGAGTATGCATGTTTCAGTTCATGGAAAGAGTGTTGACTTCCTTGGTCTTTTGAATACAGGAATGGAGAAACAAAAGTAGTTTCTATATAGATCCATGAATTGCTGGATTATATGCGAGTGTATACTATACTTTGCTAAATATCAGCTTTAGAGAACTGGATTTGCAAGGTACAGATCATACTCCTGATGTATTATGATTGGGTAATGTATTTTAATAAATCTTACCATATATACTCGTATATAAACTTGGTCCAAATGCAAACAACATAGACCCTGATATGCCATTGCATAATGCGCCGGCAGATCAGGGTCTATGTTGTTTGTTCTATTGATTAGTCCATACAAGCTGCATAGACCCAGATCTGCCAGCGCATTATGTGATGACAGTTCTGGGTCTATGCAGTTTGCAGTTGGTATCGGGTTATACGCGAGTACATACGGTAAATAGTTCATGGAGTTTTGTGATTGGCAAACAAACTGACAGCAATTAAAAAAATTATGAAAAGAATTGTAAATAGCAAATGGCACATCTGGACCACTAGTCTAATATCTGTACCAAATTTCATATTGATACCTTGAATGGTTGGAGTGTTATGCTCCAAAAATACAAATTCTTATGGACAGACAGAGAAGACATAACAGTAGCTATATTATCCTATATTACATACAGGTGGACAAAAACCTTACGATATTGTCACAAGATTTGCTTTTATGATAGTTTCCGAAAATGACAAAACTTTGAGTTGACTGTGCACCCAGATTCTGGTGTATTTATGAAAGAAGAATTTTAATACCTTTTGATTGTATCTTCACTTAAGTACTTCTCTGGGTATATACACTCTCCTGATTCATGCACACATACCATAAAATCTGTAAAGAGAAACCTCATTTAAAGATGATCACTTGTGAAATGTTGGAGCATTTACCTTTTCAGAAAAATGACATTTTTACAGTCAAGGGTCCAAAAATTCCCAAATTACTAAAGAATTTATAGTTTATGTGCTTTTTCTTGTGCTGCTCTTATTCAAATATCTATCCTCAAGTAAGGTCATTACAAAGAAAGTACCGTATATACTCACTTGTAAGTCAAGTTCAACTGCAAACTGCACAGACCCAGATCTGCCATTTCATAGTGTGCTGGCAGATTTGGGTCTATGCGGTCTGTTAGGAGTAATCAATAGAACAACACAGACCCTGATCTGCTGGCACATTATATGATGGTAGATTGGGTTTATGTTGTTTGTAGTTGGACTTGAGTTTTATGTGAGTATATATGGTATGGGAGAAAGTACCCTTTTACAAATTGTTAATAAAATAATACCTTAATAAGTATTTTAAAATTCATAAAATTCGCACATGTTGAAAATCAGACACCTCTTATGGTATCATTTACACAAAGATAAGCTGGTGAGTGAATTTTTCAGTATCACACAATTACTGGAACCATATTGGTTTCCCACAACAGAAAGCTTATACAGCCAATTTATGGCAGGTTATAAATGGCTACAGATTTCACAAGGTTTGGTATACTTTGCTGTCCTGATCATTTTGTTTCAATTGATATTAATACAGTTGTATAACAATTGTTCTTTCATCATTATTTAATATGAGACAAAAATCGCAACAAAATCATTTTGTGTCAAATCTCTCACAGAGTTCACAGCACTATGATACATGTTATCTGCACATTTAATGCATTACGCCTACGATCATTACAAATAAGGTCTGTCATGTGCTGTTAAGGATGTATAAAAGGTAAGATATCCAAGTCAAATGACACATTTTATCCCAAATCAATCTGTTCACAGACTGGCCTACTCAAACTGATGAAACAAATAAAACAACATTAATAGTATCTGGATATTTTTCATGTATGAATTAACTTATATATTTCTGCTTTTTTTTATTTAAGTAGGCACTGATATTTACAAGATTTTTACTGAGAAAAACAGATATTTTAAGGATTTTGTATAAATTATCAAGGCTCAAAATTAGCAGTTGTCCTGTTGGACTAGTAGTTTTGATAATTTCAATAGTTCAATGGCTCATAAAGTTTCAGTCATCGCCAGTTCCTGTTTGTAGGAAGGACTAGGGTAGATACAGCAGGACTAGTAAATTTCTCAATATACTAGTCCTTCTGGCTACATAGAAATTTGTTAAATTCTATCCCTGAATTATTATTAATTTAAGGATTTTGTATAAATTATTTGTGATGAAGAATTGATTTACCGCTTATAACAATGAATTGCATACATATTTGCTGTAAAGGTAAAATTCATTAAAAAAAATGTTACTCACCATTATTTGACGGATATTAACTTCATAAAAACAGCATATGTAAATGATGTCTAGAAAAAATTAACTGCTTAAGGAAATATTTGAGTTAAAACTTTTGAAAATCCAGCATATCTACCATGTGTTCGACAGCTACACTGCAGAGGTAAAATGTATCGATGATATGAAAGCATCAGGGGTCTCCATGGTTCGTTGTGTCACGAGGTCAGTTTGGTGTTCACTGCAGTGCATGGTCTATTCTAGGAGGTGAGACTGTGGGATCTGAGCTTATTTTTAAACCAGAGCCAGAGTGTAATCGATGACTACATAACTCACCTGTACTTTTACTAGTCTTCAGTAGCCATTGTAAACATTATCATGCAGAAAATAAAATTCAGACTATAGTGATCTTGGCCCATTTTCTAACTAAACATTTTTTGCAATCTTTTATCTCTAAATCAGAATCTTTAATCATTTCAAAATATAAAATTTTGAACTTTTAACTGACACTATATAGCTACTGTGGCAGCCATGTGGATGTAAGATCAGCACCATTTTCATTTAGGACAAAATAGACATCATTTGAAGACTTTTGGTGAAAATCCCATGTTGATATGACCATCCATTCTGGAGAACTAGTGAAAAGATTTTCAATATGTTCATTGTGGCAGCAATATTTAAGGTCAAATCAGTGCTATTTTCATTCAGGACCAACTATATATCACAATTAGTCTACAGGTGAAAACTTCATGTCAATATGGATGTCAAATCAGTACTATTTTCATCTAGTACTAACTAGACATCTTAAGACCACTTCTGGTGAAAACTCCATGCCATATAACTTTCCATTCTGGAGATTTTCAAGATGGTTGCCAAGATGTCCCAGTGGAATGATTTTCACTTAGGATCAAATAGACATCATAATAAGTCTTTTGGTGAAAACTCCATGCCATATAACTTTCCATTCTGGAGATTTTCAAGATGGTTGCCAAGATGTCCCAGTGGAATGATTTTCACTTAGGACCAAATAGACATCATAATAAGTCTTTTGGTGAAAACTACATGCCATATAACTTTCCATTCTGGAGATTTTCAAGATGGTTGCCAAGATGTCCCAGTGGAATGATTTTCACTTAGGACCAAATAGACATCATAATAAGTCTTCTGGTGAAAACTCCATGCCATATAACTTTCCATTCTGGAGATTTTCAAGATGCTTGTCAAGATGTCCCAGTGGAATGATTTTCACTTAGGACCAAATAGACATCATAATAAGTCTTTTGGTGAAAACTCCATGCCATATAACTTTCCATTCTGGAGATTTTCAAGATGGTTGCCAAGATGTCCCAGTGGAATGATTTTCACTTAGGATCAAATAGACATCATAATAAGTCTTTTGGTGAAAACTCCATGCCATATAACTTTCCATTCTGGAGATTTTCAAGATGGTTGCCAAGATGTCCCAGTGGAATGATTTTCACTTAGGACCAAATAGACATCATAATAAGTCTTTTGGTGAAAACTACATGCCATATAACTTTCCATTCTGGAGATTTTCAAAATGGTTGTCAACATGTCCCAGTGGAATGATTTTCACTTAGGACCAAATAGACATCATAATAAGTCTTTTGGTGAAAACTCCATGCTGAGATGACTTTACACTCAGGAGAAGTAACAATAACATGATTTTCAAGATGGCTGCTGTGTTGGCCATATTAGACATCAGATTGGCACCATTTTTTATTTAGGACCAACTAGACATCATAAGAAGCCTTTTAGTGGAAACCACATGTTGATATGACCATCTATTCAGGAGAAGTAGTGATAACATGACTTTCTGTTCAGGACAAGAAGCAATAACAAGATTCTGAAGATGGCTGCCATGGTGGCCATATTGAATGTCAGATTGGCGCCATTTTCATTCAGGACCACCTTGACCTCATAAGAAGTCTTTAAGTGAAACCCCCAAGTTGATATGACTATCCATTTAGGAGGAGTTGCAATAACAAGATTTTCAAGATGGCCACCACAGTGGCCATATTTGATGTCTGGGCAGCACGACTTTCATTTAGGGTCAACTAGGTATCAAACGAAGTCTTCTGGTGAAAACCCCATGTTGATATGTGTTTCGATTCAGGAGGAGTAGCAATAAAAAGCTTTTCAAGATGGCTGCTGTAATGGCCATATTGGATGTCAGATTGTCACCATTTCATTAGGAAAAACTAGACATTTTAAGTAGTCTTAAGTGAAAACCCTATGCTGATATGACCATCCATTCAAAAGTAGTAGCAATAAAAAGAGTTTCTTATTGGATGTGTAAGCAACACTAATTTCATTTAGGACCAACGAGACATCATAAGAAGTCTTCTGGTGAAAACACCATGGCAATATTATTTTTCATTCAGAAGGAATAGCAATAACAAGATTCTCAAGATGGATATCAAGTTGGCACCATTTTCATTTAGCACCACCTAGACACCTTAGTGACAACCCCATGTTGATATGACCATCCATTCAGAAGGAGTAGTGGAGCAAGATTTTCAAGAAGGCTGCTGTGGCAGCCATATTGGACACAAGATCAATACAATTTTCATTTAGCACCAACTAGGCATCATAAGAAGTCTTCTGGTGAAAATATCATGTCAATATGACTTTGCATTCAGGTGGAGTAGTGATAACAAGATTTTCAAGATGGCTGCTGTGGCTGCCATACTGGATGTCAGATTGGCACCAATTTCATTTAGGACCAACTAGACATCATAACAAGTCTTTTTGTGAAAACAACATGTTGATAATGACCATCCATTCAGGAATAGCCATAACAAAATTTTGAAGATGGAGATTGTGGTGGCCATATTGAGCATCAGATTGGCACGATTTTCATTTAGGACCAACTAGACATCATAAGAAGCCTTTTAGTGGAAACCACATGTTGATATGACCATCTATTCAGGAGAAGTAGTGATAACATGACTTTCTGTTCAGGACAAGAAGCAATAACAAGATTCTGAATAAGAAGTCTTCTGGTAAAAACCCCATGCCAATATGACTTTCCGTTCAGGAGGGGTAACAATAACAAGATTTTCAAAATAGCTGTCATGGTGGCCATACTGGACATCAGATTGGCACCATTTTCATTTCAGACCAACTAGACATCACAAGTCTTTCAGAGAAAACCCCATGTTGATATGACCATCCATTCAGGAGCAGTAGCGATAAGATTTTCAAGATGGCTGCTGTGGTGGCCATATTGGATATCCAAGTGGCACCATTTTCATTCGGGTCCAACTAGACCATGGGATGAATGTGTTGGTAAAGTTTAATGGCAATCATCCAAGTTGTTTAGCAGGAGTAGCGATAATAAATTTGTGGTAACAGACAGACGACGCATGACATCATTCAATAAGCTCTACTGGTTTTGATGCTCGGAATTTAAATTTTACCTATTTCTGACACATGGAAATTCCAACCTGTGCGTTTTTATGACGCACGTTGATTTGGGCTGGAGCATCAGTCTTAATTATCCTCGATTCACCTCCAGCATAATTTCCTACTGAATGTGCGCTGTCCCTAACAAATTTACTGTATGTGCCAGTGATCAACATTTGCTAGACTACTGTTTATGCCTTAATGGACAATAATATCGCACCTATGCAAAATTGATATGAACCTGGCAGTGCTAACAGGTCACTAATGTCACACTTAGGTTAGATTGTTTTGAGATTATTTTTGACATTTATAATAGTTAGAGGAAGAGGGAATCGATTATGACTTGACTGGAACAACTTTTGAGTATCATCAAGTAAGAATTTACTGGACATTACACTCAGTGATTATTTTGTGCTTTGGAATTACTCTAGACTGAATTATGAGATGGAATCATTTTGTTATATTCGATGTGTTTGTGAACTGTTAATTTAACAATCACTAATGGCATAAGGAAGTATATTTTCTTTTCTGTCTCGGTCTCAGAAATGACCTGCCAGTCATACATAATTAGAAATAGAGACACTTATACAAAAATCAGTAATGGCCACATCTGTCTCACTGTCTGCTTCTATGTTTCTTATAAAATACTGTACAAGTGTTTCTCTTTATTCAACATGAGACAAAAAAGCTTAAACATCAGTTTGCTTCACGAATAACGAACAATTCCAACAATGAGCTCATGACTGTCAAAAATAAATGACTCAAGAGATTTCAGTTTTGACTCTTGCGATTTTCATTTTGACTCTTGAGATTTTGGGGTCAAGGGTCAAATGACTCTTCTTTGAAATCTATTGAGAACCATGTAAAGGAAAAAAAAAAGGAATGAAAAGATAAGAGAATGACAACTAATATGTCATGTTTATTTTAGAATCTTAATGTATTATTCACACACTGACTCATAATACTGATTATATTAATTGCTTGTGGTATTTAGGTTTCTAGGCCTGCACACAACTCAGGCCCCTATGGAGCCTCTCATTGTTGTTGCTTAATGACTGTCATACATGTATTTCTACTCTCGATACTTAAAGTACATGCATTTTTCTGTCATAAATACATTCAAAATCATGGTTCATTCCATAATATTTTATTTAGTCTGTTTTCATTTATTATGTATATAGAAATAAAACTGGAGTGCATTCGTAGAGGAAATTTTAATGATCACTAATTATATAGCAGAAGGTTGGAAAGTGGAGTGGGAGATATCACAGTTCTCTTTGAATATAAACATTAAGTCACGGCTCATTTTGTGGTGGATGGACATGTATCAAATATAAAAATAGGCAAATAATTTCTTTTTTTCATTCATGACCATACACATACAGATAGAAAAATTGTTTGTTTTACTTCATAGTAAACACATCATCACAAATGCTAATTTCAAAACTGGGGGTGGGGGTGGGATGTGGGTTTTTTCCCCTCTTCCCTTTGTTTTCAGTCATAAACTGAAATAATGTCTTTGGACAGCAAAAACATAATAATTTTTTGCCATTTGAAAACATGCAGAAAATACAGTAGTCACAATCAGTTACACTCCCCCATTTTTACAAAATGTCACTTTCTGGCATGCATGTCGTCTGTGTGAGGTTTAATCATTCTTGTGAGAAATTTATAAAATGGGGATTTTTTTCATCTCATATGCTCCTATATAAAATTCTTTGTCAGTGAAGCTGGTGATTTTATCATATTTTTAACTCAGACCATATTTTTTACTCAGACTTATTCAGTCTTTTCAGCAACCCTTTGTGAAAAAGTACAGATAAAGTTGGGTTAGTTTTTAAAACAAAAAATAGGGAAAAAGTAGAGAAAAAAAGGGATATTTTATAAGAAAAATAGTAAGAAATTTATGACTTACCTTCATAAACTTGAACAAAAGCATGCTAGTACTCACATACCAACCATGTTTAAGACCAAGTTTCTTCAATTGCACCATATTTTTTTTTTTGGGGGGGGGGGGCCATCTGTGTAATCTATTCACATATCAAGTTTATTATGAATATTGTTTTTAGATAAGAATGCTACAGATTGCTTATGTTGAAGAATTAGTTTTGAGCTTATGCAAGAAGTACAATAGAAGCCTCTCAAAATATGGTTAGCAAAACAGCAATTTTTGTCAACATAAAATAGAAGAAAAGTATGGATAGTACAGCCATTTTGGAAACAGTTGGTAGAAACAGGGAGTCTAACAAAAAATTTGGAAAATTTAGGAAAAGTAGGGACAACTAGGGCTGCTGGAAATTCTGTATTCTGTACCCAATTTAACCAGCTTGTGAACTAGCTAAAATGCTTCAAAAATCGCTGAAATATTTTGATTTTGTTTTTGGCACTGTCCCTGTTCTGACAAACAAATTTTCCTACACCTGCAGTTGTCTGGTGAGATAAATACCTTAATTTGCCTTCAGGAAAAAACTGAAGAAAATCTGACTGGATAAATGTTTTTAAATTCATATAAAACAAATTATTTACCCATTTTTGTTTTCTAAAAGTCATGTTCACTGTGTGTGCATAGTTTTGCATCTGAACATGTGGTATCATAGAGCCAGATATCCCCAGCATGTTACATACTGAATGCTTAAATGAAACCGATTCACACCAACATAAGCATTCAAATGAAACTGATTCACACCAACATAAGCATTATAATGAAACTGATTCACACCAACATAAGCATTCAATTGAAACTGATTCACACAAACATAAGCATTCAAATGAAACTGATTCACACCAACATAAGCATTCAAATGAAACTAATTCACACCAACATAAGCATTCAAATGAAACTGATTCACACCAACATAAGCATTCAAATGAAACTAATTCACACCAACATAAGCATTCAAATGAAACTGATTCACACCAAAATAAGCATTCCTCAATTCTTCATAAAATACCCATAATATATGATCACACAAGTCAAATTTTGGAAGTTGCTCTTTCTTTAAAAATGTAAATCTGTGCAAAATATGAAACTGTGGAATGGAACCCCCGAGTAAAACATATCATCTATACTTGCTTATAAGTCAAGTCCAAATGCAAACTGCATAGACCCAGATCTGCCATTGCATAATGTACTGGCAGATCTGGGTCTATGCAGTTTGTTAGGAGTAATCAGAAGAACAAAGAACACAAACCCTGATCTGCTGGCACATCATGCAATGGCAGATTAGGGTCTATGTTGTTTGCAGTTGGACTCGACTTATAAGCAAGTAAATACAGTATTAAAGATTCATTTTTGAGGCACAGTGGTTAGTTCCAAGAAAATCATGATGTTCTCATACCTGCCTTAACATGACATGGCATGCGAAAAACACAATTTTATCCCCCTCACACCAACATGGTCACGTTTCGAAGAACACAATTTTCAGTAATCTTTGCAACCCCCCCCAAACCCCACCACCCCAGACCTTTCTTTACCACCACAATATGTGCCCATAACCTACAACCTGTATCAGTAAACAGTCCTGCTTAGTGTTCATGTAAAACTTTCCTCGGGGCAGTTCATACAGTTGACTGTCATAGAGGGAATTAAAACACAAGACAGAGATAAGCAACCACCATTTGATAGATTACTTAATTGGCTGACAATAGCTCGGTGTTACATCCTTTCAGCAATGCTGTGGGGGAGCCCATTAGGCTAATTTGCATTGGTAAAGCACACTAAATCAAACAACCCAATTTGTTTGAAGTTAGGTAAATCAAAGAGATGCGTGTTGAAAAACAAATGTTACTACACATCATTGCCTTGAATGAGAATACTTAAGCCATCTTTATTAAAGATTATTAGCAAGTTCATGATTAGCGATAGTGTTTCTTTGAAGCTGGATTTTACTCCATATATAAAATGCAAAACATGATTACTTCAGTAGTCGGAAGTGTGATTCCTTGTGTAAGAAAAAATGTCCAAATGCAGCTGTGATTCAGGGAAGAATGAGCCATCTGCCAGGTATGCAAAGCCCAGGAAAACTAAATTTCAGATCTCCTGGTTGACAGAGTTTGACTTTGTGAAGCACAAATAAGGTACATTTATTAAATTATGAGTGTTTGTTGAAAATTTACTTTTTCTATTACTATGCTTACCTACAGTCCAATTGTTTGGCCAACTATGGATGAGAAAAGCATTTTGTCTGTACATGCCAGCTCCGATGAGGTCATCCAATGACCTCCTGACCTGTGCAAAAACACGTGCTGAAAAAGAAATGTTAATATTGACATGCCTGTTTAGCAGAACATGAGGCAAATTTTATTCATGGCTACAGCACCATCATCAATTATAGCACCATCATCAATTACTGCATCATCATCAATTATAGTGCCATCATCAATTACTGCACCATCATCAATTACAGCACCATCATCAATTATAGCACCATCATCAATTACTGCATCATCATCAATTACAGCACCATCATCAATTACTGCACCATCATCAATTACAGCACCATCAATTACAGCACCTTCATCAATTACTGCACCATCATCAATTACAGCACCATCATCAATTATAGCACCACTATCAATTACAGTAACATCATCAATTACAGCACCATCATCAATTATAGCACCACCATCAATTACAGCACAATCATCAATTATAGCACCACCATCAATTACAGTACCATCATCAATTACAGCACCATCATCAATTACTGCACCATCATCAATTACAGCACCATCATCAATTATAGCACCACTATCAATTACAACACCCTCAATTACAGCACTATCATCAATTATAGAACCACCATCAATTACAGCACCATCATCAATTATAGCACCACCATTAATTATAGTACCACCATCATCAATTACAATGTTTCACAGTTTGTGTCAGCTATTATTTTGTAATGCTGTCATAAAACTACCTTGTCATTCACTTGTCACCTAAACACACTTTCTGTGAGTTGGATCTTTCTTTGCTAAGGTGCTGCAGGGTATGGGACATTTAGAACAAAATTTCAAGTTGAATCAAAAGTGTTGTTTTGTCATTTTTATTGTAGCTTAGTGATCTAGTTTTAATAATTTTTATGTGATTTGATAACTTCATTTCCCTTATAAGAAAAAAAATCGAATTAAATAAGTGCATGTGTAAGTGGTGTTGGACTAATAGGACAAATTGTTTAAATTTCACCATTAACCGTAACTTTTTGATTATCATGATGCCAACATATAACAGCATGTCATAAATCATACACAAACACAATCAAATATAATCTCATACAATTAAAATTACTATGGTATTATGACTATTAAAATTATCAGAATTAAATGTCAATCAATGATCGATGGTGACTTAACAAGTGATAAAAGTTAACCATATACTCAGACAGAGAATCAATGTCAGCTGAGTTTACCATTTCTACTTTTTCTTTTCTTAATCATGCTAAATGTCTCCAAAACATTATTTTTTACTTAATTACTAATACATATACCGTATACTCGCATATAGGCCGATACCAACTGCAAACTGCATAGACCCAGATCTGCCGTTGCATTATGCAACGGCAGATCTGGGTCCATGCAGTTTGTAAGGACTAATCAGTAGAACAAACAACATAGACCCTGATCAAGGTCTATGTTGTTTGCATTTGGACCCGGATTATACGCAAGTATATACAGTACAATAAAATGTATGATTATAGGACCCATTTAATCAATATACTTACATCATTCACAGATATACTTTCTGGATGACGGATTATCTGCATAATGAACATTTAAATGTATGTAGTTTGTTCCACAAAAGTTTCATAAATTCTATGTTAATCTAAGAAGCAATACTAGAATTTGTGAGGACATTCAAGCTCAAGAGTTTTGTAAATATGGGACCTGACCCTTAAACTCTCATTCTTTCTTGAAATCCTGTGCTAATTCTTCTATCCATCACATCCTTGCTGAAACTGCATAATTTCAGATCACAGGCACTTAGGGACAGGACAGTCAACACACTTGAACTGACTTGAAAGAGTTTTGTCCTTTTACTGTTCTTTGTGCATGGTACTAGGCTAAAGTAAATCTAAGACATCTAAGGCATAGTAAGTAAATTTATCGTATTTACTCCTCCAGTACTGACCACTAGAAGGCATTCACAATGAAAAACATGTTTCAAAGAGTCTGAAATTTCCACATAAAGGCTGGTGTATATACAAAGACTGACGATAAGACCTGATACAATTTCCACACAAAGGCCGATATGCATATATGAATACAGATGATAAGACCAATACAATGGATATATATGGAATAGCAATATATCAACAATATTGTAATATACAAAACTGTGGTATAGTGAGCACCATCAAAATTTGTTAAATAATGGTGTTTTGAAAAGGAAATGAAGATATAAGTCTAAGTTTCACCTTGTTTTCTTTCAACCCTTATTGTTATAACTTGGTATGATTTTGGTCATCGGATCCAGGGTACTGCAGCATTATATCCTGATCACATTATAACGAGGCACACTATAATGGGGGAAAGCTGTATTTTCTACTTTCATACAGGGCAGACATTACCGCATTGACTCTAATGTTTCATACACCATCAATTTATACAAATTATAGTTAGTTTCTGTCCGCTCATTTTTTTGTATGGAGAACTTTCCTTTAATTAAAAGTCTGTAAATTGTAGGTACTTTAGGGCATTTATAATTAATATTTTTACCTTTCATTATTCATACACCTGTCATACACTTGAAAAAATAATGAAAAGTGTAAAAAAAATGATGAATATACCATATTCATGACCTGTACCCCATTTTCTAATTACTTACATGTAAATTCACTGACAAATATTTTCTTGCAAGGATTCACTAAGAGCAACTGATACTCCAATGGAAGACTGCAAAATGTCTCATATTTATATCCTATTTGCAGCAACTCCAGAAAATGCTCAGTTTTCAATCGCTGTGGCTCATTCGAGATACCTGGATTAGAAATTATAGTGTTACTCACAAAAACATGGTCAACAATCTTTCTCATGATTAATGCAATGATGTGAGAAATCTGTTAGAGGGTCTTTAAGGTTATGCAGAACAGGGATCGTGATAAATGCTGAAGAAACAATGAGTTGTCTAATAAAAACCCAAACCTCAATTTTATGTATCATAATTAAATCAAAGTACTGAAAAATACTAATCATTTGATGGCTTGAAGAGTGAAAGTGATACTAATTTATAGGGGTGAAACAATACACCTGTGCCATGTATCGATATGATTCACGATACACAGCCTATGATACGATACATTATCAATTCTCAGTTTAAAGAATAAGAAGGCAAACGACTAATAATTATTCATGACTGCTGAAGATTAAAGTAACTTATATAGGGTGGATATCGCTTTGTATTGATTCTTCACCTCTTGTATCAATATGTATCGATGCATCAATATATCAAAGAATCGTTTCACCCCTACTAATTTACATAAGATCAGATGAAAGAACATACTCCAGAGGTATTGCTATATTCCTATTGAAACTCGAATTCTACACTACAATTCATATATTCTTCCAACAATGGTTTTGTTCAAATGTATGGGGAAACTGTGCCAAATCTCAGCTTTACAGGATTTATAAACTTCAGAAAAGGGCAGCACGCATTATTTTAGATGCATCTATTGATTATTCATCAAAAGCATTGTTTACAGAACTAAAATGCTTTACAATATAGGAAAGAATTGATCTTCACAAGGCAGTTCTTGTATATAAATGTCTGCATGGAGCTGCACCAGAGTATCTTCAATATTTATTCAGGCCTTATTCAACACATTACCAGTTGAGATCAACATCACATGGAAACCTTCATCCACCAAAACCAAGAACAGAACAATTTAAGAAAAGCCTTCAATACTCTGGTACAGTTCTGTGGAACAAGCCCCCATTGCATGTAAAATCGGCATAAAATATTACAGTATTTAAGAGAGATATCATGAGCATGTATGTGTTACTAATAGATTATAATAGAATTTAGCATCTACAATACTAAAGACATGTTAAAATAAATAGTAATTACTATTATCTTTTGTATGATGCAGATTGTTGTACTTTTTTCTTAAGAGGGCCTCAAGAAAGAATAGTCCTTGACTAAATGAATCACCCTCTATAAATAAAGTATTATAATTATTATTATTATTATTATTCATGCTCCTGTTTACTAATGTAAATATACTGCTAAAATAATCTTATTATATTTTTTAAAATTCTTCTTTTTATATAACACTAGAGATTTTATATTAAAATTTGAAACATAGGAAGAATGATCAGTGATTTCCTTTTAAAAGCATTTCTACTATTTTTTTAAAAGTATTACCAACAGTGGAACAATGTCCGAGGAGATTACTACTGGGTCTAATAATTCACCTATATTTGAGTTGCCTCCCTTGACACATAAAATTGCCATACAAGGCCATTGGAGTTATACTTGGTTACTAATTTCAGTACGACCATAAGGTTTGTTCCTATTATACAAACTATATTTGGTAAAAGAGAATGGACACTATGCTATAATGCAAGGAGGGACTTAAATCCATCCAAGCCAAAAATACAAGAGTAATATCTGATCCATTTTCTACACAATTGCTTTTGCAGGGCCTAATAACATTCACATATTTTTAGAACTTTCCATTTTCACTGTACAAATCACACTTTTATTATTCCCATGCTTTTTGTTGAGATACTGTGATACCCTGGATTTGTTCTTCTGTATATTCATAACCATTGGGTGTAAATTTGCAAAACTTGGAACATGTACATAAGTTGCCCATGTGGTTGGTTGGTTGTTATGCATTTAACGCCATTTTTCAGCACATGATAGGCTATACATGGCGGCCAGTATACTTGGTGGAGGAAGAACCCGAGAAAACCCTGGAAAGAACCACCGACTCATGGGATGCTACTGGCAAGCTCTCACATATCCACGCTGGCCAAGCCCGAGACTCGAAAATCACGCAGACAGAGGTGAGATGTCAGTGATCTGTAAAGGCGACCGCCTTAGACCACTCGCCAAACCGGGGTACCCTGCCCATGTGGTAACCATCTACAAGAATATGATTATTGGGCCCATCCCCTTGGATCTATGGGAGGGGGTCAAAGGTCAAACAACAAAGATTGCAATTACGGTTACATTAAACCAAACTTTATACATGCATTTTATAGAAGGACACCTAATATACGTAATAGACTTTGGGTTATGACTCCTGCTACAGTCCAGTGCTCATCGGTGGGTACAGTCCAGTGCTCATGGGTGGGTGGATGGTGGTGCAGCATATTATAAAAAGTGCGGGGATTTGCCCTGGTAAGCCACATAAGCAGTGTTGCACATTGACCGCAGGCTCGTGGGTTTCCCTCAATCTTTTGTCCTATGTCGATAAAAATCTTGACCCTGTGCGCCCCCTGGGCGTGCTTTTTGTCAGAAAAAAATAAAATAAAAAAATACTCCTATAACTTTCATTAGTAAATATCCACCTATGTCTCTGCTGGTGCTAGCAATGGCCAAAGTCACAAAAGGTGATAAAACTGTAAGATGGCAATGAATATCTATTCTGAAACAATGTATCTGGCAATGACAACATTTAAGGTTTGTGGTAGTTGGCTGAGTGCAATGTAAAGTGTTTGACAGCCATTAGTGTGACGTATTTTAGAGATTAAAGTCACCCCTATGGAAAGGAAGACTCAAAGTATTTTGAGGTTGAATTCAAGATAAAAGAGACTATATTTATGCAAATACACAATTTGTCATTTAATTAATTATTTCTTAGTTTCAAAATAAAAGTAATGCCTAAAACACTGGTATTTATTATAATATGTACACTAAAGTTAAATGAGAGCAAGATCCAGAATGGACAATTCCATAGTTCGGCTCATCTCAGGTTAAACAAATATTCAAATATGTTAATGTTTTCATGAACTAATTGAGCACATGATAAAAGATTTTTTTCAATAATGTAATTTTCCAAGGAAAATATGATTGTACAGTGCAGACCACAAAGTTATGATGGCAAAACTGTAAAAGCAAACGAGATTATCTCATTTTTATAGCACTATTAGTGCATTATGTACTATTATTTTCATTTGTCCCTCTAAAATGTTGTATCCCCCAAATCTGGAGGGAAGCGGACACAGTTTCCCCTGCCCTTGGGATACAATGTGCTACACTGTGTAAGTACCATATGTACTCACTTATAAGTCAATTCCAACTGCAAACTGCACAGATCCAGATCTGCTGTCACATAATGCGCCAGCAAATCTGGGTCTATGCAGTTTGTTAGGAGTAATCCGTAGAACAAACAACACAGACCCTGATCTGCTGAGCTACCATATATACTCGCATATAATCAAATACCAACTGCAAACTGCATAGACCCAGATCTGCCATCACATAATGCGCTGGCAGATCTGGATCTATGCAGTTTGTAAGGACTAATCAGTAGAACAAACAGTAGATCTGCCGGCGCATTATGCGATGGCAGATCAGGTCTATGTTGTTTGCAGTTGGACTCGACTCACAAGCGAGTATATACGGTAGCTCTAGTCTGTGTGATCATTTTTCTTCACAACCTTCAAGTCCCTCTCATGGTTCTTCTCATCATAGAATCAAAAACAGCACGAAAGTGATTGTAGCCCTGAAGAACAAATGTTAACAGTATAGATATATAAATTCACCCATTCATGGCTGTAAATCAATTACAGTTTTTATGTGATTCCAGTGGGTAAGTGACCACTAATCATACCAAACATAATGCAAAGTACATGTATGCATATCATTTCTGTACCAGTAAAACTCCTTGCTGATAGCTACTTTTCAATTCTGGAAACAGTTTTAGTCTGCTCAGGTAAAAAAAAATGTCAGGGCAACAGTGGATCTAACATATAATACACAGGATTTGTCTCTGACTTCATAGGGAGAGTCCCAGACTAGCATAAATGTGGGAAAACATGCTTGGGATGATCCATTGTTTCAAAACTGCTATACAAATAGCTTTAGGGCTTTAGATATGACCCCCAGTGCTGACATCCTAAAAACACTCTGAACAACGAATTTAAATAAATAACAATGGCCTGAGGCACTCACTTGGCTCACACCAGTCTATAAGTCAAACTGTTTTGGCTGGAATGCAGTTTTTAAATTGTTGCTATGGAAGCCAAACAGTCTCCTTGGATGCTTATAATAGCTCAACCTTGGCAGAGAATTAGTACAACATCTCAAATGAAATATTCCTACAAAGTTCTTTCAAGCTTGCAAATATAAAAATTGCATTTTCCACCTGAATGCTATAGCAGCTACAAGACTGCTAGCCAGGTCATAAAACATGTTCTAAGGAACATTCCAACAAAGTCTGGTCAAAAACTGTTTTCTGTAATCAAAACTGGCTCGGTAGTTTTTTTGGAGATGTCAGAAATACATTAACATTTTCCACCTGGTTACTATGGAAACCAAAAAGGTCACAAGGGAAGCCACCAAAAACAAAACTTAGAATATGTCTTATGGAACATTTCTACACAGACAGATACAAATTGGAAGAGTAGATGTGAAGGAAATTTCAAATACATTTTCCACTTCACTGCCATAGAAGCCACATGGTTGCTATGGAGGCCATTAAAAACACCACTTTGAAGGAACATGTCATAAGAAACAATTCTACAATATTCAATCAAAACTGACTCTGCACTTTTGTTCCAGTTTTGTCCAAAAATGTAAATGCTGATGGATGCATAATGTGCAACAGATGATGGATGGCTGATGCAGTGGTGAGACATATTTCAGTTGTTAAAGGTAAACAATTTTGGACTGTATTTAAAGTAGAACACATTTCTTTCCAAGCAAGATCTAAAGAATAAATATTAAAAGACTTAAATAACACTTTCAAAATCATTTGGTCTATCCAAAACACACCAACCCTGAAGAGATGTTTTACTACATATTGTTATGTATCATGTTTATATAATATTATAAATATTTTAGGAAATTACAAATGTTTCTTTACTTTAATATTTGATTAAACCTATATGTTAAGTATAATGCTGACATGTTTAGCTATTATCCTTGAATTAGGTTGTTTACTTAGTATTTAGTTCAAGGATGGTTTTGGTAAACAAGTTGTTGATTCAATTTGAGGTCAAGGTTGATTTTGTTTACAGATAAAACTAGAATTTCCCTTAGAGCTGTGTGTTAAGAGTCACATACACCATAATATTCTAGAACATTCTGTCATGTGACTTGTCTTATATTTATACAGTATTTGGTAAACAAGATTCCATTCCAATTTTAAATCTTGTGTTGAAAACATTCTTGTTTTTATATGATCGGTCTTCGGAATCATCAGAATGTTTGGAATCATAGTTGTGCTGTAACCTTGAAGTACTGTAATGCCATAATGTTGTATTGCTGTAAACATAATTAGAAAGGAATTATTTATTGGAATATTCATTGGAATTACCTAAAGTGTTTACATCAACCTTTGGATTTAAATATATCACTTTTGGATACCTGCAGACATTCTCAAAGATGATCTGGATTACATTAATGGATAGATCAGGACACTCCAGGCTACCCATTCATTCTGAACATTCATTCACTTGGAAGATTCATTCATTCAGAACATTCTATATTTAGGACTTGTGATTAGGACACTTAGGATTATTTGAATACACCGCTCCCTCGATAACTCGCGCACAACGGGGTCCAAAAACATAGACTGCACTATAAGTGAGAGCGCGAGTTACCGAGGGACCTAAACAAAATTAAGAAAGGGATGCCATCCCCGCTGGACATCGAGAAAACCGCAGTGGGGGTGGGGGTGGGTAACGAGGCTGTTTAATGGCGGAATACTCGTTTTATAATTACATTAGGAATAATTGTCAATAAAGACCTTTTTCTAATGTAGTTGTTTGCTTTTCTGTATAAATTACCTTTATTTTCAAGATAACGAACCTCTGAAAGATCATTAACAACATTAGTCCAAGCGGTTTGAACAACACGTGTACGCGATATTGTGTATTACGTCACTGCTTTTTGTTGTTGTTGATTCACAACTAAACAAGATTCCTTTTTTAAAAAACTATTGACATTTATTTTGTGAAACAACCGTCAACATCGAACCTCGATTTATTTATTGTTCCATTAGTAAAATATGGATGCCGTGATTTCATATCAAGTAACAGTGAAACTTCGTCTCATCCTTGAGGAAATCCCTGAGTAGCATGTTAGAAAGTTCAATACAAACTCTGGAACTCTCTTCTCCGTAATGAACCGCATCTGTAAAACAAAGCTTTTATTCTCCAAGTACTCATTTGGCTTGGTTGCCTTACTATCTTTGATTACATTTGTGAATGAGTAGGCTAATTTAAGGTAGTTTAATTATATTACTTACATAATAATATTTATAACAGTGTTCGATTGATCAATTGAAATGAGTTGACCTGACACACGGCCGTGACCGCTAGCTCTTACGCAGGCAGGATTTGGACGCCTTTTAACTTTTCTGTTATTCCACCCCCTTTGTTTGATTTGATACAAAAGACGTAATTAACGTGATAATACAAAGCAGGTTTGCTATTAATTGAGTGTAACAACACAACATATACTTCCGCAAGTCGGAGATAAAAACAAAAAAGGTCGGCACATAATTAGATTCTCACGGAAAGGCTCACGGCGATAGCTGGGTCAGTTGAATTTTAATTTTCACGTTTGAATACAAGAGGGCTTATTGCATTTATGATGATTACACTGAAACCGAATTAAAAGATAGAACTAAAACACATATTTCACTTGACAAAACTTATTTAATTGGTATTTATTTTTAAAGTGTTGCCACCAGTAGGCTTTAGTGACGTTTTCATTGATCGAAATTTCGTCGAATATTGTTATTTATAGTGTACTGAGAATGTTGTTTGGAAAGAAAATTGAACAAAATATTTGACTTCTTATTAAAGGTCGAAAATTTCATGATGACGATTCAAATTTCTGGGTACTAACCACTGGTTTTGACGATAAAACGAGCGATATATTAAGGTTTCATTTACTAATTTTTGATCGCGATTTTTTTTACCTTCAACAAATAGGGTAAATTTTTTATTTTTTTAAATTTTCTAGTTTTAAAAAAATGGGATCCACGTCTGGTCCACGAGTTATCCGGGCACGAGTTATCGAGGGAGCGGTGTATTTTGGATTCTAGTTCACGTTACTGTAAATGTCTTTCATGGATTTGAAAATTTGACTGAAATCAATAATATCAGATAAAGAAATGGGGGGGGGGGGGGAGAGGAAAGAAAATCATGGGCCATACTCCATCACATTCTGATGAAGCCTGAAGCATGCTTAAAATTTAAAGTTGAAAAATATGTTTAAATTTTTTTATCATTATATAGTTTTATGACTACTTTGGTTGCAATCCAATTAAAATCCCTGGTAAAAAGCATGCTCTGGAAATCAAAATGTAAAAGGATCAATAATCTGAACAACTCCATGAAATGATAAAATATAATGCATGAAATATAATGCATGAAATATGATGCATGAAATATAATGCATGAAATATGATGCAGACTAACAAACTCATTCCCAATTTTGTCAGCATTAATATTCATTAATTCTGGTTGAATCCCAAAATCCCTTGGTAAGTTATTCTGAAGAAACCGAAGTGTGAAAGGGTTAATTATCAGGACCATAACTCAAATTTAATGTTGATGTAGAATAAACTCATCTGACATCTGTCCTACATAACAAATTTGGTTGAATCCAATAATTCTGGAAAGATTAGCAACTAAAGTGTTAAGTTGAACAGATTAAGGGATTTACTGCGCAACATATGTGTAAAATTCAACAGATTAAGGGCTTTACTCCACAACTAAAATGTGAAGTTGAACAAATTAAGGGATTTATTGCAAAACTAAAGTGTGAAGTTGATCAGATTATTGGATTTACTCTACAACTAAAGTGAAGCTGAACAGATTAAGAAATTTACTCCACAACTAAAGTGTGAATATGAACAGATTAAGGTATTTACTCCACAACTAAAGTGTGAATATGAACAGATTAAGAACTTTACTCCACAACTAAAGTAAAGTTGAACAGATTAAGGTATTTATTCCACAACTAAAGTGAATATGAACAGATTACGGTACATATATTTACTTCACAACTAAAGAGTGAATATGAACAGATTAAGGTATTTACTCCACAAATAAAGTGTGAATATGAACAGATTAAGAACTTTACTCCACAACTAAAGTAAAGTTGAACAGATTAAGGTATTTATTCCACAACTAAAGTGAATATGAACAGATTACGGTACATATATTTACTTCACAACTAAAGAGTGAATATGAACAGATTAAGGTATTTACTCCACAAATAAAGTGTGAATATGAACAGATTAAGAACTTTACTCCACAACTAAAGTAAAGTTGAACAGATTAAGGTATTTATTCCACAACTAAAGTGAGTATGAACAGATTAAGGTACATGTATTTACTCCACAACTAAAGTGTGAATATGAACAGATTAAGGTATTTACTCCACAAATAAAGTGTGAATATGAACAGATTAAAAACTTTAATCCACAACTAAAGTAAAGTTGAACAGATTAAGGACTTTACACAGTGAAATTGTTAAGCTGAAGCTATTAAGAACTTTAATCCACAACTAAAGTAAAGTTGAACAGATTAAAGGCTTGACCCTCTTTGCTAAGATTGTTAACTTTCAAACTTCTTCAAGATCTTGTCAATATAAAGCTACATACCATATATAATTGAAATCCAAGAAATCCTTACTAAGATTATGCTGTGGAAATCCAAGAAATCCCTACTAAGATTATGCTGTGGAAATCCAAGAAATCCCTAGCAAGATTATGCTGTGGAAATCCAAGAAATCCCTAGTAAGATTATGCTGTGGAAATCCAAGAAATCCCTAATATGATTATGCTGTGGAAATCCAAGAAATCCCTAGTATGATTATGCTGTGGAAATCTAAGAAATCCCAGTATGATTGTGCAGTGGAAATCCAAGAAATCCCTAGTATGATTATGTTGTGGAAATCCAAGAAACCCTAGTAAGATTAAGCTTTGAAAATCCAAGAAATCCCTAGTAAGATTATGCTGTGGAAATCCAAGAAATCCCTAGTATGATTATGCTGTGGAAATCCAAGAAATCCCTAGTATGATTATGCTGTGGAAATCCAAGAAATCCCAGTATGATTGTGCAGTGGAAATCCAAGAAATCCCTAGTATGATTATGTTGTGGAAATCCAAGAAATCCCTACTAAGATTATGCTGTGGAAATCCAAGAAATCTATAGTAAGATTATGCTGTGGAAATCCAAAAAATCCCTAGTAAGATTATGCTGTGGAAATCCAAGAAATCTATAGTAAGATTATGCTGTGGAAATCCAAAAAATCCCAAGTAAGATTATGCTGTGGAAATCCAAGAAATCCCCCTAGTAAGATTATGCTGTGGAAATCCAAGAAATCCCTACTAAGATTATGCTGTGGAAATCCAAGAAATCCCTACTAAGATTATGCTGTGGAAATCCAAGAAATCCCCCTACTAAGATTATGCTGTGGAAATCCAAGAAATCCCTACTAAGATTATGCTGTGGAAATCCAAGAAATCCCTACTAAGATTATGCTGTGGAAATCCAAGAAATCCCTACTAAGATTATACTGTGGAAATCCAAGAAATCCCTACTAAGATTATGCTGTGGAAATCCAAGAAATCCCTACTAAGATTATGCTGTGGAAATCCAAGAAATTCCTAGTAACATTATGTTCTGGAAATCCAAGAAATCACTGCTAAGATTATGCTGTGGAAATTCACGAAATCCCTAGTAAGATTATGTTGTGGAAATCAAAACATCTACAGAATGATTACTAATAGGGTTTATACCAACTTTATCAAGAAACAACACAACAACATAACTCTAAGCTGCAGATCTTAAATGCTGTTAAATAGTGGTTTCTTAATTTTGGGAGCAAAAATGTACAAATGCTTGACCTTTGATCTCCAATATAGTGCCTTCTTGCAACAACAAAAAAAAAAAATGATAAAATGCACCAAAATTCAAAGCAGAATTGAGGATATATTGTGAATAAACCAACCTTTCACTTTTCCAATAAATGAAGGACTAAAGATGAATCTGGCAAAGTTGACTGGTATTCTGTTCAAAAAAGCAAATGATGTAACTATTTCCACAAGATCTGAGCAGTCTATCTTATGAAACTTCTCTCTGATGACCTGCTCCACCTTTTTCATAAATTCATAAGAGTCTTTTGGAAGGTAATTAAGGTACCCAAAAGGTCTAAGGATTGCATATAGTTGTAGAGTTGAGTAGTTCTGTCCATGTTTGACAAAATGTTTCATGGCTTTATCCATGACCAAGGTTGACAGGTGTCTGTGGCTACGAAAATACTCCACTATCAGAGAAAGCAGATCATAATCCAATCTGTCCCCCTTTGCTTGCACAAAGCGCTCTAGAGCTCGATTGAAAGATTCATCATAGAAATTGAAATGAATGAATGCCGCAACAATTTGGATGAATTCATCGTGGCTCACTTCATGAATATGAATATTTATCCAGTTCCTGATATGCATGAGGTTTCTTCCGGAAGACTTTAATCTTGTCATATTGGACAAAATGCCAACAATTTCCTTTCCCTGCAGTTTCCAGAAGCATTCAGTAAACATTTTTTCCAAGAGACTTATCACGTATCTAAACTGTTTGCCACTGGGTAATACCTTGTATAATTGTGCTATGTTTGTGTGGTCAATTTCTGAGCTTCGGTTTGCAATATGTACCCACACATTAGCAACCATTTGTATTGCAACAATTTGATTGAATGAAGCAAAAGCAACACTGAGCTGACAAAGTTCAAGAATTTCAAAGGCACTATCTCCGATTCTTTTCTCAATCTCTTCGTTTATCTTTAAAACACATTTTGCCTGAAATGTGTCAGAGCTAAGATAGCATCTTGCTAATGAGATTATAATGTCATTGCTCAAGCTTGATATTTCCTCAGAGACTGTGTCGTACAGTTCATTCATTAAAGCCTTACTGATGAAAGAATCTAAGTCTTTAGTTTCTGGTTTGCAGTGTTTCAACTTGCAAATCTGCAACAATGTAAAGGCCGCCGAGTAACCTGTTACTTTGTCAGAGGGAACTTCAAGTTTTTTAAATACTTCTTCGACTGACTTACATTTTTGCAAGTCAGCTTTGAATATCTTGTCATCTTCTGTCAAAATCTTTGGTTCCTTTTTACCTGTCTTTTCTGTGAATGGGAACATAGAATGGTCCAACATGCACACAATAACTGGCATTTCTTGAATATCAAGCCGGTCTTGGATAATTGTTGTTGACTGAGTTAAAATACTTTTCTTTTCAACACTTTTGTCTATGGATTTGCATGCTATCTGCGACAAAAGGGGGGTAAAGACCCTGAATTTGTTTCGTAGATGCATTGAGGCCCTTGACAAAGCATGAGCTGAACGAAAGGTAGCCATTTAAAGCAGTCTGCAGTCTTGGTACCAAGGAATAATTCTATACCTGAAATTAGACCAAATATTATACAGTATTAATCTTTAGTTCTGTGATAATTACACGTACCATTTACAATAATTTCAAGTTGATACTTTTTAATTTGTCATCCTAAATTGAAAGTGATTGCAACTTACAAGTAGTACTGTTAATACTCATGCATAAGTCTGGCCCAACTGCAAACAAAATAGACTCTGATCTGCCAGTGCATTATGTGATGGCAAATCAAGGTCTATGTTGTTTGTTCTACTGATTAGTCCAAACAAACTGCATAAACCCAGATCTTCCAGTGCATTATGCAACAGCAGATCTGGGTCTATACAGTTTACAGTTGGATCCAACTTATAAGCAAGCATATATGGTAGCATTACTTTGATTCGAGTCTGAATCAGTAAACATCAGATATGGAGTCAAATATGTTTTCTGAAATTTTAACAAGAACATAAACACCCAAGCCACTTCCATGGCTTAGTATGGTAAATCTCTATGCTTTTATTACAGTTTCACCACCCACTACTACCCAGGGGTCATAACCCCAAATCAGTTACATATATTACATGTACTCCAGCTCAAGAAAACTTAAGTCTAAAACAAAAGTTAAATCCATTTTTATTTGAACCACATGACTGTGTAATGTTACCTTTGGACCCCATAATCAATAAGTCTCTTCATACCTAAAGTGCAAGCCCTCAAAAAATTTTGGTCAAGGTACATGGATCTAGAACTAAAGTTATTATGCAAAAACAATTTTCATCTTTCAGTCAGTGTCCTTGACCTTTTATCTGTTGACCCCCCCCCCCCTCTCCATTCAAAAAACTTATTTTTTACTCAATGTGCAAGTCATCCACAAACTTTAGGGAAGATACATAGTCAAGAACTAAATTTTTTGTCCAGAAACTGTTTCTTTATTAGTGAATTTGACCTTTGATCCCAAATTGATAAGCTCTTCCCAACCCCAAGTGCTAGCCATTTACAAGGTTTAGTCCAGGTCTGTGATATAAGACTAATGTTATTGCTCAAAAACCAGGTTTCTACTTTCAGTCAGTGACCTTGACCTTTGCATTGATTTCTCCATGATTTTCACACAGCATTTACACAAGGGAGATTTTAAATTTTAAATGGGTCCGTTTTTAATATGAAAACAGTATCTATCAACAGAACCCCTATAGTATGTTTCAACAAATAGAACCCCTATAGTATGTTTCAACAAATAGAACTCCTATAGTATGTTTCAACAAATAGAACCCCTATAGTATGTTTCAACAAACAGAACCTCTATAGTATGTTTCAACAAATAGAACCCCTATAGTATGTTTCAACAAATAGAACCTCTATAGTATGTTTCAGAAATAGAACATCTATAGTATGTTTCAACAAATAAAACCTCTATAGTATGTTTCAACAAACATGCATGTGATAAACTACTGAATACTTGTACCCAGTACTTCATATATACATTACAGTTTGCAAGGACTAATCAGTAGAACAAACAACATAGACCCTGTTCTGCCAGTGCATTATGTGATGGCAGATCAGGCTCTATGTTGTTTGCAGTTGGACCTGGCTTATATGCGAGTATCGACAGTATTTGGGAGTGCATGTCTTCCAAGAACGAACAAGGCAAACATACAGTATCTGTGCTGTTACTAGGGAAACCTTTTATTTTTATCATAAAATTTCAAAACTTTTCCTTTTTTCTATAAGAATAGCAATCATTTATGTTTTTCCTGAAATAAACATTTTTAGAATCCCTTCTGTCTCAGGTTTAAACAACCTTCTCTGAATCTGGCAAACTTTTATATAAAAAAAATATGAATGATCCCTATACATTCAAAAACGATAACTGAGAGTTGGATCAATACGTACAAATTCTCAACTTGTACTTCTTCTAGTGCTGATAATATTCTGGTACTTCTGGGCCAAACTTGACTCATAAACTACTTTGTCCATAAGGGTCTATGTTGTTTACAGCTTAACTCAACTTATACGTGAGTACATATGGTAAGTTGTCTGTTTCCTTGCCTTAATAAAGACTGACTGTAGTTTTTGTATGTCTGACATAATTCACAAATGAATTTAAAGAAGTCACATGGTAATTGACTTCTGCACAAAGCTTTAATAAATGCCACAGAATAAGAGACAACTTAAATCAGGCAAATGAAACATTAATTTCATGCATTTCAAAATTGATACATTGAATATGTGCTCTTAATAATTTCTGACACCTCAATAATAACTTGTTAGGTTTGGTTCACTAGAACCAGGTGGTCTTACTTTTTAAGCCCTAAAATCTAAAACTGTGAGAGGTGTAGAAAATAAATACTTTAATACGTCTCCAACATTCTTTTCTTTATTTGGTTCCACTCCACAGCTATTAAGTACTTCTGAAAGAGGGACAGGTTAAAGGTGAAGTTGTGTGCATTTTCAACAAGCACAGTGGAGAGAATGTTGGCATACCTGTCTAAAGCTGACAGCTGATCAAAATGACTGCTTCCATGTGCTCAAAAAATAAACCTGAACTAGTCCAAAGTACACTAACTTCAGCAGTTATTAAAATAGGGAAAATTAATTTTTGCCACAGTTGACAATACTTGCTTCTGAATGTGCAATAAATGAATTATAAAACACAACAAAAACACTTTACAAAAATTTTTTTTTTTTTCCTTAATTTGTCTCTGAAGTCCAGGAAGAGAAAATGACCAAGTGAAGCTGGCCATCTTTTGAGAGATATATATCTCAAGTAAGGTCAAGCTGTATACTCCCAAACCCAAATTACACCTATCAATCAGACAACAAAATGAAGGGAACTGAAAATTATTTTAGCAATACCCAAGATCTGCAAGGTCCTTGTTAAATAACCGGGATTAAAAGTAAGGAAAATATGGGAAATTATTTTTCTTTAAAAATCAAACCCTGTGCAAGAAACTGTAGAGCAGAACCTTCAAACTATAATGATATGAAGACCCTGGATGTATTTTGTAAAGCAGCGAATGGGTATCAGTTTGACCACCATTCATGTATGGTAAAAACAGAAGAGTTCATGAGTACCCCATGTATAGTTATAATTTGTCTTCAGAGATTTTCTATGATGCCTTAGATATGTCTCACTATCAACAGAAGCTGCATGTATTTTTTCCTGAATAAAAAAATTCTAACTAATGAAATAATCAGGTGCATTTTGATGCAAGTGTTTATCAGTCTTGTGAGACCGAAGTAGAATTAAGGTCAGATCATTTTACACATACAATGTGCATATTATTTGTACTCAAACACATAAGGATTTCCATACATTTGCTACAATACTTAATATCTGGTAACACAAAATTTATTTTTTCATTTTGACTTATATGATTTGGCCCCAACCACTGGTACTACTTTTTTGGAACACTCAGAGAGAAACATGAGACTGAAATAAAGCCATGATTGCTTAGATCGACAGTGATGGCAATGTCCTATGTACTTAAGACATGCTGTGTGCAATAAAAAAAATACTGTTAATACTAATAATAATACTTAATTTGACATTAAAATAAAGTGAAAATATAAAACTCAAAGTTAGACTGTTAAAAAATGAAAATTCGCAGAGCGAGAGTAAGAGAGATGGTGGGTGCTCCGACATTCCACGGTGTATGTCCAGTTGCATTATCAAGATTTCATCATGTACATGCAGCTCTCCCACATTATCATGTGGTACTTTATGTCCGTAAATGCAGACTAAGTTATGTACTGAACCGTAGTATAGCGAAGATTGAAAATTCGATGAATGCATGTACATGTTTTGCAGAATGGGGGAGGGATAAATAAAATGCCAGTCAAATGTAGTGTAATAATGTCAGTTTATAAAAAAAAATTATCTTCATGGTATTTGTGCATCTAATTTTATCAAATAATGTTTTATAACGGAAATAAGGATATAATACCAAGCTTCATGTTGTTTTCTTTCAATCCATGTAACCATACATTTAATAGATTAGACTATACTAGTAGCATAAAAACAATGATGTAACCAATGCCTTTAATAAATATACTTGCCAATCCTCATTTCTAATACACAGCTGCATTGTCATCAAGTTAGAAGTGATTTAAATTGATGAAAAATCTCCGTCACTTTCAGACAAAATCTTATTATTAAATTCCAGTTGCCGTTGAGACCAATGCATCCTGACAGAACACAATTGTTTTTTTTAATTAAGATCTCAGAATCACATAATTATCACTTCTAAACATTTTGCAATTAAATAAATGAAAATGTACTTATCTGTAAAAATGCACAATGAGTAATGTCAAGTCATTTTTGTCAATTAAATATTTTGTCTTCAGTTCAAAGATCCAGTTACATTACGCTGATTAGCAAATGAATAAAGTCACACCATATGCAGTACACTTTAAACAATTCTAAAGCATAAAATAACAGAAATAACAAAATTACATGCATGTTCAACTGTTTTGAAATCTGATGCTGTCAAAAACAAACACAGTTGTTCAAGAAAAGTTCTAATCCAAATAAAATAAATATTGCAGAGTCAGCAAACTGCGCATTCCCAGCATTCATACTCATTAACATGTACAGATATATCACACAGAGAATAACATCCCATCATGCCTACTGGTACATGAAATGTTCTGTGATATTGTTATTTGAAACCTGGTCATTCTTGTTTTTTGGTAAGTCTATGATGTTTCTCCGCTGCATAATCTTTCAAGACCCAATGTCCTGGCTTTCTAGTTATATCAATTGTTTGAATGGACCTTTTTTGTAGCTACAGTATGAAAATGAACATCTATCTGTGACGTAACTCTGAATTGTAATTGAATTGTGTTTCCTTGATGTGAAGTATCACCATTCATTTGGGTGGTTTTGTGTTATGTCCTTGTGCGCCACAATGACATATGATTAAGTTTTTACTATTATTTATTAATCCTTCATTGCCAAATATAGACCTTACAATTAATACATATTGGAGTCTCCTCAACTTATCAGATAAAAACAACATCAAAACACTTTACAAGAGCAAGCCAATTCTTGCTTATAGAAGATCTAAGAATTTACAAGATCTTTTGATCAGAACTAAACCGACAGAAAATGTAAAAAGATGTTTTTCATCATCTAAATGCAACAGACATCAGTGCTCTCAATGTGCAAATATTAGAGAAAGTACCTATTTTAGTAGCTCCAATATTAAAGAAGTGTTTTCTCTACATTATAACACTGACTGTATATCAACTGATGTAATTTATTTGATAACCTGTAAAAAATGTAACATGCAATATGTTGGACAAACACTTCAACAAGTTTCTAAGAGAATGAATAATCACCACTTTCATATAAAAATGTGTATGGATCCTCAGTTCTCCTTTAATGTTTCAATACATTTTAATACAAATAATCACTCTTTACGTGATTTTTCTTTCATGCCAATCGATATTGTGCATGGAGAAATGAACAGACTCATTAAAGAAAGTTACTGGATTAATCAGTTAGATACTTTGTATCCCTATGGCCTTTATAGTAAGGCATTATATAAAATTGTATACATTTTTAGTGAGAAATAGATATGTTGTATACATGTGTATATGTATAAGTGTGTGTGTGTATATATATATATATATATATATATATATATATATATATATATATATATATATATATATATACACGTGTGTGTAATATATATACATATATGTGTATATATATGTATGTATGTGTGTGTATATATGTATGTATGTATTTTAGTGGAGGAATTGATATGTTGTATACATGTGTGTATATATGTGTATGTGTATATATACATGTATATGTATGTGTGTATATATGTATGTGTTTATATATGTGCATGTATGTGTATATATGTGTATATATATGTGTGTGTATATATATATATATATATATATATATATATATATATATATATATATATTAGTAATAGAAATATGTAGTTGTATGTATGACTGTTTGTCTCTATATTATTATTTTACTATAATTCAAGAAGAGGACTGGCACTGAATTAAAGGTAAAAAAAATTTAAAACCAATTTCCAGACTAATTAAAATAAATGTATTCATGATAAAGTATGGCTTTTAACTGACCACAGTATCATAGGTAAAGATTAATTTCCCTTATCAGAACTCTTATTGTAATCACAGAAATAACAGTGTCAGGTAAAATTTATTTCATTAACTGATCAATCAAAGTGTTTTATTTCATAACAGATGATTTGTTATGACATTATTAATTACAAAAGTTCAAGTATTCAAGAGAAAATGTGGCTTTTAAAAATCCAGGGTATATTACATAAAGATTAGCTTCCCTTTTTTGCAACTTGCAGTGTAATCACAGAAATGGCAGCACCAGGCAAAACTGACTTCACCAAATGATCAATTAAAATATTTTATTCCATAAAAAATTTTGCACCAGTGAGATTGTACTGTACCTTCCTTTTTTGTGTGTAAATTCTAAATTAAATGCCTATTGATAGTCAATATATCTTTTTAGTCATTTAACACAATAATCACCTTAAAACTATAGAGAAACAGAAAAAGCTAAAAACAGAAACCAATAACATTTTTAAAGAAAGGCTCAAAACTTCAAATTTATGTTTCCTCCCTTAAAAATGAAATTATATAAAAAAAAGAAAATAATTTTGACAATGACTCGTCAATACCTTCAAAAGGATACATTTTGTTTATATAAAGTCATCAAATCCCATTCATACCTTATCCAGTTCCAATCCCTTTTTTTGTACTTTTCAATCAAAAAATCGTACTGAGCACAATGTCTACAAATTGTCTGCTTCAAAATTTAAACAATACAAGCAGAACTGGTGACATGACTGATGCTCTTGGATAAAAATTGTTATCTAACTTGTGGGAAGCCTATTAAGGGTGTATTGTCAAGCTTGCAAGTTTTGTTTTTAGTGTGGGTTCTTAGATAAGTAGCATAAAGGCAAGTTAATGAACCCAGTCATCCCTTCAGATTCATAAAAGGTGTTTTCTAGACATGGGGCATAGAATTAAAGTTTTACAGGGGTTGGTGTTAACTATAAATATGCCATGAAATATAACATAAGAATATCATAAACCATAATTATTTCATGGATTTACTACAACTCGAGCATATAAAGATCTTAATTAAATTTATGAATTTAATGTTGAAATTTTGTTATTAAATGTGTTGCTTTTACATAATATTTCCCCGATTGTTAAAACATTTTTTCACTTTGATACCGTACTACCGATGGTCACTGTATTTCTCAATTGCCGCAGTAATAGGACGTTCTCTTTAGAGCGCCTCCTATTAGAGGTCACATCGGAATAACACACACTTTGGGTGTCCCATTGATCAGAAATTAAAATCGCTCACCATGACAAATGTACCACACATTTACTACTAATGCAGTAGGATAAAAAAGAAAAAGTAAGTATAGTGACACTATTTTGGGTATGTTTTCTAGGTAGTAAATACGGTAATAGGATATACCAGCCTACTCTAAAGTGTATGTCAATGTGGTCATGTAGGTGCATTTACTCATCTTAACTTAAATATTAATTGTTGTTCTAAAATTTAATGCTAATATAGTTTAACCAAAGTCTATTCAATCCTGATTATTGAATGCTCTGCACCATAACTGTCATCAAGAAACTTCCATACGAAAATTACTGATCACTATGGACTTTTACAATGGTGGATAGGTACTAAAGTGGGTCAAGATAAGCACAGATCTGGTCTAATCGTCACAATATAGGGTAGTGCACATTTTTTTTAAAGATGCGTAGCTTTCATTGTGACATCACAGCACACAACATTCAATCCGGTTTGTACTGAATCACACCTTTAGGCTGACCTCGTCCAAAAATGTCCACGTACTTTAACATTGAGTTTTGCCGTATGTATTTCTCTGAGCATGTAAATCTTGACCAATCAAAGGAATATGGATATATGTGGATCCAAATAACGTGAAAAAGCGCCATTTAAAGGTATGTACAAACAAATTTTTAAAAATTACACCCATTACTGAAATAGTCGGTACTGAACGCATACATGTAGCAACAGGCATCGCTGCTAGTCAAGGTTAACATTTTCTCAAAATGGCAACCTCATTACACCTGGTACTTTCTCCGCTTTCATATGTAAAAAGCCAACATAATTACATCCAAATGTATTCAGGTTGAAGGGTTAACTTTCCATATTTGGCGTATATGATTGACATCAGGGATTTTCCACAACATATTCAGTAGAAATAAACGACAACAGAATTTTTCTAAATGCAGAAAAACTCATAATATGAACATTTACACTCACCTACGCCTCCTTTTCAAATAGTTTGGAGTTCTTTTTACGAGAATAATGTTAAAAAGTGTGCGAATATTTGCATAAAACTCCTATATTACGTCTTTTTTAAAGGTCACCCATGACAGCAATAACCATAACTCTTTCCAGCACGTGGCTACATAAAAATGTAAACAATGACAACAGTACGACATAAATTGGCTTAAAAAACACACAAAAACATCATTTTATAAAAAAGTAGATGTTTATACCAAAGAATCAGCTTATACAAACATAATGTCAGTCATCATACTAAATTTATTACAAAAGTTTAGGACAACTTTTGTTGTGTAATGTATTTTCGAGGTTAGATTCGACCTATGCTACTGTGAAATAGATATTATCACTGTCAGGCCATCTACTCTAGGTTAGATTCTTATCTAGAGCCGCTGGTATTCATATTAAAATTTTCTTATTTAGTATAGGCAAATAAGAAGTAAAAATGAAACCATTTTTCAGAATTTGGAAGAAAAGAGAACGAATTCATGTATTTTTTTGTGAATATCAATTTGAATATTGTCATAATGAAGAATAGAAAATTGATCTTTAACATTTCTCTATGTAACAAACATAATCATAAATATTTCTCGAGAACCAACTCAGTGCCAGTTAATTCTTCCTCCGATTCCACATTTTAGCACTTGCTTCCACTTCATGAACTGTAATACTGCTCAAAATAAAATGGTCAGAATTATTTTTTTCTGGTGATTGATTTTATTTTAAAGATATGAAAATTGAAATATGATATCATAACTAAATTTAAAAATGGCAGTTTACTAAATTGTGTTTTCTTATCAATGTATATACGCACAAGAACACTGTAATGTACATGCACTACTGGTTTTAAGCGTAACAATTGTTATAATTTCAAACTGTATATGACTCAAGAATATGGTATTTCATGCAAAAATGTTAGGGGGCAGCTTGGTAAAAAAGCACAAAAAGGCTTCCGAAGTAACTGGAACATAGAAAAATTCAATTAATTCTTAAAGTTGAATGTTCACAAAATATTTCTAACCATATGTAGGAAATATGCAAAATTTCAGATTGAAATAAGATGAGGTCAAGAATTTGCAAAATTGACCAAAGACCAATATTAAAAATGGTGGATGGTGCGTGTGTTTGAACGCTTCCTGTGAATTTATTTCAAAAGATATCATAATGATAAGTTCATTTTTGAATTCTGCACACTCAAATTATGCAGAAAACATTCCATTTTCATATATTCTATAATTCTGAAAAAATCATCCACTGTTGCTAATATACTGGCGAACTGTATTCTCGTGGTACTAAACAAGAAACAAATTGACGTACTTGTTTATTTATCATTTATCTCCAATCCTGTATTCAGGAAATATTGTAAATTATGCTGATTTTGCAATAAACATCCAATAAAACATACTGTGTGTACACAATACAAAACAAGATTCCCGTATTCTTGTGGTAAATGATGTAATTGCTGTACGGGGGCCCAAGCAGGGTATCAAATGAACACAATGTCAGTAATAACACACCACATCATCGTGCATAACAGAAAACTTAAAATTAGGAGTTTTAAAATATGAAATATTAACAATTGTTCCGAGTCTATATAATTATATATGAAGTTATTCTCTGAAGAGGTAGTGCAGATTCCTGAAAACATGTTCTTTCCTCAATACTCAAATTTTAAGTATAGTGAGTCCACCACATTTTCCCTAATTTAGGCATCAGCTGTTTGCAATTAATAAACTCCTCATTATCGGTGATTTTCAACTCTTTCAGACCTCTGCTGTCATACACATTGCTGTTCTATAGATGATTTTGTGGGGTTTTTAAAAAAAAAATTTTTTTTTAAATTATGTGCAAAATTTCTTCCTCTTCATATTGGTATATGGTTGACTACTTGCACATCTTTTATGGACATGCTATCATAGGAATAGATCCTGTAGTCTCTAAAGGCAGCTGTGATGTTTTCTGGAAACATCGCTCTTTCATTTTCGCTTGTTTATTTACCTCCTTATTAAGTATAAGAATGAATTGCCTATTATGTACTCATTACAGGTTTTCTCATAAAGTAGTAAATTAATATGGATTGCTGGTATAATTTCATTTATATATTTTGGCATATCATTAATTATATTAATAGATAGAGTCATACATGATTGCAACATTCCAAGACAACGTCAAGGTATCAATACAATGACCCTTGTTTTGTACCGTGTTTTTGAGAATGAGCAATATTTAAACAAGGTCAATCATGTGAATATGCTTGTATCAGTGTAAACCATCAAGTCGTGACATTATTCAGCAAAGCGGGACGTGATTCGGCCTTACTGTATGAGATGTAGGAGACTTGTATGTAGAAAGGGGGTAAAGGGAAAGTAAATCTTAGATACGTTTTCTATTTATTTATTATTTTCTTATTTCCAGAAAAGGAATCATTGTTGAAAGAATTTGTTATTGGTTAAGATCAAACAGTTCTATTTAACAAAACTACCATTTAAACAAGCGACATATGATGCGAGTATCTATCTGGAACGGAAACAGTCAATACCGCGAGAATATGGAACCCGTGAGAATAGGAGAAACGAGTATACATGACCGGTAGGACTTTTACTATAGTAAATAATGGATTGTTTAACATAAGCATCAACTCAAGACATATCGTAAAAAAGGAAAAATTATTCTTACAATCAGTCAATCAAGGTGGAACTAGGGTTATTGGATACGTTTCGTACCGAACGTCATTCACGAAAATGCAAGTCATGTTCACAGCTTTCGTAACCGTAACATTCTTCAAGTTCAGGCTTAAAAAACAGCATATGCAGTTGTCAGGTTTACTACGCATTAACAACATGACATTCAAATCAAAGCATCTGAAACATTTCGAAATAAAGTCGGTTTTAAATAGATCATACTTTTCATTGAAGAATATTTTTAACTGAGTTTCTATTGCTAAATATTCCTTCTGTGTAACCAAGTAATATCCCACGTTCTAAAACTTCAACGCATGAATGACGTCCCCTTGCAAAAGTGATAGCTATATAAAATCACACCGAATGTTGCAAATCCGGAAGTTTTGACCACGTGGTCTATAGAACGTTTCTAAATTTCCTCCAAGCTCCTCTCACATTTGCTTATATAAGAAATCGTTCTTAGTGTAAACAACAAAATTATTACGTTTTACAGGCTGATCACTTCTACTGAAAAGAAGATACCTTCTGAGCAAAATTAAAGTGATAGTTTTTGAGTTATTTCAGCTCATAGTCATTTGTTTCATATATTCTGTTTGTCGCAAGAATGTCCACGTTGTCCCACATAATGTAATAGCATGTAATTACTCGTACCAGCTCTGTGTTAATTGGCTTAAATTAAAACGGTGCTAAGTAAGGTTTATTGGCTTGTCGGAAAGGTGTATACACATAGTATGGGTAAGTTTTAAAGGAATGATATTCTTCTACACAATATGAAAAAAGAAATAAATCCATATTTTGATTTTTCATCATTACATTCATACCAAGTGCCGTGTGGAAAAATCATCACATTTTTATATCAATTCATGAACTAATCATACAATCTCTCTCTCACTCTCTCTCTCTCTCTCTCTCTCTCTCTCTCTCTCTCTCTCTCTCTCTCTCTCTCTATATATATATATATATATATATATATATATATATATATATTTATGTATATATATATATATATATATATATATATATATATATATATATATATAACACAATCACGCGGCAAATAACAGTTTTTCCAAAAGCATTGGATCAAAAAAGGCCGCGTTGGTCAGGAAATACTAGATATGAAATGTTTTAGATATACGGAATGCTTAATTTGCCCTGACAAAGAATGTCTCTAAAATTTTAAGATTTTTAAAATCACCTTTCTCTGTCTCTTTATCTCTCAGTGTTTCAAACATACACACATTGACAAACATATACACATTTTATTCTCTCTCTCTCTCTCTCATCATGAAAAATTAATAATAATAATAATAATAATAATAATAATAATAATAATAATAATAATAATAATTCTTAATGATCTATAGCCTGTTGAGTAAGGCCCAAAGGTACAATTATTTCCAACTGGAATTGTTCCATACACCATACAGCCTATAAAAAACACGTGGAAAAATGATTTAGATTGAAATCATAATGGTCACTGTTCCACTTAAAGATACCTCTCTCTCTCTCTCTCTCTCTCTCTCTCTCTCTCTCTCTCTCTCTCTCTCTGCCAATGATTACGTGAAATAGAAAAGGCTATGTTACTTAGTTTTGCCGTTTCAAAAAACTTGTACACGAAAGAATATAGACCCGTTGTGTTTCTTCATGGGGTACATGTAACTAATAATATGAAATCTAAAGTTCAGTTGGACAGTTTTCAAATTTTAAATTGATAAATATTACAATCCATCATTAGCTTGGCGAAAATGAAATCTTTGTAATGTGTCACGAAAATTCGACCTATGTTTGTGTATGACAGAAATCTTAGCTTCATACAGGCCCCCAAATTCGTTAGTTTGAAACAATGTAGCCAAATATTGCTCATCTCAAAACCGGTTCATGGGTAATATATTTGCATTGGATGTCTTGAATGAAGAGCAAAACACAATTTCTGGAGAGAAAAAAGTCGGTCAGAATATGCGAACCCCATTATTTAAAATTATTTGTATCAACTTATGACCTAAATTTTCCTCATTTGCTTTTAGACCAGAGAGAGAGGGACAGAGAGAGAGAGAGAGAGAGAGAGAGAGAGAGAGAGAGAGAGAGAGAGAGAGAGAGAGAGAGAGAGAGAGAGAGAGTAGCATTTATTGTTCACTCCACGCTTTGCTTTAGTTGATCTTTACAGTCAGTGGTATGGATTGTAATAATGTAATTTTAGCCAAAATAGTCAGCCAAGATTACATGCAATGTAGACTGACATAATGAAGGTGTTCATTCGACAATGTTGCAATATAACGCTCGTTTTCAGAAACTGATAAATGATAAATTGATCCTTATACCCCAGACTGCCATTCCCATGTTAAATTCCCGTGTCGGTCTAGTCAGGGTTCAGGAAACCACTAGTCCACTCGTCCTGAGCGGGTAAAAATTGGCTGGTACGAGTAAAACTTTACTATGTACTCGTCCCTGGGCCTAGTTGATGCAAGTTTAGACCTTGAGAATAAATCCGAGTGCATATTCTACCCTTAACAGCGCCGAAGTTCAACATTGATCAAAATTTGGCGTGCATTAATTATAAATAACATTGTCTAATTTGTCTACTTGTTGTCAGTCTAGAACATGTTGCAACGGAAACGACTTCATTTTTAAAAATATAGGTACCTGATGTAAGCTTGATACTAAAATGGGTGAATATTGTAAACATATTATGTTGCAGTTTCACACTTAACCCTCGATTGCTTAATGGTGTCCGGATTTACAGTGATACTTTTCAGTAATTTAGGTGTCATTTTGATGTGGAGAAAATTCCCTTTAAATCAGCTATCACACATCTGTATGAGTCAGACCTCTAAGAAGTTAAGAGACAGAAAATGTCAACATTTGTGTGATTATTCACCTGGTCAGGCAATGTTACCGTTGCCGCAGATCACCCGTATTTTCAAGAATGAAGCTTTATTGATACATTGTCATGCCAAAGGGAAGACACCAGTAGATACTTATATAAGCATGTAATTACTTTTCACAAGAAAAATGTTGCCAACTTACATTCGAATGAATATTTTAAGTGCCCCAGCCAATTCCCATAAGCTTTCACACAACATCTACTGTTGTAATCTATTTCAACGCAGATAATATTGAGACAACAGCCGATTGGTCGAAATCAAGTTAGGGTAATGACCTAGAAATGTTCTAGTTCTTTTCGTGAATCGGCAATCTTCCTTTTATGGCGCATGTGTGTAGTTCTCAAAAATGGAGGTTTGACCAAAATGGATCATTTACTACGAAAGTTGGTGCAAACTGAGACCATTGGAATTCTTCCTTCAAATGGAAGTTAGTGACATTTTTCTTGTAAAAAGTAATTATATACTTATATAAATATCTGCTGGCATTTTTACTTTGGCGTGACAGTGTATTAATAA
This sequence comes from Margaritifera margaritifera, assembly GCA_029931535.1. Taxonomy (NCBI): domain Eukaryota; kingdom Metazoa; phylum Mollusca; class Bivalvia; order Unionida; family Margaritiferidae; genus Margaritifera; species Margaritifera margaritifera. Next base: position 268,612 of record JAQPZY010001382.1, on the reverse strand, counting down.
AGCAGCAGTCTTGAAAATACTGGGGATATGGGACAAGTGTAATATTGTCTGATCAGACGAAAATCATCAAATTTTGACAGTCTCTGTCTCTAAATTTCTGCCATATCTAACTAATAATGATATGTGTTAGATTATTGAAAAGAAAATCATGACATCTAGATTAGTGAACGATTTCACTGTAAACGCAAATACCACTAAGAAATCAAGGGTTATGAGTGCAACAGCAATTTCTCGAGTTACAAACCTTGTTCCCTACAATTACTAACCAGCACGCCACTTGAGTGGCAAACACCCAGTCATCTACTGACCAACACCTCACACTTACTATCCAACGCGCTTACCGAATGTGAGTTCATTTTGTTACAAATGTTTTGGTCATCTTAGATTTAATACGCTAAGTGCAATGTTACCTATAAAGAGAGATAAGAGTTAAGTTTGAACACTGTCAAACTAAGCCCGAATTTGGCGTGAAGCTAATGTTTTACTTGTGCTGTAAGGTTATGACATTTTCTGTTGAATTTGAAACGGCAAAACTTAAGTACATGAAGTTTTAACCTTTTACCTTTACAATACTTAAACTTAGAAATGAAAACAGAAATTTTTCTTGGACTAGCTTATTGAAGATTTTTTTTCTCGCACAATCATTTTTTCCTACTCCTACTGATTTCCTACATGATTTAAATGATATGCGGCTTTCATTTTTAAACTTTGGATATATTTTTTGTGCCAAAACAAAGATTGACAGAAAGAGAAAAAACAAACGTTGGTCAAAACAATTAAAAAATAAAAATAAAAAACCCCCACAGCCAACACCATTTCTAAATCGACATTTTTTAAAGTTTTGCCACAGTGTGAAACTAGATCAGAATTTGACGTTAAAATAAGGTTTCTTGTACCGCAAGGTTGTGATATTTTTATGTCTGAGTGTGAAAATGGCAAGACTAAAGTGAATCGATGTTGTGCATCATGCATGGAGTGTCTGTGCTTGTTAATAAAATTTGTTTTTTGTGTCCGTGAAAGTGTGTTTGGTTATCTTATCAATAACAAACTAAATCAAAGCATATATACACTTATGTTTTTGGTATATTCTCTTGAATAGGAATCACAATAAAATTTCTAAACACATCACACGAGTCTGTTTTTTCTCCTTCTTTTTACTGTCTTGCCTTTTTTCTTCACTAGAATGGGTTCTTCTGCTGTTTCTTCTGCTTGTTTTGTTTTGAATTTCTTTGCTGCAATGGGTTCTTCTTCCGTTTAGTCTTCTTCTGTCGTTTCAAAAATCTCCTCCTTTTTCTTTTTTTTCACTTTCTTGGGACACGTTGAAGACCAATGTCCTTTTTATTGACAATGATAATAGGTATCTTTACCTTATATACCTGGTTTCTCCTCTTTTCGAAGTTCCTTTTCTCTGACGTCTTGGATATTCTGTAGCCCAATCTCCTTTCTCCAGACCGACGTAACAGCTATCTTTACTATTATCTCGAGAGAAGTAGTCTTCAATTTCTCAAGAAGTCTTGTTGTAAGTGTATTTTCTAATGACTCTCTGTAAATCTCTGACCAGAAGTGTGATCTTTTGTTGCTCTTCCATCGTCACAGGTTGATTATGAAACTGAATGAGTGTATCCTCTTACGCAGGGATACTATTATATATATATATATATATATATATATATATATATATATATATATATATATATATATATATATATATATATATATATATATATATATAGATAGAGAGAGAGAGAGAGAGAGAGAGAGAGAGAGGGGGGGGGTATTTGGCAAATCAAACTTGATTAGTCTGCTGTCTTGAAAGGATGATACCATTCCAAGGAGAAAGCAGAAACAAAGCAACAACAACGTAATGGTTCACGTCATACTTTGAGAGAAAGTTTTGGTATCCTAAAGACTCTGAAGAGGAAATGATCTGTCCATATCCAATATCACCCTTCTCCTCCTCCCCAAGACCATCAGAGCAAAGTACGTCCAAAAAAGAAAATCGTTCGGTGGCCATGGATGAGTTTCTTCACATTCAAACCACTCACAAAGTGATTTCTAGAAAGATTAGAACTACCGCTGACACTTACACAGTGAAATTTAAAGAGGTCAAGTGCCAAGTCTCTGCAGAGAAAACGACTACATTTATTACGGACTTATTAGAGAATGGGCTTGTTCGAGTTGAAGCGACAATCAAGAGCGTTTATGACTCTTTATCACCCATGACAGTTTGAAATGTCTCGTATGAATTAAATTTAGCAGACCTCCTAGATTAACGGAGATCATCGACAAAATATCTAAATAGGAAATACACCACAAAAATGATCCTCAACAGATAATTCGCTTGCGAAGACATTTACAAATAATTTGTAGTATTAATATTCTAATACTATTAAAATACATAATTTTCCGGGCATTTGTTTTTAGTTAGAGAATGCGGAGTGAATCTATTCGCATTACAAATGTTTAACATGAGTATAGCAGTAGGGGGACAAGGGGAAACGTAATGTTACAAATATCTATTGGTTGAACATGCACATTAACTGACCAACACACCGTCTGACAGGCCAGCACCCACATTTCCTAAGAGAGGTGTAAGGGGTAGGATGTAAAAGAAGAGGGTGAAATAGAAACCAAACCCCTTATACACTAAACTAAATCCCACTACTACCCCTGTCACCCTATTACTTCCACACCATCCCCTTATAAACAACACTACCAGCTTCTGTCACCTTTTATAATCCTTATAACCCTAGAAATGGAGTGCAAGGAGAAACAAATGTAGGAATATACACACACTATCGACACAGACCTACAAATCATACTGATAGACCATCGTACTTAGAGTGTACGGAAAGAAAAGGGTAGGAATTTTCACACTTGCATACAAACATACAACTCACGCTGATAAACTATTGCACAATAGGATGTGGTTTAAGTCTTAGTTTTGAGAGACATGCAAAACATACAAACAGTTAAACATTTGCATTACTGTTCTCGTTTTTGTCGCCCTAGATTTAGTTCGCTCACTAAAGGGCTACCCGTTGTCGCTTCAAAAACATTGGCAGAAAGTGTCTTGCAAAAGGGGTCCCGGGTGACCGAGTGGTGTAAGGCGTTAGCCTTTACAGATCACTCACATATCTCACCTCTGTCCGCGTGAGTTCCAGTCTCGGCTCGACCAGCGTGGGCATGTGAGAAAGCTTGCTAGTAGCTTCCTGTGGGTCGGTGGTTGTTCCCGGGGTATTTCAGGGTTCTTCCTCCACCAAAAAGCTAGTATACTGGCCGCCATGTATAGATTATCATGTGCTGAAAACTGGCGTTAAACCCCATAAACCAAAACAAAGTCTTGCAAAAACATTCAATGTCAATACTGCATGAGGCAGGTTTGGTTCTTCAGTTTGTTACAAAGTTTCCACCCTAGATTTAAGACACTCCATGACCTAAGCGCAATATAAGTTTACTTCGTTCCAAATGTGTTGGAGTCCAAAATTTAATACGCTGAGTGAAATGTTGCCTATGGTAATGAGTTGTTGCTGAAGAGGTGCAAGAGTTATCTTTGCCACACTGTTAAACTTGCTCAGAATGTGGTGTTAAGTTACGATTTCTTGTATTATAAGGCTGTGACATTTTCTTTTTTAGTTTGAAAACGGCAAAACTTAAGCACGTCAATATTGTACATCGTACATAGAATGTCTGTGCTTGTTAAAAAAAAAAAAAAAAATACATGTCAGTAAAAATGAGGAGTGATTCTAGACCAATAAAAATGAAATGATACGTAAGAGTTCTTGTTGCAATCGTTGTGACTTTTTACGTTTACAATACTTAAGCTTAAAAAAAAATTAAACAACAACTTTTTGAAGAGCTTGTACAAGTTGTTTCACTCAACCATTTTGTACCTACAATACGTCTATACTCTTAAATTCTTTTTTTGCAACCTGTCCTGTTTCGCCCATAATATTGCAAACATACAACTTTATAAGCAAAATGTTGTACAAGTATATAAATTATTAGTTTCGTGAAATAATGAACTCAAGGTTTAAGTGTTCTAATCAGCGAATTATTTCAAAGTGCGCGCTTACTGTACTTTTTTAATTCGTCTGTACCTTCTCACTTGGACGAGTCACTGTTCAACCATAACTGAAGATGCTTTTCTTTGCTACTCTTCATTTGTTGTTTTGAAAAGTGGAAATGGACAAAATTTCTAACGCTTTAGCTTTCCAATGACCTCTATAACAAATAAAAGTAAAACAAAGATGCACTCAGTCTTGTAACTAATAACATAATAAGACAGACATTTTATATTTTGAAAATTAATTTGCAGTGGATATTCATCCAATGTCCTTTCCATTACAAAAAATCACATCTATTTTACATTTACAACAAGCACAATCCATATCCAATGCATATCATGTGTCATGTCCCAATATGTCTCCATGTTCCACTATGTGCGCACTTGTTCGTCCGCTCCGTTGTGTCCGCGCAATTGTTCGGTCCAATATGTCCTAGCGTTCCGTTATGTCTGCAAGTTCTCAAAGATTGTGGTGCTCAGATAATAATTTATTGTCTCTCTTGTCCACTTAAAATACATGTGCTGTGCGCGAATATAAAAACAAAAACAAAACAAACCCCTCTATGTCTTAATTTATTTTTGTTATTGATAATTTAACCAAACACACGTTTACGACCGAAAGGATAAAATCTTTTCTTAACAAGCACAGACACTCCATGTACGATGCACAGCATCCATGTGGCTAGTTTTGCCGTTTTCAAACTCATACAACAAAAAAATGTCGCAACCTTACAGTACAAGAAACCTTAGCTTAGCGCCATATTCTGTAGAAAACTAAAATATGTCGATTTAGAAAAAATGGTGTTGGATGTTGTTTTGTTTTTTGTGCAAAAACATTCTTTTGACCGACTTTGTACTTTCTCTCACTGCCAGTCTCTGGTTTGGCACAAAGAGTCTATCCAAACGTAAAAAATGAAAGCCGCATATCATTGAAATTATGTAGGAAATCAGTAGGGGTAGGAAAAATAGTTCAGCGAAATGAAAAAAAAAATAAAATAATAATATTAAAAAAAACTTCTATAAGTTCGTCCAAGAAAAATGTCTGTTTTAATTTTTTAAGTTTAACTATTGTAAAGTTAAAAAGTCACAACGATTGCTATACAAAATCTTAGGTATCATTTCATTTTCTTTTCATAGGATTAGAGTTACTCCGCATTTTTACGGACAGAAATAATTATTTTCTTAACAAGTACAGACACTCCTTGTACGATGCACAACTTCAAAGTACTTCAGTTCTGCCGCTTTCAAAACTCAAACAGAAAATGTCACAGCCTTGGAATGCAAGTAAAACCTTAGATTCACGCATGAATCGAACTTAGTTTGACAGTGTGGCCAACTTAACTCTTTTCTCTCTTTATAGGTAACATCTCACTTAGCGTATTAAATCTTAGATGACCACAACATTTTGTAACAAAATGAACTCGCACTGGGTAAGCAAGGTCAGTCGGTATATTAAATGTAGGGTGGCAAAACGAAAACCATAAATTTGTAACAAACTGAAGAGCCAAACCTGCCTCACTTGACACTGCATATTTTTGCAACAAAACTTTCTGCCAGTGTTTATCAGGCGAGAATGGGGAGACGTGTAACGAGAGAATTAAATCTCGGACGACAAAAACGAAAACAGTATTACAAATTCTAAACTCTTTGTGTGTTTTGTATGTCTTTCGAAACTAAATCTTAAACCCCACCCTTCTATCTCGTGCAATAGTCTATCAGTACTAGTTGTATGTTGTGTGAAAGTGTGAACATTCCTACCCTTTTCTCTCCATACGCTCCACGTATGATAGTCTATCAGTATGAGTTGTATGTTTGTGTGTATATAGTCTGTATAATCCTACACTGTTTTCTCCTTAAACTCCACGTATGATAGAATATGTGTGCTTTTGTATATAGTGTGTGCATATTCCTACCCTTTTTTATGGAAGTTCACTGCTAGGGTTATAGGGTTTATAGGGGTGGTATGTGGTGTTGATAGGGAAGTTATAGCGGAATATGGAAGTAGGGGGTCGCTCCTCTTTTTTATGGACAGAAAAAATGATTTTCTTAACAAGTACAGACACTCCTTATATGATACACAACTTCAATGTGCTTCTGCCGTTTTCAATACTCAAAAAGAAAATGTTACAACCTTACCGTGCAAGTAAATCCCTAGCTTCACGCCAAATTCTGACTTAGTTTGACAGTGTGGCGAACTTAACTCTTGTCTCTCTTCATAGGTAACATTTCACTCAGCGCGAGCACTCCTACTCGTTGGTTAGTAGATGAGCAGGTGTATGTCACTCAAAACAGTGTGCTTAATAGTAAGTGTGGGGTGTTGGATAGTAGATGAGTGGATGTTGGTTACTCCTACGGCGTATTGGATAGTAAGTGCGGGGTGTTGGTGAGTAGATTAGTGGGTGTTCGTCAGTCAAAACGACGTGTTGGATAGTATTTGTGGGGTGTTGGTCAGTAGATGACTGGGTGTTGGTCACTCTAATGGTGTGTTAATTAGTAATTGTAGTTTCAACATTGAATTTTCCCTTATCCCTATAATTTTTTTTTAAGATGGAGGCGTAATGTTAAATTCCCCTTGGCCTTATACATTTTTCAACCTGGATACGTAATGTTGAATTCCTCCTGTCCCTATAGAGACCCATAATTTTAAACACATGGACATTTTTACCATTAAATTTCCCCTTGTCCCTATTAATTTTAATATGGCTGTCTAATGTTAAAATTTCCATGGTCTCCATATAGGCTCACATGGCCAATTTTAAATTCCCATTGTCCCCATATTGCCCCACATTACTATTGGCAGCATATCCAGTAAGATTCTTTTTCTTTCCTGGTTTCAGAACTCCAGTTGCCGCTGTTGGCAATTGCAGTAAATATTATGTATTATATCACTGGAAGTATGTCCAGGGGAAAAGAAGTGTTCTGCACGTGGACTTCTGTCCAGCTTCTTTGTCATCCAGTCAGATCTGTGAAGATTTATTCTTTGGGTAGCTTTTCAGTTTCTTCGACATACTGAAGGCCGCATATCTTACACGTGATGAAATAAATTACATTTTCTGTTTTGAACGTTCTGTTTGGACCATGTTTGTAAAAATTTTCTCTCGTCGCTGTGCTAGAGAATGTGTTGGTCTCCATCATATATTGATAGGTCTTGCACCTTTTATCACACATGGATCAGAAGGGGCTTGGCTTGTGATTGGTGTTAGCTTTGCTTTGACTAGGATGTATTTGAGGTTTTTTGGTCTGCGGTTGGCTACTACTGGTTTGTTCGGTAGCAGTGGCGTACTAAGGGTAAATGGCGCCTGGGGCGACGATGATGGCCCAAAGGGCCAGAATACGAGGCCCGAATTGTTATCATGTTATCAGCTGTTTTGGCGCCCTAAGACCTCTTGCGCCCAGGGCAACTGCCCCGTCCACTCCCACCCCGTTAGTACGTTACAGTTCGGGAGTATTACCTTTAGTGTGTCACAAGATTCCACTATGGGCCAGTGTTTCTGGATGATTTCACCTAATTTGGGGTTTTCTGGATGGTATGTCAGGATAAATGGTATCCTATCAACCTTTTCAGCAATATTTGCAATAGTTTTTGCATAGTCCAGTGTTGGCTTTTGGTCATGGTTTTTGGTAGAACCTGGCGTCGCTTAATTGTCTATTTGCTTCATTTATGTAGTCTTCCCTATTCATAACGACTACAGTGGAGCCCTTATCTGCAGGCCTGAATGTTCTAATTTTCATTGAGTGTAGGGCCTCTTTGCTCAAGTTAGAATATTTGCATGTATGGTTAAGTGTCGCTTTCAACATAAGCAATGAAGGCTTCTAGATCTTTTTAGTGGGATCTAACTACTTTTCTTTCGGAACATGGGTGGGTCGTGACAAATATCCCCCTCTAACTCACTTTGTGGCTGCAGAGCGAAATGGGCCTGGAATCTCAGTCTGCGGCTAAAGTCTCCAGTGTCCTTCTTGCATTTAGGCTACCTCTGTCATATGTCTTTGTGTAGGATACAGAAACTCAAGCCTTTCGATAACAGTTTTATTTCTGCCTCAGTAAGTTGTGCTTTTGAGAGATTAACCACCGAGTGGGAAACAGTTGAAGGAATTTACGTTGTGGATTGTTTATGTCTCTTCCTTTTGCGGCGATTCTTCTTCTTTTTCTAAGAGGATTTTTCATTGGTTGAAAGTTTTTAAGAGGATTTTTCATTGGTTGAAAGTTCTTCTGGACAGTGATTTGGTTGCAGGTTGAGTCTTTGAAGTTTTCTTTCCCTAACTTGGTTTAGCTTTACAGAGAGTCTCTGTTGATCCGTATTTAATTAGACAGTGTTGAAGTTGAAGCTAACTCCTTCTTAGTGTTTCGATGGTTGCTGATTTGACAACATCTTGATGGTTTTAATTTTCCCTTAAGTAGGGCTGTGCATTTCATGGACGCATCGTGGGTTATTTTACTCCATCTTATACTGAATCTGTTAGAGGTCTTGCCAATAATTTGGGGTTTGCCATTAATTTGAAGACCTTTAGTGACCGTGTTTGTTTCTTGAAAATAGTGGAAGAGAGTGCGGTGGTGCTTTAGATTTTTGTTGTGGAAGGTTTTGAGTACTTTCTATTTCGATTGAGACATAAGATACAGGACATAAAGGGTGTTAGATCATACCAAAGGTAGATCGAGCCATACGAGGTTGATAATATAAACAATAAAAATCATATGGAGAATAGTAGTCTTTTCAAGTGTACTGGATCCAGCAAGGGATCGCGCGTGTCAGGGATTGATTAAGATAAATACAACAAACTGACAATGAACAGCGCAAAACTAGTTTTCAACTAGCCTAAGCGATTTCAACTCTCATTGATTCTTTGTCAAAGGCAATTACAGAACAGCGACAAGACAGACAAAAAATACAACAAGAACAACAAGAACAATAACAACAACAACAACAACAAAATCATTGAAATTACAAAAGTTTTCATGATTATGTCTGATGGAAGTATTGTTTGAAAATCTTCAGTGTCGCACGTAATTGGTTTGAAGTGCGATGATAAAAATGGGAATTGAGTTGGTACTGACTGTTCTTAAAGGACAAAAGGCTCTCAAGGCCATCAGTGGGATTGGACAAAATTATAAATAAAATGGCAACATTTGAAAAACATATGGGAAACTGCAGTAGTTCTTTTTTATTCAAGTCCCCTTGATGGCGTTTGTGACAATCCAAACTTTTTATGGTTTTTACAAATCAGTTTTGTGAAATCTTGTAGATCTGCAGAAGAGCAATTACAAGGAGTACAAGGACGACCTGTATTTTATGCCTTCTTTTATCGTCTATACTCGCGTATAAACCGATACCATCTGCAGAATGCGCCGGCAGATCTGGGTCTATGCAGTTTGTAAGGAGTAATCAGTATAACAAACAAAACAGACCCTGATCTGCCGGCGCATTATGCGACGGCAGATCAGGGTCTATGTTGTTTGCATTTGGATACGGATTATACGCGAGTACAGACGGTAATTTGTATTCAAAGTGAGATGTTCTTAAAATTACACTCTTCTTCTACAATTATTGTTTTTTGAATCAATCATATCACTACACATGCTCTCCAATGTCTTCTTTGCAAATTGCAATAATCATGAAATATATCAAACAGCTTTTATTGTCGGGTCACCATTGTCATCCAGGGGAGGTAACTAATTAAAATACTGTGTATTATTTGTTCCTCTACACGAGTTACTTCCCAATAACTATCCAACCTGAAAGACCTCACTCATTTCATTGTCGAAAACCTGACAAAGACTTGTGTTTAAATGTTTTTTAAACATTTTGATAAGAGCGCTGATTCCTGGAAGCAATTGGTGTTACCTTTATGCATGATTTAATGTTACACGATTTTATTGGTAATAAAATTATTTTTACAAAACACATCAAAATAGTTTTGAATTTTGATATGCAGTTACAAACCAGTTTCGATGAAATTACTTTTTATCCCTGGTTCTATTCAATTTGACTGTTCGAATGACTTCGAGTTTCAAATCAACCACTGAGGGCATGTAAAAAAAAGCTTGCCAGTTGCTTCCCATGTGTTGGTGGTTCTTCCTCCACCAAACATACTAGCCACCATGTATAGCCTGTCATGTGCTGAAAAATGGCGTTAAACCCCACAAACCAAACATGTTCAATTCGTAGTCTACAAATAATACAGCTTTAATCAAGATAGACCCTGCTCTTCAGCAAAATATTTAAATACATTATGATGTCACAGTCTATTTGTCTGTTATACTTCTCTCCCAAGAGCGTTTGCATGAAACATTTAAATGAAGATTTAATTAATTACTTTATGGCACTGGCACAAATCAGTAAATTAAATTTATCTCGGAGATAAAGATTTTAGTCAAGACCAAAAGCTCAGACAATACTGACGTAAGTTTATTACTTCTATGTGTCTATCTTCAAGAGAGTTAAAGTTTATTCTGAATAAGGAATGAATACCAAATAGGCAGTTTATTCTGAATAAGGAATGAATACCAAATAGGCAGTTTTTATTTTTTTGCAACCAACTATGAATACATAGAATAAACTGATCAAGTACACCACTCCCTCATTATAATGTTGTCCATGGGTACCAGAGTATACTGCCTTATACCGAGACTGCCTTATAATGAAGTACATGATACATATACAGTATTCCCTCATTATAATGATGACCATAGGTGCTAGAGTATATTGCCTTTTACTGAGACTGCCTTATAATGAAGTACATGATACATATACAGTATTCCCTCATTATAATGATGACCATGGGGGCCAGAGTACTGCCTTATAGAGACTGCCTTATAATGAAGTACATGATACATATACAGTATTCCCTCATTATAATGATGTCCATGGGGGCCAGAGTACACTGCCTTAAAATTAAGTACAAGACACATACAGTATTCACTCATTATAATGCTGTCAATGGGAGATACTGCCTTATACTGAGACTGTCTTATAATGAAGTATATGATACACATACAGTTCTCCCTCATTATAATGCTGTCCATGGGGACCAGAGTATAATGCCTTATAATGAAGTATATGATACATATACAGTACTGCCTCATTATAATGCTATCATTGGAGGCCAGATTATACTGCCTTTTAACTCATTAACCCCTGGAGATTCTTTTCATTTTCGCCTGAAATGGGGGTAGGAAATGCATTTTTGGGGTTACTTCTGAATGCAGCAAAACACATCTGCTTAAGAAAGTTTTTCGTTTAGCCGGATGCTTAGGTGTATCAGAAACATTGTTTTTGATTGGCTATTGCGCTCGCGCATGTGCAGAAGGGTAAAAGTTGGACTTCTTTTTTTTTTTTTCTTTTTTTTTTTTTTCGTATTGGATCCCCGATTTTTGTGTCCTGGCCCCTTTTTACTCCAAATCTCAAACTTATCCTACTTTTTGCAAAGGTTCATCTGTCTGTGTGCAGTTCAGACCGGTCTGCTTTAGATCGAAGGCCAAAAAGTCTAAAATCCGGACACAAACTTCGGTTCCGGAACTGGCAATTTTTGACCTCCAAAAAATCGGGGTCTCAAAAACTGCATTTTCTTTGCTGTATTTTTTAATGCGAGTAGAAAGTCGACATTATTTGGTATCATTGTAGAGCTACATCTGTCTACTTTCCTGAAATACCATCCACTTTAGTGTATCCTAAATGATGTTCACGTTACAGAGCTCGGAAGTAGGGTACAACCTCACGACCCGTAAACGGGGCGCCAGGGGTTAATGAGTTAATGAAGTGTATGATACCTATACAATATTCCCTCATTATAATGATGTCCATGGGGGCCAGAGTATACTGTCTTATAATTAACTACACGATACATATACAGTATTCCCTCATTATAATAATGTCCATGGGGGCCAGAGTATACTGCCTTATACTGAGAAAATCCATGGTTGTCTCTGGGCTGCCAGCTTTGAAAAAATGGTTGCCCAGCAGATTATTTTGGTTACCTGGTAAATTACTGCAATTGCCCCATATTGCTGTAATCAAAATTATTTAAAAGTTTTTGTCATACATATAAACAGCACACAATACTTATAACTTTCAATCAGTCCTGCTAATGGAAAGTGTCACACATATATTTACACATTTATTTAATCTGTTTGATGGTGTTTTGAAGTCCAAAAAGTCAGCCCCCACATATAAAGATACTGATGGGTAACCAGACTTGTGTCTTGTTGTCCATCAGCTATCTAGTAGTTTCTCACCCTTGACCAGAAACTTATTCATTTTTTATGTTTATCTGAGTTGATATCATTACAGTTTGTGTTATCATTACTCTGATATTATTATTCCTGTATCTAAACTGAAAGGTAAATGCAAACTTTCCATGTGGGATTTTTGTTTAGTCATTACCCTACAAGCCAATATAGTATGCAACAACAATTGCAACTGGTTTGATTCTTTATACTTGCCATATTCCTTTGGCTAAAGTTAGCCAACAGAAACAAGTGTCATATGATCTACAGCAAGTGCCCATGTCTTCCACTGGCCAGTGGAAAAACGTATTACTAGATCACAGGCATTCAATGTGTCAAGTCAAAGATGAAAGACACCGCTACCATATGCTGGTGCGTTGACTAAAGATGAGAATTCGGTGGTCTTGTTTCTTTAAGGGTTCTTTCTGAGGAGCTAGTAGTATGAACTGCAATTACTTGATCAGATAAAGAGTATCCGACACGTGGAATAAACAATACCATTCGCTTACCATGTAATAATTTAGTGTGGCTTCTAAATGGTGGAAATCATCCAACACTCAATTAGGGAATCATATGACGATAATTCAGGCACCCTGCTAAAGGTACCCATTTAATGGTCAAATGTTTGCCTTTGGAAAAAATACAAAATTCCATCGTAATTTTTAACATGACCATTTTTGAACATTGGGGGGGGGGGGCCGAAGTGGGCTTTCAAATTGGGAAAAATGGTTGCTCGGCATGAATATTTAGTTGTCCTGGGCTCCCAGTCGAATGGATTTTTCTGCCCCTGGACATTTAATTTTGTTACACTTAATGACATGGGATCCATGACCATACTCGTCTTATAACAGGCACTGTGTTATAATGAAGGGCATTACTTTGAGGGACCACCATATGAAACATCACATCCTCTTAAAGACGTATGTTCCGTGGAAATTGTTGTCTCACATGTGTCTGTGTGTTGATGAATTACAACTGTATCTGATTTGCAAAAAGTGTAACAAAAAACTTTAACTTTGTAATGCCACTGCTGCAAAGAAAAGTGATGCCTAAGTCTAACCATGCTAACACAGGTGAGACAAAAAAAAACAAAACAAACAAGGCCAGACATTGTTCAAAAATTTAATCTCTCTGTCAACAACCATAATAATAATCCATTGCCAATTTCAAAAAGCCTCTAAAATTTAGACTTTTAGATAAGGTGATAAATGTTTATCAAGAGAAACCGGTACAGCAGAAATATGAAATTTGAATGAATTATGCTAAAAAAAAAAAAAAATGAATAATACAGGGCTGGGAAAGTGCAAGAATTTTCTACTTGTGTGGAATGAAACTTTACATGAAACTGTGCAAAAATCAAAATTATACCTTTGTTTCATCTAAACTTTAGAACATGTCTCATAAAATTCTACAACTCCAATATAGATTTTTTAACTTCTTCCAGGCTGCTAGATTTTTCCCAGCTCTGCAATACATAAAACAAGTATATTTCTTTCATCAAACACATACAAGTTCAACAGAGAACTGATGAATCTCCAGAAGCGAGATTGTGCCGCCCACTCATTAGAACAGAAATTTATGTAAATATCAAAGTCTGCATTATAGCACAAAGTTACACTGAAGAAAAGAACACAAATTCTCAGCATATACTCAACATTTCACACAAATTGCCATATGTACTTGCTTATAAATCAAGTCCAACTGCAAACAACATAGACCCTGATCTTCCATGGCATAATACACTGGCAGATCAGGGCCTACCGGTATGTTGTTTGTTCTACTGATTACTCCTAACAAACTGCATAGTCCCAGATCTGCTAGCACATTATTTATGCTATGGCAGATCTGGGTCTGTGCAGTTTGCATTTGGACTCGACTTATAAGTGAATATATATGGTAGATGAGAAATTTAAAAGTTATGACTATTTTAATTTCTGTGTAAGTTTTATAGTACTGTGACAACTCTGAAGGTGTCGAAACAGTCCAAACAAGCCATCTGGCAGGCTTTCAGCCTCACTGTAATTATGTAACACTCGTATCTAGCCAGCAATAGTTGTGTTCACCAGGCCATTGTTAGTTGAAATCTGTTGATGTCTGACTGACAGGTGGTAATAGTGGTGATGATCCATCAATTGTAATTCAAAATAACATCCCTTTACTGACATCATAAAATAAAAGAATTACTAGGTGTTTCTTTTCTTCAAATATGCGAAATAAAAGATACATAAATATCCCTCAGGTCACACAGAATACAGCTCTGGTAGCATTGCAACCAACTGTATATGGGTCAATATCTGTGTTGTTAAATTTTCAGAAGTTTCCTATTTTGCTAAATAAATATGCTGAAGTTTATAAGATTTCACAATATTTATCCAAAGATTTGATACAATAAAATGTAACAACTTACTCTTCAGATTCCCGCAACCAAATCACAAAAGCCTTATCCACCTCAAAAACACAATCTAGCCCTGTTTCAAAATCTTTCTTTAGATCCAGTATGTATGTATGTATATATATATATATATATATATATATATATATATATATATATATATATATATATATATATATATAGGCAAAATATCTCTGGTAACAATTTCACATAATCAATTAATGCATCAATGGATGATGCATCAACTATCACTGCAAAGTAAATGACATATGTTATAGGATGATAAGTGTGAATTCATTCAATTTTGTTGTTCCATAGAATTAATTTTTGTCAGTCTATAATGAGGATCATTTGTGAAATGTTGAAGTATTTAACTTTTTGAAAAATTGATATTTTTACATAGCTAAGGATCCAAGCAATCCGACATCACTAAAAATTCATAGACAGGTGTGCATTTTCTTGTGATATTCTTAGTTGAATATCTATCCCCAAGTAAGGGTCATTACATAGAGAAATATGAGAAAAAGTACCCAGTCAGTAATTGTCCATAAAATAATAGCTGAATAAGTACTTACATATTCATCACATTTGTACGGGTTGAAGACCATAGATTCCTCTTAGCAAATACACAAAGAAAAGTGTAAGTTGGTGAGTGCATTTTTTCACTATGACTCAATTATTGTGATCACAACAGTTTTTCTGCAATAGAAAGCCTGTGTGGCTGATTTACGCCAGGTCATAAATCACCAAATATTTCCCAAAGTCTCTTATACCATTTGATGACTTTATCATCATCTTTGACATAACTGTTATAACTGCAATTAATTAAATTGCACAAGAATTTTTCTTTTTCATATCTGAAAGTCCTTCTTCCAAAATTAATACAATCAATCAAAGGTAATGGATTTTCATAATGTATTTATCAGTTTGTCATAGATCCAAAATTGCTCACATTACAATTTACCTATTTAGGTTATATAATATTCCAACTAATATTTAAAATTTCATCACACGTATAGAATTTTAGGACATTGCTGAACTTTATTTCAGTACTTTAAGCATATTTAAAAGTGGCGTTGCAGGAAGGAATACTCAATATGAGCAGAAAAAGTTATCATGTTATTTACATAAAAAGAAATATATAAATAGATTTTCAGACTGGTTGGATGACCTTTAGAAGCTCACAATGTTTAATGGCAATAATACTACAACTAATAATTAATAATAAACACATGAAGTCTTAAGTTATACCAACATAAACCATTTCAAATGGTGCACTATACATTCAAACTCACTTTAATTTAGTAAGAAATGCTATTTATAGGGTTTAACGTCACTTCAGCAGAGTAAGAACAAAACTCAACATTATTTACAATATTCTAATATTTCACCAATATTTCAAAACCAAAAAAGTTAATTTCTTTTAAAAAAAGAAAGGCAGCCATCAATCCTACTAAAGGGCTGTGAAAAATGGCTTTTTACCCACACCCACATGACAACCAATGGTTATTTTTGCTGTTGTTGTGTATCCAGAACTATTATTATTCAATATGGCTTGAACAAAAACTTAAATTCTGTATGTTTTTTTTTTTTTTTTGGGGGGGGGGGGGGTAACCACGGCTGTCAGATTCAGAGCTAATCACCTGACATACACTTTAGACGACTTAGCCATGGATGCTTACACTACAAGTGGAAGACATTTTTTACTCTTATTGTGACAACAGATGCTGGACATTTTTCCACTTGTTTTATGAGCTGTTACCAGATTTTGTCAAAATTCTGTACAGCATCTATATTAGGATGTGCAACTGTGGAAATCATGCAAACAGACCTCCTTTTTGTGGAGCTACCTCTTATTTCACCAAGTGAAAAACACATTTTTTAGTAACTTATGTCTCTCTGAGAATACTCACACAATCACAATAACGTCTGGAAAATAAACTTTTCTATCTCCATAATCCAGCCCTCCTGAAAAGACTAAATAAATTTATCCTCTCTGTCAAAATGCCATGGTGACAAAGGGAAGAAACTCTTGCAAATTACCTCCCCTTACCACCGCTAGGTGGTTCGCCATCAACTATATGTTTACCAGTTTTAAGCTCAGCAACACATCAACTAGGATGTTCACATTTGTGGGAAGGCATGGGAGGGTTTTATATTAGTGTGATCGGGTAAGTATTGTCAGAGAAACAATTTACTAAAACAAAAATGTGCTTTCTCCTTCGAATACATTACCTGTCCATATTAACATTAGGAGAATAGATAATAAAAGGAGGAAATGTTGAGAATCCTTTCTCTACCACAGGCACCCTTCAAGGGAAGAATGGCTGGAGTCCCAATATGAAGGATAACCTGCTCTCCTATCATAAGAGCAGCACAACCAATGGTCATGTAACCCATGATGACCCTATGTGGATAAGAAAACAATGAATTCCTCTTACTGATAAAAGTTCCTGGTGAATCCAGCAAAAGCATTAAACCCATGCTCATGAGAAGGTCTGCTGAGATCAGCTGGGCCTGGTGGTCATCTGGGCCACAGTCAATGGACACACTAGATTCAATTCTTGTCTCTGCTTCGAAGCTAGATCATGGAGATAAAAACTCAAGAAGGTTAAACACCTGTGATCGTGGCTGTCTTAGCAGGTTTGGTCTTAATGGGATTTTTCTAGGAATGTCTATAACTACATTGAGCAGATAGTTCACCCTGGACTTGTCCTACCTGAGAGGGGGCTATCAGAATCACTCTTCAGTTCTGAACTCTCAATTTCTGTATTATTTTTGGTACCAAGATGAAGGATGGGGAAATAGGTATAGGCCCAAAACCCCTCCAAACTGACCAGGCTTATGGGTCTGGAAATGGGGATACAAAGGTGGGCAGTTTGTGATTCCACCTTGTTACAAAAATGTCTATCACTGGACAACCCTAAGTCCAAAAATACAATGAAAGACCAACTGATGAAATTGACCATTCATTGTGAAGGGTCTGGCCCCTTCTTGACAATGAGTTGGCCAGGACACTGAGCCTGCCATGAATGTGTCTGATCTGGATGGTTATCTTTAGCTGGGAGTACCAGCGCAGAAACTTCCAAGCCTGTATGCATACGTTGGGTGACTTCGTCCTCCCTTGTATGAGATGGGTCACCACCACTGAGTTGTCTGAGATGATAAGACTCCTTTCCTGTAGAGTTGATCCTTCCAGAAATGAAAAGTGTTGACTATAACCTTCATTTCCAGAAGGTTGATGTGATGAGGTAACTCATCTGGATCCCACTTGCCACTTACCATGGTGAAGCATGGCAACAGGTGGGCTCCCCAACTGTACGAACTGGTGTCCATACATACCATAACTTCTGGTTTGGGCTTTTCCAGAGGAATTCCTGCCATGAGCCTATGTTTGTTGTGCCATTGATGTGGGAATAATTTTATTTCCATTGTGATAATAACTTGTTCATCAAGTCGAACAGAAAAGAGGGGCCACTTGACCAGCAGGGCAATCTGCAAAAGGAAGATTAATAAAATCTGCTCCCACATTGAACAAACTGAGGAGCTGCAAAAAACTCCTGATGAAATCCACTCCCTGTTGGAAATTTACTCCACGAGTGCAATAAGACATGCCACATGTACATGAGGGAGACTAACGAGAATGACAGTGGTTGGAAGCTTCATGCCCAGGTGGACAAAATACTGGGATGGGTTAAGATCCAAATGGTCCCAGTTCACTAAAAGCCAAGATGACCTAAAATGGACAGAATATTGTCCCTGCCCTTCATAAAAATTGAATTTACCGTGTGTTTTTGGAGAATATTGTCCAGATACACTGCAGTCCCCATTGGCAAAATTGACCAGAATAGAACGATGACACATTTGATGATTTATGTAAATGCCCATGTACTGATGTTGAGATTGAATGAAAGTGGTAGGCAAACCAAAGGAACATGCGTGAAGCTGGGTGAATAGGGAGGTGAAAATATGTGTTGGCAAGGTCTATACCGACTGCAAATTTGTCCATTTTAATGAAAAGCCTGACTGACCGTGCCATTTCCATTTTGAACTTCAGCATGGCAATATATTTTCTGAACTAGCTGAGGTGTATGCACGGCTTTGGGCAATAGAAAAAGTCTGGAGAAAAACCAGAGAATCTGGTTTTTTCCAATGCCCACTTGTTAAGTAATGACCAGATCTCCTTTTGCAAAATTGACTTTCTCCAAGTCTGATGGCATGTCTGTCATGAAAGAGGAATACGAAAGTGGAGGGAGCTGGATAAATTAATCCAAAGCCTGTCTGAAACAACTTGGATCACCCATTCATTTTTGTGAAAATATAGTTTGATCCAATACTGGTGAAAAAGATGGAGTCTGGGGCCAACCAGTAGGATGTCTGCAGGTGGTCAGCGTTGTGAGTCAATGACAGTTGTTGGGAGGCTTGGGGAAAGAGAAATCTTGTTTCTTATCCTCTTTATTGAATTGACTCCTGAATTAAGGACCGTGTTGTAGCCTGAAATTCAACAGGTCAAAACTGTTGTTGTTGGGAAGTCTTCAGATGGAGTATGAGCTGGACAGTTGGCTCGGTTGCCAGGTGGATGGTATTCATGGCTGTTGGCTTGACAGTCAGCATGGAATGGCCCGTGCATATGGATCCGCACACCATGGAACTGTCGGCTGGTGTGCATTGTGGTTCACCGAAGTAATGGATATTTGGTCACTAGACAATAGGTACGGCTGATCAAGATCTGACAAATACCCCATGCACCCAGACTTACTGGCCCAAAGAACATACTTGGACATGAGGGGGTACTTATGCCCACTATGCCCACTTGACTGCCTATGATGGGGGGGGGGCCTCCCCCATTAAATCCAAACCATCCCTGGAAGTTTGGGACAGATGTACAGACAAAAACTGTCCCGAGGTTAGCAAGCAAATGTGTTGCCACTACCTGTCCCAGATAACATATGTCACTCTATCAGCATCTGGGAAAAATGTGTGAATGGAAACTCTGCATCTCTTTGTTCCTCCAATTCGCCAGATGCAATCATTGCAGTCAGCATCGTATGCATCATTTTTTATGGGGCAGAACCATCTTGGTGTCCCCCACTACACTTGTAACGAATGCAGTCTTTGAGTGAAGGATTAAGACATCAAACACCGCCTGAGACCTTACATGTCTCTCCTTGCTCTTGACACTTTTCCACAACAAAGTGGACCAGATGCCTTCTGACCATAATGCACAAATACTGCAGATTAAAGCTGTTGAACACTTCATGCAAGCAAGACATGTCTCATGTGTGCCTTCATTAGCTTTCAATTTCTGGCACTAACTGCATTTTGTCACCATTATTTAACTGAAATGACAAGAATGACAAATATTCAAAAAATATACCAACCTGTGTGCACAAATCACAATAACACTCATTAAAACAACCAAAAAAAAATACGTGCAGTGTGCACAAGTAAACAATCAACAACACACACCAATGATACTATACTGGAGCTCAAGATCAGAATACACAATAAATGAAGTTTGCAACTATGAAGAAAAAAAAAATACACAATAATAATTGGCACATGTAGCAACTACATTAATACACACAAAAATATCAACTTTCTGGATGGGAGGTCTTGCGCACTATGTTGATAGTATGGAGCAAAGCTTAAATCTGATGAACATCCATCTGGTTGATGGATAAACACCTAGGAGTGGTAGGTGGAGGTAATGGCTTAGAGTTTCTTCCCTTTGTCTATATGGTATATGGACAGAAAAGATGACTTTTTTCATCTTTTCGGAAAGGCTGGACTAGGGAGGTAGCAGAGTTTATTTTCCTAACGTTAATGTGACCGGGGAATGTACGCAAAGTAGAAACTCGACACTGAGGTTAATCTAGGGTGTGGATCGATGTACAGAAAAAAAGATGGGCACACCCAAGGATACATTGATGTCAAAGTGATTGCTATGTCAAACTTCTGTCACAAAGAGCCCAACGAAATTTGTGCAAAAAAGCCACCATATGCACAGCAATATTTCTGCATACTGGTAACATTTGCAAGCTCCACCTTTGTTAACTTCTATAAATCTCACCATACTTAGAAAACTTTTATTCAAACAGAGAGGGGAAATCGCCTTCCTATATTTTAAGTTTCAGCATGAATCTTGATGTACTCGATGAATCTTTAAACATCAGAAATTGCCATAGTTCTTCATATATCAAACATCCAACTGTGAGCAATGTAGGTCCAGATCTGCTGTAATGTACTGACAGACACAGACCTATGCTGTAATATACTGAGTCACAGGTCTATGCTGTAATGTACTGACAGACACAGGTCTATGCTGTAATGTATGGACAGACACAGGTCTGTGCTGTAATGTACTGACAGACACTGGTCTATGCTGTAATGTACTGACAGACACAGGTCTATGCTGTAATGTAATGACAAAGTTATATGCTGTAATGTGCTGACAAAGGTCTATGCTGTAATGTACTGACAGACACTGGTCTATGCTGTAATGTACTGACATACACAGGTCTATGCTGTAATATACTGACAGACACAGGTCTATGTTCTAATGTACTGACAAAGGTTTATGCTGTATTGTACTGATAGAAACAGGTCTATGCTGTAATGTTCTGATAGACACAGGTCTATGCAGGTCATTCTACATCTAGTCTGGAGATCATACACTGAGCCCGATTTTGAGGCTGAATTTCTGTTGCCAGCCAAAAGATATGACCTTTCAAAAGTATTGACATTTCAGATGGAGCAAAAAAAACAACCCTCAAGCTCAAACTCAAGCCACGAGTTTTATGACCTTCAGGTCCTGATTTCAAGCACACAGTATAGTTTTATGATCTTCAGGCCCTGATTTCAAGCAAGCAGTATAGATCCTGATCTGCTTGCATTTTAAGTAACAGCAGATTTGGGTCTAAACTTTTTGTCACAATGTGTGCTTTACCCATAGTTAAATCTGGTATCACAGGATTTATGATTGTAAAGTATTAGTCGCTGAGTTATGATAAGTTTTTTTGCGCTTTATTATAAAATAGAAGAATCTTCACCTTTTTGGTTTATGGATTACTGCTGTTAGTGTTTCAAAGTCATATTAGTTGTAAAACTGTGAAACATCGAACAAATGACTGTGATGTACTTGGCAGTTGCCTACAAGTACACTGGAATATGAATGTGGGGGTGAAATAATCAGCAATAATGGCATAAAGGGTTAGCATGTCATATAGCATGTCATTGCAAAAGCATACATCACAAAGAAAGCATACATCATATCACACAACATCAACAACCAGAGCACCCCTTGCTAGTAGACTGTTCCAAATAGGCCTGCACTTAGTAGCATTGTATCTCTCACCAAGGTTCCAGTAGCTATCACCATACAGAAAGAATATTTAAAAAAAACGATTTTAAACAGGTTAGGGATCTGTATTTCTCAGTAACATAATATTTTCTCAGAAATGCTGAATAATCATGGTGCGACTTATACTTTAGAAGTCTCAGTGTGTGTATTATTCTATAAGGCAACCAAAATTAACACATGAAAAAAGCTCAACCAAAATGTAAATTTAATATTTTATTTCATGTTTTCATTTACTTAAATTAGACATGCACTAAAATGTATTTATGCTGTAAGAGATGTTATTGTGAGTGTGCCATAATATTACATTACAGTGCTTCATCGCTGTAGTGAAGCTAGCTAAATCTTATACCTGATTAATATACCAACCCCACCCTCCCCCTCACCATCCTAGACATGGAAACATATGATAAGTGGCTATAAATAAGTTCTCACATTTTGACAATCCTATAGTCTTCTATGGTAAAAAATGATAATGTTCAAAATGTTTTTTATTTGAAAGATACAAGTACAGTTTGCAGTCAATTTGACCTATTTAGCAAGGCATGGATTTTATACTGACAAATAAGTATCTCAGGTTAAATTATTGGGCAGCCACATAAAGGAGGAATATTACAGAGTCTCACAATATCATTTTTAAATGTCAAATTGTTATAAGCACAATTTTAAGAGAATATCAACAACTAACTATAAAGAAGGTTAAGTTAATCCTACACAGCTTCATATTTGTATCAAAAGCTTACTGAGGGATAATAGTTGAATACAGTTGAATACTTTGAAACTGAATCCAACTGAATTCATTATTTCTGCAACAGTTTCAACAACAAAAAATGAGTCATTATTTTTTTTTTTTGAGGGTTACTCAGCATTGGAGGAATCAACTGCCTGGATGCATGGGACAAGTTTAGAAGCCTGCTGAAGATGTGTACTTCAACATAAGAATGCCTGATAGGTATGCTTTTTATTTGTGAAATATTTATATTGCTTTGTTTCTAGACAACATTCTTACTCACAGTATCAGTACTCTCATGATTGCAATATTTAGATATTGAAGTCTTTGTGATAGCTATAATTAATACGCTTGTGTTCGTTAAACAATTCTGAGTTGTCTAGAATTTAGTGTACCAAATATTTCACAAGGAAACACATTAATAATAATAATAATAAAATAATAAAAAAAACTCATGGATATTAAATTACAATACATCATGTGTTATGGGAAGACATTTACATCAACTTAATGTCAGAAGAATTATAAATTTTTTTTTGTAGAAAACCCAACTAAATCATATAAATCATCATGGTCTTTCTCTTCTATGTGAGGTCCCATGAAAGCGCTCTGGTTATGCGCTGGTCATGGACAAATAAAAAAAGTTCATTATGACATCTGTAGTCATTTATACAATGAAAAAACCCCACAAAATATACATTTATTTTGTTTTAACTTGACAACATGTAACATATAAAGACCCTTTCATATGAATCTTTGAATGATTTGGTTTATACTGAATTTGTTATCAGGCAGCCTAAAATGGATTGGTTCATTAGTTAAGCAATACTTTGGTTGACCTTGTGCTTTCTGTCAAAGCACAATGCTGTAAACAGAAAGTAAACACTCCATAGTGATGTTGATGGTCTACACTTGACACATGAATAAATGAATAACAAAGAAGAGGATAATCTTAAAGATCATTCAATTGGTTTGTGGTTTTATGGGCTTAACGCCATTTTTCCGTACATGATAGGCTATACATGGCGGCCAGTATATCTGGTGGAGGAAGAACCCGGGAAAATCCCGGGAAGAACCACTGACCCATGGGAAGCTAGCGGCAAGCTTTCTCACATAACCACATTGGCCGAGCCCAAGACTCAAACCCACATGGACAGAGGTGAGATGGCAGTGATCGGTAAAGGCGAGCGCCTTAGACCACTCGGCCACCCGGGGCCCCGATCATTCAATTAATGCTGACATAATCCATTGACAGAGTTTTTCTACAGTTAATGAAATCGTTATCCTTGTGACTGTGTATACAAACTTGTTTCCAATACTTTGTTCTGTTTTAGAGACAAAAACAAAATTACAAAAATGAGAAGTAAGCTGATTAATAACAGCAACTAGAATAATAATAATAATAATAATAATAATAATAATACTAATAATAATAACAACAACAAACACCACCACCAAAGGACCAAAATCAGGGACTAGTAATAATTTACACATTTATTCATAATATTAAGGACAAAGCAATATTTACAGTCCTCTTGTTCGTTATACATTGCACATTTTTCAATATCTTGGATTGAATCCAAATTGAAACAATGAACAATATATTTATTATAAAGGCAGTCACAAATCCAAAGTTGGTATTTTAAGAAAAGAGGCCATAGAAGGATAAATATATTTTATTACATGGAAAAAAACAATGTATATGGAGAGATTTTATGCTGGGCAAGTTGATTTTATTGCCGAGTAGGTAAAATGTTTTTTTTTTCTCGTCCAGAAGGAAAGTGGGAAAAAAGTAAGTCTTGGGACACAAAAAAATGATAATTTTTTGTTGTGTCCTAAGACTTGCATGCACGTAAAAAAATAAAAAATGTTCGGTGTCCCAACATTTATAGACACAAAATATGTCGAGGGGAAATTGGCAAGATCGCCATATGTCACACAGCAGTGACCAGCTCATTCAATAACCATGTCAATAAACTGTTATAAACTACTATGATTGTTTTTTTGTTATTATTTTGCATGTGCATATTTTCTGATTTCTCAAACATGAAGTAAAATAAAGGTAAATAAAGACTTCATAATTCATGGGCCGCTTACATTTACCGGAAGACATGTACTATAGTGTACAGTACTTACACAGTGCAAATCGTGCTTAGGGTCACTTTTATCCTTGTTTATTCCCCAAAATATTACATGCAGATTTTGCTTTATTCATCTTTTTACCAAATCACATTCTTACAGGTTACATTTAAGAAAGACATCCATTGCTGTTTCAATTACTTTGATCCCGCACTCAAGAGTTACTGTTTTTCTATGGTATAAGCAATCTTACAAAAAGTTATGTACTCTATATGAAAAGACACACATGTTTAATTATATTAGGCACATAACCAGCATATATTCACAAAACTGTCATATATTCATGAAAGAATGATCATAACATAGGTTAAAATTCTGAATATAGATTGACTAAGATCATCATTGATCCATTTTAGTTTTGTGTTTTGGCTTAACAAAATCATAATTTTTGACACATTTTTCATTCCACTTTTGATTTTGGCAAGCTGGCTGTTTCAGCATCTCCTTTTGTTTATAACAGGCGGATTTGCCTTTTGTTTTCCAACAGCAATCCAGGCCAGTTAATTGTTAAACCCCGAGATTGGTTTGGGTAAAGAGGGAATTTTGTCTGGTGGCAATGCCGGTACTTTGAAGTGTAATTGACTATTACTCCTTAATATTAGCATGATTACCATAGCCGAGTATATAGGTACTTATTTAAGGTCGCTTACATCAAAGCAAACTACCACCAATTATTAACGGTATTACAATTATGTTCAAAGCATTATTTCTGAAACTTCTTTATAGTATTTCAGAGATATTATTTAAGTATAGTGCAGTGGTGCCTACGATTCAAATCCAAGGGATGTACTTCATTCAGTGCAAGTTAAAATCTTCAATGTACATGCAGTGACGCCATGATGTAAACATGCTCACTAAATGCGATCATTATTCAGAACACTATTTTTGTTGTTGTCATACTGATAACACATTTTAATGAGTTAGGTATTTACATTTTCAAGACAAAAAAACCCCATAATGACTGGTGACTTTTCACAATTTTAATGCAATAATGCATAAACTGACAACAGTAAACTAGAGCACAAAAGGGAGAAGTTACTGTTAATTGGGTACAACATCAAGCTAATGCTCAATTCGTCATTGTCCAATCAAATTATACATATTTTAATTAGGTAGAACTAATAAAAAAACAGAGGAAAATGAAACATATTTATTGACTTTTTAAACAAATTATATTAATTTAAAACATTTCCATCTAATAATTCATAATGATAGTCCCTCAACAACCACGAAGTCATAAAAAAAAAAAAGATGTTATGATCGATAAAATACACCGATCGATCAGTAGAAAAAATGTCTAAGGTGTCCCAAGACTTCTAGTACATGAAAAAATTGCTTTCATTTTGTGTCCTAACTTAACTAGGTCATAAAAAATTACTTTTAAAAATAATTAAGGGTGTCCCAAGACTTACCATCATTATGGTATTATAGAAATCTATGGCATTTTCAGATGCTGGGATATACTAGTGGCCACTTATTGCATGTAATACATGATTCCTTTGGAGCTCACAAATTCTCCGACACAGCAAGGGACTATAGCAGTGTTTACTATTGAACCACAAATACAATCAAAATAATGAACCATTCTTGTGTAAGAAATGGTCTGAGTTTTATGGCTGAGAAATTGGGTTACTGATAGTGTATGTATTAACACATCCCATATATGCTGGTAGAACTAAATACAATTTTAATTAAGCTTAAATCTCATTCTGCTTTGCAGATTGCGATTTATAAATCATGATATTTTCTGCAGACATAGTAAAAGTCCTTGTACACACAGTTTAAATTAAAAATATTCAACCTCGGCATTATGAAGTTAGTTTACAACTGCTGAGTTGAGTTTCCATTCCAAGTAGCATTTTCATCATCATCATCTTTAACATCTGTAAGACGATGCATATTGCCTCTCTGCCTTACTTGCCTGGAAAAAAAAGGACAAGATTTTAAAGATGGTTGACCTGGTGGCCAAACTGAATGTATGATGGCACCTTTTCATTTAGAACCAAACTGACCACATGATAATGTATGTGTTCAATTTCATAACAATTGTCACCAAAGTTTTTGAGGATTAATGCTTAAAAACATGTCATCAGATGGATGCTGCACAGATCAACACTGGATAATTTGGCAAACATTGGATGACTGGGCAGCTGCATAAGATCTCCTGGTCTTATACCAGTGGAGCTACAAAAAATGATTTGTTAGAGAGTGGAGAGCTCACAAGAATTTGCAGGCATCTAAAGTGTATGTCAATATGGTCACGTAGGTGCATTTACTCAAATTAAATTAAATATTAATTGTTGTTCTAAAATTTAATACTAATATAGTTTAATCAAAGTCTATTCAATCATAATTGTTTAATGCTCCGCATCTTAAATGTCATAAAAAAAACCTCCTGACGAAAATTATTGATTGCTATGGAGTTTTATAATGGTGGCTGGGTACTAAACTGGGTCATGAAAAGAGGACATCGGATCGATCATAACAAATAACAGGGTAGTACAAATATTTTTCAAAACATGCGCAGGTTTCACTGTGACATCACATCGCATGACATTCAATCTGGTTTGAACTGGATCACATCTTTAGGCTGACCTCGTCCAAATATGTCCACATACTTCACCATTGATTTTGCCGTAAGTATTTCTTGGGACTTTTTTAATAATGACTTTCCAAGGAATATTGATGTGTGAGGATTGAAATAAAGTCAATAATTGCCATTTAAAGGTATGTGTAATCAAATTCACACCCATTACTGAAATAATCAGTATTGATCGCCTACATGACCTGTATGACTTGTACTTTATCAAAAGTCAGTGTTGTTAAGATTTGCTAAATAAGCCCCTACAAGTAGATCACAGCAACCCTGTTGTGGTGCATGATATTTTTTCATCCAAAGATACAATCATATTACAAGTTTGGTGGTAACAGGTGAAAAGATATTGTAACTGGAAACCATACCATTTAATACAAAATGTGGATGTGAGACACCTTTTTCATCCCAAGGTTAATCCACATTGCAAAAATTTGGTTTCAACTGGTGCACTGAAAGGAGAATACAGCCTAGACTGAGAGGACAGCTGGAAGATATTGTTACAACTCTATGGTCTAGAAAAATGTAACAGAAAGAAAGTGAAACCAACAACTCAAGTAAAAATCAACAAGCAATTTATTTCTAGATAATTAAGATGAAAAATCAAAAAGACACTTACAGTAATGTGTATTAAAATCCAAATAATCCAATAAGAATTAGTGTTCTAATCACAAGTCCTAAATATAGAATGTTCTGAATGCACGGGTATCCTTGAATGTTGTGATATGCCAATGGTCTTTAAAGTCCTTATGTACTAGTAGTCTTTAATGTGCTGATGTCAAAATGAAGTACTCCAAAATATCTCTGAATAAGTTCACATAAATTCCAAAATCATCAATCAAAAATACAAAATCCAAAAGGTTTATGAGCACTGTTATAATCCAATGAATATTCTAAATAATTCGTCTCTTTGAATTTGGAATGACTTTCCACAACTGTAATAGCTCTTTACAAGACTGAGAGTAATGTCAAAACTGAAAAACTGTCCACTAAACATAGTATATATAAAGATTGGTCACATGACAATGTTCTAGAATATGTGTCATCTTAATGGAATTTTACTTGTATGTATGGACATGACTTTTTACACATAACTCTAAGGATTTTCCAGTTTTATATGTAAACAAAATCAACCTTGACCTCAAATTCAGTAAACATTTTGTTTATCAAAACTATCCTTTAGCTCAAATCTGAAGTAAACAACCTAATTCAAGGACACTAGTTAAACATATTTTTCCTGATAAACAACATTAAGATTTAAGCAAATATTTAAGTCAAGAAACATTTATAATTTCATAAAATATCTATAATATTATATAAACATCATACATAACAATATACACACAGATGGAGAAATTGTAAAAAGTATAACAGCTTTTTCTTCAAGTGGGGATATAAAAATCATTGGAAAGTCATTCTGATGGTAGAATATTATAGATGTATAGTATATATTTTTTTAAGTAACTCGTTTTAGCATATTTGGAGGATTTTGAAAAATGTACAAATTTAATCCTGCAAAACATTTTCATTGCCAAAATCTGCAATGCAAACTTCTGAAATCCATGAATATTGGGTATTCCTCTATTACTGTGACAGCTGTCATGAATGTACATCCAGAAGTGTGAAATTTTCTACCACATAAATGTGACGAGGTCTACATGATAAGATTTACATGACGAGGTCTACATGATAATAACAAGGTTTAGAAGCAATTACATGAATATTTTTATAATATTTTCTTAATGTATTAATCAGAGTTGCAGTCATAGTTGACATGTTAAGATTTCTCAATTTTATTACAAAATACTCCACCAAAGAAGAAATTAAAAATTACTGACCAACATATTAGCAACTGTTATTTTTCATTAAGTAAAGAAATTTAAATTCAATTAGAATACATAGATACACAGTTATGGTCAAATGAGTTAAAAACTGATGCTGGATAGTAACATTTTTGTGAAAAACTGACTTTTGAATACACTGAAACCACTTTGATGTATCTCCTTTTCAAAGGGACTGTTGATGCATTTTTAGAGAATTTTAACATGGAACAATGGATAGAAAGCATGTTATCTTTATATGGTCAGATAAAGTTATCAACTTTGTAATTATTACACATATAAAAAGGGCATAATAACAATTGTTTTGAATTGAGACAAATTTAAATGTTGATGCATGCATTGTCTCTAGGAGCAACTGAATGAAATGAATATAACTATTATATAGCACATGCAGCCTCAAAAACTATTATGTTCAGCATTTACTTGTATTTTGTATGTGCATGTTATCTTCACTATAAATAGGGAAATGTACATGACTTTTATCTATTGTACACCTGTGGTTCAATAGCCATTGAAATTATTCTCTTCCAACTAATACAATCAATCCACATGCTTCTGATTAATGGTCAATGCTTATAATGTTTGTTGTCAAGAATACATGTACACAAGCATTTACAGCTGACCTAATTCAGGACAACAGTAGGCAAAATTTGGGATATCTTCTTAACACTAGAACTTTGCTATAGTGCACTTTACCAGTGTTTAATTTAAACAAAGCCCCTCTGTTAATATGATGTATTTAAAGGTTTCCATGTCAGAATTCAATAAAAATATGTACAGTCCCTTCAACTTTTACATATACAAGACAAAAACAGTTACATACCTTGATCCTTCTGTACTCGAATCCGCTTGTCTTCTTGTAAAGGCATACTCTTGAGAAGTTTGTGGACTGGTAGAGTTGGGGCTTCGAGAGTTGGGGTCGCTCTGAGATGATGTACCACTTCCACCAAATAGGAGACAGTATAGATAACAAAATATGCGCCATAACAGCATGACTGGTGTCAAAAAGAGGGAGACAACTCCTCCTGAAGATTCTGAGTTTATGTCTGGTGACCTGCTCTGTCTGGTCTGTGGAAACAATGAAAAGAAAAATGAAAAAAAATACCAACTTGATTTATGTTTGCAGAACACACATGCCCCCAATGCAGACCAAATAAGCTGAAGTAAATACAATTTTTAAAAAGTAGAAAAAAACTGAAAAATTGCTATAATAGCATGAAAATCTAATCAGGTCATCTACATATGCATACCAACATATATATTACAATTTCATTTGTCTACCTCAAGTGACTTTTGCCATATCTTACAAACAAGGTTTTTGTCAAAACGTTCAGATATGAATAACTAGATATGTGCCCATACAACATGGATGCCCCTGCCAATATGATGCAATTAAAGGGCAAAGTTGTAAGTGAATCAGGGGCCATAACTCCATAACATTTAACCACAAAACAGTAAAAATTATGCTTGACTTAGGTCTTCTTAATATAAATCAGGCCAAAACTCTTTAAAAGTTTGCTGAAAGATGGTGAAAATCAAACTTGACATAGGTCTTTTGAATGCAAAGCCTCGTTCCAAATTTGATTTCAAATCATTAAATCCTTCAAATGTTACTGAACAGAAATGAAATGGAAGGACAAAGTTCTAAGTCGAATAGGGTAATAACTCCATACAATTCTGCCAGAAGATAGTGAAAACTGAATCTGACCTATGTCCTATGACTGTAAAGTCTCATACCAAATTTTACTTCAATCCACGAAGTCCTTCAAAAGTTACAGAGT
Organism: Margaritifera margaritifera; assembly: GCA_029931535.1. NCBI lineage: Eukaryota > Metazoa > Mollusca > Bivalvia > Unionida > Margaritiferidae > Margaritifera > Margaritifera margaritifera. Next base: position 237,489 of record JAQPZY010001382.1, on the reverse strand, counting down.
GGAAATGAAATGGAAATAAAAACTAAAACATTGCTGTAATGGCCTAAAAATCTAAATCATCTACTTATGGCCATGATAAAGTTTGTAAAATTTAATGGCTTTAATAGCTTTTTGTGCTATTGTTCTAAAACCAATTTGGAAATTACAGATGAACAGACATACAGATGGACAGCAGAAAAACTGTATCCTCCATTCTAATATTGCAGTGGGGGCACAAATAAGAGAAACCTAATTTACTGCATCAGTTCAGTTGGCAAATTTGTATTTGCAACAAAACAAAACTTAACTTCAAGCTGATAATTTGATTTGGAAAAATTTCCATTGGTAATGCAAATTAGAATAATGTTCTTTTTACTTGGATTTTTTTCTGATGCTTACTAAAGTTGTAAATAGCATCACCAATGTTTGCAAAAGCTCAAAATTATTTAACTCATTTCATAAATTCAATATTAAATCATTACCCATTTGAGATTCTCTATATCTGCATGTCACATTTTCATTAAGCTAGATGGTTTTGGTTAAAAATTCTTTCTCTCTTACATATGTGTGTCTATTGCTTTTCAATAGACAGTTTTTATTTTAGAATAAAAGCAGGGTTTGAGGGGTCAACATTTTTCAATAAATTATGAAACTGATTCTTTTGAAGTATCATTGTACATGTGCTAAATATTAGTATTAATTTTACATGGGACAGGTTAACCTAATGCGCCTTTCTGAATATTTTGTCATGATAAATTCTGTATGTACAACAATTCTGGACCTGCAGCAGGAAATCGACAGACAACACACCTGAAATTGCAGATCCACCCACCCTCTATTTATTATTATACACAAAAAAAATGACAGACCTAATTTTGTTATATATTTTGTGATATACAAGTATATGAATATTGTCTGTTTATTTTTGAAAAAAGAATAAATAAAAAAAAATTACTCTCATGAATGTTGCATGAATAAACTTACATTTTCTTCAAAAGCACGGCTTTTTTTGTTATCTAAGTATGAGATATTTGTAACATGGTACTGCTAGTTTGTTTCAACCTTTCAGATGCATCATGAGAATGAGACTCAAATAAGACTAAACTGAGCTGATTGACAGGAATATTGACAACAGCTTGCAAGAATTATACTGGTGTCAGCTGATTGTTAGGAATATGGACAATAGCTTGTGAGAATCATACTGGTGTCAGCTGATTTAAAGGAATATGGACAATAGCTTGTAAGAATCATACTGGTGTCAGTAAGCCTGCACATATCTGGATATATTTCTGCCAAAATCACAGATTAAGATGGACAAATACAAGTGACAATTGAATATTATTAATATTATTAATAAATATTTTCAAACTGAAGGATGAAAAAAAAAAATGAATTGATACATGACAGTTAGCATATACTTTCATAAGAGTGGTTAGATACAGAATGCCATTTCACTGTATTGCTGCTATTAAAAGGACTCATAAGTTGATAACAAGTTTCATTTCAAGAGATGGTATCATTACATATCTCCGTTATGCTTTTATACAAATGTTCAATTACATGTAAATCCTGGTTTATATTTGTATGTTCCAGCTACTTAAGTGTAGTTAATAAGTCACAGTTTGAAGGTGAGTGGCAGAATTCTGGAAATCAAGGGTTGGAAGTTACAAAGAAGTAGCCGATTGCAGCCTCTGATGTGAATCTTGTTGTACAACCCAGACATCATCATAATTATCCGTGGCACATGATGTTGTCTCATCTTTGACTGCAAAGAGCTACATATGAAGTAAAATACTGCGGATGGAATATAACAGGTTTGGCTTGAGACATACTGTATATACTCGCGTATAATCCTATACTAACTGCAAACTGTATAGACCTAGATCTGCCATCGCATAATGCACCAGCAGATCTGGGTATATGCAGTGTGTAAGGAGTAATCAGTAGAACAAACAACATAGATCCTGATCTGCCAGCGCATTATGCAACGGCAGATCATGGTCTATGTTGTTTGCATTTGGACCCGGATTATATGCGATTATATACCTTTATATCATATCCATACTGGAATAGAAGTATGAATATGTATTTTATTACTGGATGGATGTTTTGGATTCTGAACAAGATGTGCAGCACAGAGGGGTTTGTTTATCCCCTTGTTCAATACCTACATTTAATAGAGACTAGGATGTTTGCTCAGAATACTCTTGTAATTTGTAAACATTTGCATAAATCTCTGGAAGATTTTAAACGATTTATAAAATTTTGGATTAGGTTTAGAGTACTAGTCTAACTCAATAATTGCAATTCTGTCCACATGTCAGGGTAATTGCAGACTGCAACAACATTTTGCCAATACAGAAGATTTTTTATCTAACTTCCTGTGTTTTGGTTTTCATTTAAATTTGTTTCTTTATATATGTAATATATATATATATATATATATATATATATATATATATATATATATATATATATATATATATATATATATATATGCGTGTGCTTGCATTTTCAAGAATGATAAAGAGACAAAATAAATGCTTATTTATTTTAATTGATTTTATTGACAGGTAAGGCTTTTTGCAACATGTATACTCCCTTTTTTCAAGAATAGTTATATTGGTGGACAAGTAATCATTAACTTCACACAAAAGATTCACAGCAATATGCACCCAAAAACTCCAGAACTTGGGTCCACAACATTTTGTGTCATGAAGATTTTACCACATTGCAGCAGGCCCTAGCTGAAACAAACCTCCCTATTACCAGTTTCTGGATAGAACAAACACCTGCTTTTGATTTCTAAAGTTCTATGAATGTTAACCAAAAATATCTTACTTAGACGTATACCCTGCCATAGCAAAAAACTGAAATGGACCTAAAGTTTTGCATTAATGTGATGGACCTCTGTATTTATCCTAAAACTTGGTAAATTTGTGTATAATTCTCATAATACACAGTACTATTCAGTGGAACAACAATGACCAATCCTGAGGGCACCAGAGGAAGGTTCAGGAATGACCTTGAAATGACATCAATCTCAAAACTTCTTACAACCAATTAATGGTTCTGTAGGATGTTGTTTCTTGCCTGCAGAGTGTGATGATTGACTCCACTGTATCAGACTTGCCAAAAATTCTAACTAAAAACTTCATCACAGAATCGGAGCCTTGATGCCACCATTGCTATTGAAAAGTGATACCTATACCTTATCATTACAGCTGGCAAAGCAAAAATTAAAATCTAGGACTAAAGAACTTTGGTACCGTATATACTCACTTACAAGTTGAGTTCAACTGCAAACAAAATAGACCCTGATCTGCCAGCACATCATGTTGTTTGTTCCACTGATCATTCCTAACAAACTGCGCAGACCGAGATCTGCTGGTACATCATGCGATGGCAGATCTGTGACTATGCAGTTTTCAGTTGGATCCGACTTATAAGTATGTATGGTAGATTAAAATTTACTGTAAAATTTATCATAAAATATTATATGAGTTTTTGTTTTCTTGGGAATACAGCATAATACTCACTGGAACAGCAATAATCACAGCTGAAGGCACCAACTGAAGGTCAAGGAATGACCTTGACATGTCCTCTTCTGTGAAGACCCTTTTGGGGAAAGTTGTCGATAGAGTTGGAAAGGCACCAGTTTGCTGTGGAAAGTGAAAAATGGGAGTAGTAGTAGCAGCAGCCGCAGTACATGTAATAGTATTAGTAGTCATGATCACAGTAGCAGTAGTAGTAGTAATAGTAATACCAGTAGCAGTAGTTATGTATTCATTAAATAGGCTATTTTTATGAGGCTATCAAATAAATGGAGGATACATTTTGAATGATCAAATCTCCATTAGCATCCGTTATATTTAGTATAACTTAAAACCTGTACCAGTAGTTTATGTTTTGTCATTTCTATAAATATTTATTTTACCATAAGTTTACAGTATGATACAATGTTGAAATGCCAAATATTTATTGTTTTAACATAAGTTTACAGTATGATACAATGTTGAAATGCCAAATATTTATTGTTTTACCATAAGTTTACCGTATGATATAATGTTGAAATGCCAAATATTTATTGTTTTAACATAAGTTTACTGTATGATACAATGTTGAAATGCCAAATATTTATTGTTTTACCATAAGTTTACCGTATAATATAATGTTGAAATGCCAAATATTTATTGTTTTAACATAATTTTACAGTATGATATAATGTTGAAATGCCAAATATTTATTGTTTTAACATAAGTTTACTGTGTGATACAATGTTGAAATGCCAAATATTTATTGTCTTACCAGAAGTTTACTGTATGATATAATGTTGAAAATGCCAGTATTTTGACATAACGATACAAGTGAATCTGATACAATTCCTTATTTCTACAACCAATTTTAAGATCTATGGGAACTCTTGAAGTAGAAACTCACATATGGACACTTACTGTACATTACGAAAACGTACATGTACATATAAAGTATTCATTAAATCTATCTGTAAATGTATGTGACAACCTGTGGAGTACATTGTTTGATGAAACAGGTAACTCTGTCAGCTTGATTCTTCTTCATTTAATGGGAACAATGGGATCAGATCGACAGTTTCATAAAATGGTTATTATTATTGGTAGATGTTGTTCATAAAACGTTACACAAAAATAAACAAAGATGGTAGACCACTCACAGATTCCTTGGTTGTATATACAATAGTTTTCTCTCATGAAATGAGAGAAAAAACTGACCTTGTTACGTGTTTTTAATACACCAAAATTAGTCAATTAAAGCTATAAACAGAAAACTCCAACATAAGCTAACCACAGAAATCTTTAAGTCAGAAAGATTAAAAGAACCAACAAAAACTTAGTGCTGCCCGGGCACTTGAAAACTGTTCCAAATTTTTTGAGTTTGTTTAAGTTTACTTAAAAACAACTGATCATAGATTACTTGAAAACAGTAATCTATGATCAGTTCTTTAGAAATCTATTTTTATAAATTCATTAAATTTATGATTATCCCTAAGCTTACTTTTGTGAAAAATGTATGGTGGCTCTAAGAGGTTATTCAGATGGAAAGTTTTATACTTAAGTATATCAAGTACTTATGACAATATCATAGAGGCTCCATAAGGGTTCTCCTGATGATATTAAAGTGACTCAAGTGCTTACTTGTGATAAAATCAGTACTTGTGACAAAATCCTAATGATATTAAAGTGACTCAAGTGCTTAATTGTGATAAAATCATTAAGGGGTTTTCTTAATGATACTGAAGTGACTAAAGTGCTTACTTGTGACAAAATCATTAAGGAGTTTTCTTAATGATATTAAAGTGACTCAAGTACTTACTTGTGACAAAATCATTAAGGGGTTTTCTTAATGATATTAAAGTGACTCAAGTACTTACTTGTGACAAAATCATTAGGGGTTTTCTTAATGATATTAAAGTTACTCAAGTACTTACTTGTGACAAAATCATTAATGGGTTTTCTTAATGATATTAAAGTGACTCAAGTGCTTACTTGTGACAAAATCATTAAGGGGTTTTCTTAATGATGCTGAAGTGACTAAAGTGCTTACTTGTGACAAAATCATTAATGGGTTTTCTTAATCATATTAAAGTGACTCAAGTGGTTTCTTGTGACAATATCATTAATGGGTTTTCTTAATGATATTGAAGTGACTCAAGTGCTTACTTGTGACAAAATTATTAATAGGTTTTCTTAATGATACTGAAGTGACTCAAGTGCTTACTTGTGACAAAATCATTAAGGAGTTCTCTGAATAAAACTGAAGCGACCAAAGTGTTAACTTTTGTAACAAAATCATTACAGGGTTCTCTAGATGATACTGAAATGACTAAAGTGCTTACATTTGTAACAACATCACAGGGGCTCCAAAGGAAGTTTTCAAGATGATATTAACTAACTAAAGTGCTTACTTGTGTGACAAAATCATAGAGGCTCTGAAGGGGTTCTCCTGAAGGGAATGTCTGGGATATTGAAGAACCATCTGGTAATCTAACTTGTATCCTTGCTGTCTCCCTGAAAGAAACAATGTACACAAATTTAAGAAGTAAGGAAAGACATTCTTCAATGAAGAAACATTTTGGCCAAAAAAATAATTCTTAGTTGGAATGTATATCTGAAATGCAATACAGGAGACTGGAATAGTTGCAAGCCTTGATTGTTTGAAAATTCCCATGAAAAGTGAAGAATTCATATTTCTTCATAACAAGTTAAGTGTATCTAGCTGTCTTTCACCAACTGCAAGACAAAGATTTTCCCTGTCAGGTTTTTTATGCTGAACCACCTCCACCAAACCATGATTCTACATAATGCTATGTCTTGCCTGCTCCGCAGAGAGATAATCCACAAACCTTGCAAACAGGTCACTGTGATACACTTTTGCTCATGGTGAGAAGTATTGCTTAAGATAAATGCACTCATCAAGTTTCATGACTGTACATGCGACAGTGTCAGAAAAACTGAACTAAATGTAACAATATAACATAATCACTGGAGCATAAAGTAGATCACTGTGACCTCCATCTTCCATGTGATGAGTTGTACCCTCCATGATGAATGCACTCAAGTTTCATGACTGTACATACAACAGTGTTTGGTATTTTATGGCACAGCAAAACACATCAAGTAGATTATTTAGTACAAGCAAATTAGAATAAAATGCCCTGCCCAAGGACACATTAGAGTAAAATGCCCTGCCCAAGGACACATCAGAGTAAAATGACCTGCCCAAGAACAGTAAAATGCCCTGTTCAAGGACACATCAGAGTAAAATGCCCTGCCCATGGACACATTGAAGTAAAATTCCCTGCCCAAGGACACATCAGAGTAAAATTCCCTACCCAAGGACACACCAGAGTAAAATTCCCTGCCCAAGGACACATCAGAGTAATATTCCCTGCCCAAGGACATCAGAGTAAAATTCCCTGCCCAAGGACACATCAGAGTAAAATTACCTGCCCAAGGACACATCAGAGTAAAATTCCCTGCCCAAGGACACATCAGAGTAAAATTCCCTGCCCAATGACACATTAGAGTAAAAAGCCCTGCCCAAGGACACATTAGAGTAAAATTCCCTGCCCAAGGACACATCAGAGTAAAATTCCCTGCCCAAGGACACATCAGAGTAAAATTCACTGCCCAAGGACACATCAGAGTAAAATTCCCTGCCCAAGGACACATTAGAGTAAAATTCCCTGCGCAAGGACACATTAGGGTAAAATGCCCTGCCCAAGGACACAGAGTAAAATTCCCTGCCTGAAAACACATTAGAGTAAAATGCCCTGCACAAGGACACATCAGAGTACAATGCCCTGCCCAAGGACACATCAGAGTAAAATTCCCTGCCCGAGGACACATTAGAGTAAAATGACCTGCCCAAGGTCACATTAAAGTAAAATGACCTGCCCAAGGACACATCAGAGTAAAATTCCCTGCCCAAGAACACATCAGAGTAAAATTCCCTGCCCAAGGACACATCAGAGTTTTGTTGTGAATATTAGCATAGTGTATATATATTCAATTCTAAGTCTAGTCCAACTGCAAACTGCACAGACCCAGATCTGCTGTTGCATAATGTGCTGGTATATCTGGATCTATGTTGTCTGCAGTTGAACTCAACCTATAAGTCAGTACAGATGGTACATATTTCAACTACTGTTAATTCACTACTGAAAATTTAGTCAAAATTGAACCAAAAATAGAAAAGTTATAGCAAGATGAATGTGTATATGTTATTCAGGCAGAAATGTCCAGGTGTCCAAGTTCTGTCAGCAAGGACTTGTACATATTATACAGGCAGAAATGTCCAGGTGTCCAAGTTCTCTCAGCAACGACTTGTACATGTTTTACAGGCAGAAATGTCCAGGTGTCCAAGTTCTGTCAGCAACGACTTGTAGTCAGCAACGACTTGTACATGTTATACAGGCAGAAATGTCCAGGTGTCCAAGTTTTGTCAGCAAAGACTCATACATGTTACACAGGCAGAAATGTCCAAGTTCTGCCAGCAAGGACTTGTACATGTTATACAGGCAGAAATGTCCAGGTGTCCAAGTTCTGTCAGCAACGACTTGTACATGTTATACAGGCAGAAATGTCCAGGTGTCCAAGTTTTGTCAGCAAAGACTCATACATGTTACACAGGCAGAAATGCCCAAGTTCTGCCAGCAAGGACTTGTACATGTTATACAGGCAGAAATGTCCAGGTGTCCAAGTTCTGTCAGCAAGGACTCATACATGTTACACAGGCAGATATGTCCAGGAGTGCAAGTTCTGTCAGCAGGCAGAAATGTCCAGGAGTGCAAGTTCCATCAGCAAGGACTTGTACATGTTACACAGGCAGAAATGTCCAGGTGTCAGTTCTATCAGCAAGAACTCAAACCAACAAGTGATATGATGGTAACTTCATAATAACTGTCAGTCTGGTCACAGTATAAATGGTCAACAGTCCAGTGGGATCACTGATAACTGGTAACTGACAGTTTTCAATAGGTAAATTGTTATAATTTGTTTTATAATCAATGTGTTCTGACATGATCAGGCAAGCTTCAGCTGGTCTGATTTGTGCAATTTGGTCACATCAGTCATACTCAACATCAGGATTGAATCCACTGTTTAGGTACAGGTTTTTCTCTAAGTGTGTGTGTGTGAAACAACCTCCTACTTTTTGCAGACATTTGGTGCAAAAGTACATACTTAGTAACTGCTCATGTAACAATAACAATCAAACATTGTTGACTGTGTTCAAACATTTGCTGGAGTACTCATAAAACCTCATGAAACCTCGATCTCAAACTCTTCCCTGAAGCTTTAACAAAATGTTTGAACATGGCAAACAGTGTATGATTCCTGCGATAATAGTGCAAAGAGTGTATGATTCCTGTGATAATAGTGCAAACAGTGCATGATTCATGTGATAATAGTGCAAAAAGTGTATGATTCATGCGATAATAGTGCAAACAGTGCATGATTCCTATGATTCCTGTGATAATTGTGCAAACAGTGCATGATTCCTGTGATAAGTGTAAACAGTGTATGATTCCTGTGATAAAAGTGCAATCAGTGTATGATTCCTGTGATAATAGTGCAGTGTATGATTCCTGTGATAATAGTGCAGTCTATGATTCCTGTGATAATAGTGTAAACAGTGTATGATTCCTGTGATAATAGTGCACAGAGTATGATTCCTGTGATAATAGTGCAAACAGTGTATGATTCCTGTGATAATAGTGCAAACAGTGTATGATTCTTGCAATATTTGTTACATTTCATGAAATTAGATTAGAATTGTGCTCACTCTTTTTTTGTACTGTACATTTCTTGCAATTTTTAAAAGTAAGTATTGTATCTTTCTGCTACCTGATTCTCGAACTGTCGTGACTCCGCATACAACAAGCAACTTGTAAATTATATTTAGTTCAGTAAAGAAGCTGAAGCAGACTAAAGTAAGAAGACTGGATATGGCAGTAGTTACAAATTCTTTACACCTCTGTCATCCTGGGTTTGATCCTCAGAGCTAGCACACACAAAAGTTGCCTATATGAAGGCATTGCTTTTTCTCCTGTTTCAATCACCTCAAAGAATACTTTAGTCAATAAGAGTTTTTAGTAAAAGATATTATAACTTGTTGTATACTATACAATAAACATAAAATAGTTAGAAAATAATGTAATAAGCAAAATTCAGATTATCCTAAAAATGAAATGCAGAACCACACACTGTGTGATCTCTAACATTATTAAATGGAAAAAAGGTTTTGTTTGGACTGTCTCAAGGGAAGATCCTGAATTTATTTTAGGAGGGTTTGATTTTGTAAATTCAGTGGTTCATTTTTCCTAAAATTACCAACAATCTCTATTTGTTTTGTCATTTTTATATGAAAAGTGTACTATTTTCACTGGAAAAGGAGATATATTTGACTGAACTGACCCACTCCCCCACTCTATTTTACATGCTGGAATATCTTATACCAAACAACATTTAAGAACTTTTCTTTGTGAAATTAACAAAACTCTGTTTGAAACAAGTGGCGAAAGAGGGGTCTGTATCACTCTTCTGAATGTGGTACATACTTTTTCTTGGCCTCTTCTTTAGATGCAGCCTCTTGCCGTTCCTGCAGATGAGCTTGTTTAGTCACCTCTTGGCTCTTGTCTCGCTCTTCTTTCTCCTTCTTGAATTTGGCTGCTCTATCTTCCCTGAAATAAACAATGTCAATTATTGTTATTACATAGTGTTAAACACATTTATTCACAGTCAGTATCCTCTAGGAAAGCAGTCTGAATAGCAAGAGCATATTCTATGGAAAATACACTATGATGGCCTTCTTTGCAATGACAATTCTTGTTGTATTCAGTGGACCACAGGCCCCTAAAAAAACAATGCCTGGCAGCCAAGGACATTGAAATTTTAGCTTCGGGGAACAAAGCTTCTCAAATCTTGTGCCTGACTGAGGCAATTTTAACATTTTATTTACTAGACTAATCCATTTTCAAAGTGAAAAGGTTTGTCAGCCAAGTGTACCTAGTAAAATTATGAAAATATTGTGACCTGCATCATGATACTTTCTGTTACATTCAGTATACTTTAATTCACATTCTGAATAAAAAAGACACAATAGATTTATTTAAACCATAGTCAATGGGGAATTTTCTTTCATTTTTCAAAAGTCGAAATTGTTGAAAGTATCTGAAAAATACTGAAATATTCTAGATATAATAAATTAATAAAATACTGTAAAAATGTCCCATTCTGGCCAAAAAACCCACTGAATCCTACTTAAAATCTATCAAGAGTGTCATATTACAACAAAATCTAATTCTGTAGGCCCAAACTTGTTTAACTTTGATGTACTTGCTATATCCAAACTTGAACTCATTGTAATATAGTATGAACAATTTCTGGATGTAACAGAATTATGAGTAGTCTTCTATAATACCTTTTTAATAGAATGCTTCATATATACTAGTACAGAACGGAATGTCTTTTATTACTTGTATATTTACAGTGAAACCTGCCTAACACTTGTACACAAACAATTTGTTGTAATTTCATACATGACTTGAACACCCAGGACGACTTGAAATTGTTTGTAAGACCTTAAAGTTTAAAACTATATTGGACCTCATTTATTTGAATGATGAACTCCTTTAACTAATGCTAGGTCCCTTGGATGATTCTACAGTGTGTGTGTGTGTGTGTGTGTGTGTGTATGTGTGTGTGTGTATGTACCTGTCTGCAACAGACAAAATCTTGTCCTTAATGTCCTCTGTAGACAGGCGTTACTATTAATTATTAAATGAATGGAATACATTTTATTACTTGTCGAGTTCTAAATCTTCAGTGAGTCAGTCTTCACATCTGTACATCCATCTACCCCTATGGCATTAACACTCTGGATACTGTTTCTGGGTATCTCATTTAAGTCTCAGACACTATAACCAACAGTCATGAAACTTGAGTTATAGATATGTGATGACAAGATCTATATGATTCAGACAAAACTATGTCACTGTGAGCTAGGTTTCACACTCCAGAGATCTGCAGTGTTTAGATCAGTGTCTTAGACACTATTAGCTGCAGTCATAAAACTAGAGTTGAAGATGTGTTTTGAGGAGTACTGACAAACCTAGCTCAATGTGGCATAGATTTCATGCTCCAGTGGTATTGTATTTATATAAGTTGGTTGGTTGGTTGTTTTTCAATGTCTCTTTGCGCTCATTATTGGCTATATCGTGTTGAGGAAATGGGAGTTAAGTGCCTTTCCACAAGGACACACCGAGGCAACCAACATGGACTAGCCAGGGTGTATATTGAACCCACAACCATAAATTAATCAAGGACACAACGAGGCAACCAACATGGACTGGCCAGGGTGTATATTGAACCCACGACCATAAATAAATCAAGGACACACAGAGGCAACCAACATGGACTGGCCAGGGTGTATATTGAACCCACGACCATAAATGAATCAAGGACACACCGAGGACACCAACATGGACTGGCCAGGGTGTATATTGAACCCACAACCATAAATGAATCAAGGACACACCGAGGACACCAACATGGACTGGCCAGGGTGTATATTGAACCCACAACCATAAATGAATCAAGGACACACCGAGGACACCAACATGGAGTGGCCAGGGTGTATATTGAACCCACGGCCATAAATGAATCAAGGACACACAGAGGCAACCAACATGGACTGGCCGGGGTGTATATTGAACCCACAACCATAAATGAATCAAGAGTCAGATACTCTACCAACTGAGCTACCACAGCTCCGCATTTAGGTTTCTCAGACATTATTCCCTACACATTCAGTTGCGGCTCACAAGATACCAGTTTTTACGTCATGTGTTAAACAGATGCTGATCAAACCCTGAAAAGTTGGTCACTGTGACCCAATTACAGTCTGCAGTACATTCTTCTCAAGATGCACTCAGTGTAGTTTTCCAAAACATTTTTGTTTCAAAAGGTCACAGTGCAACTTTGGTAGCAACTATGTAGGGACCAGTGATTCCTGAGGATGCAAGGATTGAAGTGTCCCAATTACCATAGTGAAATAAATTAACCACCACCACCTCAATCCTGAAATACAGAAAACCAAAATTTTAACTCGATTTTAAACAGAAACATTTGAAAGGTAAAGTCAATATTAGTGTAAACATTATAATGTGGGCTAACAGATATGGCTAAAGCCGTTGATACAGCCAGTTTGTGTTGGATGTAGTGGAATCCAAAATTTACTCTGCAGTAAAATGTTGGAAGCAGGGAGAGGGAGGTGGAAAGCAAACCCAAACTATAATAAATCATCATTTTTGGATTGACAAATTAACATGCGAGTCCCTTTGGAGGCTTGGTAGTACTTACAAGTGAAAAGATATAGGAAATAACTTGGGCACGATTTGTAAGCATCGCTGAATGGCAACTTGGGTGGATAAGGTTCTAGGGGTACGGGAAGATGAGTTTTGGGGCATGACATGTCTATATACCTTGATTCAATGACACTGCAAGTTTGGTGTCAATACTGTACAAGAGTTATAGATGGGACAGGGTGGACAATTTGGTTAGGTTTGGTGTTTATGGCACTGCAACACTTTGAAGGTTATATCACTCTGAAGGTTAAATAAAGTGCCTTGCCCAAGAACACACCAAGGTAGCATCCTGGCTGATCTGATGTTAGATATCGAACCTGCACCCTTCTGGTAGCAAGTCCAATGCCATAACCATTGAGTCACCATGGCTCTCCGCGAGGACAAATGAATGGATGAACAAATGGGCTGACGCAATCATGAACAAAGATAAATCTTACACACCACTTACTTTTTGAACCTTGGAGAAAAAATAAATCACAGTCATGCGTTGAGTGCTTTTTGTCTTTTATTTACAGAGCCAAAATGTACAAGCACATAACAAAACTCGGAGGCACAAATGCTATATATGGTCTACACAGAACAAGCTAAAAGACATGTCTTTCACATTTAAAGGTAGTTTTGATGCAAAACTTGTTTGGTTATAAAGAAAAATATCTACCCATGTGTGTAGGCAGGATAGGGGATGCAACGTGAATATATGAACCCATGCTAAGCAAAAGAATTTGTCAAAACATCTTCAAAATTCTAGATTTTGCCAGTTTTTAATAGTAAGCCTACCTCTAAATGATGCCATCCATTCAAAACTGAAATGTTTCAATTGAAAAGTAGAAAGGTGTTCATACAAAGTGGATAGTCTGCTTATATGGTACTACTGAAGAAAGCTTGGTTCACTATGAAAGAGCAAAATTTAAGTCAAAACTGGGGCTATAACTCAGTTGAATTTTGTCAGAAAATGTTGAAAATTGAACCCATGTTAGATCTTTTTAATATAAAGCCTTGTCTCATACAAGATTTTGTTTCAATTCATGAAGTCCTTAAAAAATTTATAAGTAAAAATAAAATCTGTAACAGACATGGTGCTATGTGATGGATACAGTACATACTCACTTATAAGTCAGATTAAACTGCATAATGCGCTGGCAGATCTGGGTCTATGCAGTTTGTTAGGAGTAAATAGTAGAACAAACAACACATTCCTAATCTGCTGGTGCATTACACGATGGCAGATCTGGGTCTATGCAGTTTTTTAGGAGTAAATAGTAGAACAAACAACACATTCCCTAATCTGCTGGAGCATTATGCGATGGCAGATCTGGGTCTATGTTGTTTGCAGTTGGACCTGATGTATATACTAGTATATACGGGAAATAGAAATGGGTACAATTATATGCCCCCCCCCCCTCTATAGAATCTGGTGGGTCATAATAAACCAGGACCAAAACGAAGCTTCCCTTAATATTTCATTATTACACTCAACTCTCATTAAAATGACATTCATTACAATGGAAGATTCAGGTTCTGACAGGATCAAAACGAAGCTTCCCTTAATATTTCATTATTACACTCAACTCTCATTAAAATGACATTCATTACAATGGAAGATTCAGGTTCTGACAGGATCAAAACGAAGCTTCCCTTAATATTTCATTATTACACTCAACTCTCATTAAAATGACATTCATTACAATGGAAGATTCAGGTTCTGACAGGATCAAAACGAAGCTTCCCTTAATATTTCATTATTACACTCAACTCTCATTAAAATAACATTCATTACAATGGAAGATTCAGGTTCTGACAGGATCAAAACGAAGCTTCCCTTAATATTTCATTATTACTCTCAACTCTCATTAAAATGACATTCATTACAATGGAAGATTCAGGTTCTGACAGGATCAAAACGAAGCTTCCCTTAATATTTCATTATTACTCTCAACTCTCATTAAAATGACATTCATTACAATGGAAGATTCAGGTTCTGACAGGACCAAAATGAAGCTTCCCTTAATATTTCATTATTACACTCAACTCTCATTAAAATGACATTCATTACAATGGAAGATTCAGGTTCTAACAGGATCAAAACGAAGCTTCCCTTAATATTTCATTATTACACTCAACTCTCATTAAAATGACATTCATTACAATGGAAGATTCAGGTTCTGACAGGATCAAAACGAAGCTTCCCTTAATATTTCATTATTACACTCAACTCTCATTAAAATGACATTCATTACAATGGAAGATTCAGGTTCTGACAGGATCAAAACGAAGCTTCCCTTAATATTTCATTATTACACTCAACTCTCATTAAAATAACATTCATTACAATGGAAGATTCAGGTTCTGACAGGATCAAAACGAAGCTTCCCTTAATATTTCATTATTACTCTCAACTCTCATTAAAATGACATTCATTACAATGGAAGATTCAGGTTCTGACAGGACCAAAACGAAGCTTCCCTTAATATTTCATTATTACTCTCAACTCTCATTAAAATGACATTCATTACAATGGAAGATTCAGGTTCTGACAGGACCAAAATGAAGCTTCCCTTAATATTTCATTATTACACTCAACTCTCATTAAAATGACATTCATTACAATGGAAGATTCAGGTTCTAACAGGATCAAAACGAAGCTTCCCTTAATATTTCATTATTACACTCAACTCTCATTAAAATGACATTCATTACAATGGAAGATTCAGGTTCTGACAGGATCAAAACGAAGCTTCCCTTAATATTTCATTATTACACTCAACTCTCATTAAAATGACATTCATTACAATGGAAGATTCAGGTTCTGACAGGACCAAAACGAAGCTTCCCTTAATATTTCATTATTACACTCAACTCTCATTAAAATGATATTCATTACAATGGAAGATTCAGGTTCTGACAGGATCAAAACGAAGCTTCCCTTAATATTTCATTATTACACTCAACTCTCATTAAAATGACATTCATTACAATGGAAGATTCAGGTTCTGACAGGACCAAAACGAAGCTTCCCTTAATATTTCATTATTACACTCAACTCTCATTAAAATGACATTCATTACAATGGAAGATTCAGGTTCTGACAGGACCAAAATGAAGCTTCCCTTAATATTTCATTATTACACTCAACTCTCATTAAAATGACATTCATTACAATGGAAGATTCAGGTTCTGACAGGATCAAAACGAAGCTTCCCTTAATATTTCATTATTACACTCAACTCTCATTAAAATTACATTCATTACAATGGAAGATTCAGGTTCTGACAGGATCAAAATGAAGCTTCCCTTAATATTTCATTATTACACTCAACTCTCATTAAAATGACATTCATTACAATGGAAGATTCAGGTTCTGACAGGACCAAAACGAAGCTTCCCTTAATTTTCATTATTACACTCAACTCCCATTAAAATGACATTCATTACAATGGAAGATTCAGGTTCTGACAGAAAAGTCAGTGGAACAAACGTGTACAATGGTAAATTTGATCTTTATAATGGAATATTTAGCTTCCAATTCCAACAGCAATTTCCTGGCAACAAACTTGGATATTTCCTTTATATCTTGTTCTGTAAAGTGACAATTTCATTCCTTGGGATATTAATTTTATAAGGAATTTAAGTCCAAGGATAGTATGTAAACATTTCTAGAAAAATGAGTTTTAAATATAACAAAAATATTAGATACGAAGTACAGATTTATGTTTCCGACTCGTTTTTCTCATTCATGCATGCTCATTTGACAGCGATAAGACAAGGGTGATAACTCTTAAATTAAAGGCATGATCTTTACTATGATAGATTTGTTACTATGACAAAATGGCTGGAAACGAACATGGTTATTGTTACGAGATGATTTTACCTTGAATGTGGATGCAAGAAACGGAGAAAGTGACTGGCACTAGGCCATACTGTGTTGCATTTGTAGATGGATGGGACTACAATTTTCAGTTACGTTCGTAACATTTAATAAATAAAATCATGTAATGGTTAGAATTGAGCTTATAAAAATGTTCATAGGCATTTAATCCAAAGATATGAATTTCTCAGACCATTTTAGTTTTGGTTTATCCAGTTATCAAATGCAGATGTAATGCTATGTGTACCAGCAGTTTAAAGTTCAAGGAGAATCGACTTCAGTGAATATATTGATATTTTTTTCTTGATTTAAGAAAAAAAAAAAAAAAGAATCAGTGGCATGTGAAAAACAGCAATAACTCTATTTCAAATCAAAGCCATCATGGCTGGTCAAGCCAGTATAGACATGGCTGTACAAAATTCTATGGCTGGAAATTTAACATTGAAAGAAAAAGAAAAAAAATTTAACTTGGAAATCGATGGTAAAAAGAAACACTTTATTTCACTTGCCATCACCCCCTGCTTAATTGCAAGGCTTTATTATTTGAAGAAGGAAACGTCTCCCATCCCTGAACATCCTTGCATGGGAATGGCCATACCAAAAGAAACTCTGTGGCAATGGCCCATGTTTACATATCGTCAAGACATTTTTGGCTCACATTTTCACTATATACATCATGATGGACAGAATTATTGGACCAAATGTTCTGACAAAAAACATGCCTCACCTGAAAACAGTAACATAAAGTATCTTTTCATTACATTACTTTCAAAAACTTTATCAAAAAAAATTCTCCAAATAAAATCTGAATCTTGATGTTGCCTTTGTTGTCAACACTATTTTTCATTGTGTACCAAATTTCATAGATTCTGTAGTTGCCTCAAACCACAAATTTTAATACCCAATGAAAGGTCTTCTGTCTTTAATGGCATCACTATACTAATTAGGTTCCTTATATAATTTCTTTGTTTTTTCAAATGGGGGGGTGGGGGAACCAGTACATTAGTATTAAGTTCAAATACATCAAGACAATCTTATCTTTGTTAGGCACTAACTTGGACACAACATACTGATATAAGACCCCATTTTTGTCAAGCCAGCCTAAAATTTAGCTTTAACAGACACATATACTGATGGACAGACACGAACACCAAAGTGATAACTATGAAGAGCTTCCATCAAGGCAGGCGTGATAAAACTCAACATAGGTTATGTTGTATTTTGCAAAGTGACCTTTCTGGAACTGGTCAAATCACACTTGTTTGGTCTGTCCTCCTACACAAAAGCCAAGAGGCTGAATTTAATAAACATTTTATTTTCTGTTTAGGCTTTAAAGTGGCTTTCTTTTAAATACAAGTAACAGTCTTCATTTGTCAGCAAATCTTTTATACTGTCTTAAAATATGATATAAATCAGCATGTTATCTTCACTTGGCAAAATATGCTGAATGAAAACTCCACAAACAAGCTTCATAATATCAAATCCATTATTGGAGAGTGGCATCCCTATTACAAAACGGATTAGAGATGAGGTGGTATTGTGTCGATCGTGTATAGGACACATACCTGACTCGTGCATACCTTCTGAGGGGCGAATCTTGACCAGAGTGCATAATCTGCTAGTGCCCACTGACAATGGAACACATTCTTGTTGAGTGTACCAACTTCCACCCTGTGAAGCATACTTTTTTTGTGTGAATTCGATGAAGGAACTTTATGATGATGTACCACCTGTGAAAATCTTAGATATTTTGAGGGAATGTGGTTTATATAAAAAAAAATTACCATATATTTTAAGGATTTTATATTTCTTACAGAATTTTGACATTCTTGCCTTTTATCTTGCAGTACTTCATGTTTATATTTATTTGGCAGGCTTTATCTTTCTAAAGTTTTCTTTGCAATTCTTCATTTTTAGTTTTAGAACTTCACTTTTTATTGGCACCATATAACCATATTGTGTTGCGGGGCCGTTAAATGCCAATACATATATATCAGTAAATCTTCCAAATTTTTTTGGAAAAATATCACATTTATTGATTTTCTTAGTGATTCCTATAGGATCAAATAACAGCTGATTGGCTCAATTAGTGTAGTGACACACCTTAAGAAAGCATCCAATAAGTACCCACAAAAATGTATCTTTTATTTACAAAACTATGAAAATTGATATTCATGAAAATTGATATTCATGAAAATTGATATTCATAAATTGATATTAATGAAAACTGATATTCATAAATTGATATTCATGAATTGATATTCATGAAAATAAATGAATCTACTGTATATGATTCACTATTTACAAATGCAAGACATAAATAGATCAAACTTTCAAGTAAGACGCTGGTATTGAGTCAATGAAAAGCTACTTGCATGAGATAGATACTTACAAAACACACATCTACATATATATAAAGTAAAAGGACTAGATAGATACAAAAAAGTTCTGTTGGAACTTACCTACATCAAATACTATTATTAAATGCATGTATATTTATATATACATGTATACCTCATTGTAAATAAACCTGAATAGTGAGCAACACTTAATATACAAACTACCAGAATTTGTGAAATCATAGTTTGGAAATACGTACTTGCAATGTAGAACACTCAAGGAACTTGCAACCAACATAGCTGCACATTACATTTTTTTTATATATTGTAAACAATAATGGGGAAAGGAAAATGTTGCACAATATTTAAACTTAATGGCAGACCTTATTCTGAAAGTCTTGATCTAATTCAAATCTATCAGAATATTGAAATAAAACTTTAATTCCCAATGAAATATCTGAGTTTCATACTTTGAAATTAAGAATTTTGTCACCACATTTTTAAGTCTGATAATAAAATAGTTAAAAAGCTGGGGAAAAAAGTTATTTCTGAATATGTCACAAAAATATCCCATTTATTTTTAAGAGAAAAAATATTCAACCTAAAATCTTAATATTTGTGTCGGTAGATTATGTATACAGAAAATTAAAGTTTCGAGTCCGAGTATGTATGATAAATAAGATATCAAAATGTCAAAAATGATGCATAAATACAAAATATGTCAAAAATGATGCATAAATACAAAATATGTCAAAAATGATGCATACATACAAAATATGTACTGTATTTCCTCGCGTATAATCTGGGTCCAAATGCAAACAACATAGACCCTGATCTGCCGTTGCATAATATGCCGACAGATCAGGGTCTATGTTGTTTGTTCTACTGATTAGTCCTTAGAAACTGCATATACCCAGATCTGCTGGTGCATTATGCGATGGCAGATCTGGGTCTATGCAGTTTGCAGTTGGTATCAGCTTATACACGATTATATACGGTACGAAACTACAGCTATATACATTAATTTTGCAATAGGAAAACAATAAACTGGAAGTATGTACCTTTTTTAACAAATCAACACATGAAAATGATACAGGGGTCTCCTCACTATAAGACCGGTCAAAGTAGCTAAAAGAGTGCATCATGTCATAGGTGGTCACCTTTTATTGGGGTACATTATAAACAGTGTTACTATTACACTGTGCAATAGGATCCATGAAAATATCCTTATATAAGGGGCAGTTATTATGTTGAGGTGTTATATAGTGAGGGATCACTACACCTTAAATGGAATACAGTAGAACGGTTACAGAAGTAAAGTTACTTGTGACAGGTTGGGCAAAACTCTCAAGTTCAAGAGGTTTATGAACTCCAGACCTCACTTTCATACAGTTTCTCAATCTGAGTACATTTTCAACTGAAAAAATTATTGTTACTCTGTATAATGTATATTAAATTAAAGGTTGGTACCTCAATGTTATATCTCAAGATAACCAGCTTATTTCAAAATGAACATTTACTATTTATTATACTTGCTTACAAGTCAAATCCAACTGCAAACTGCACAGACCCAGATCTGCCATTGCATAAAGCACCAGCAGATCTGGGTCTATGCATTTTGTTAGGAAACATCAGTAGAAAAATAACACAGACCCTGATCTGCTGGTGCATTATGCGATGGAAGATCATGGTCTATGTTGTTTGCAGTTGTACCTAACTTATAAGTGAGTAGATATGAAAGTCAATTATCCTCTTGTAGTTCACAAATAATAAGCTTGCAAAACTTAGCTGAGATTTTATTCAACACGGAGATGTTTTATGAAAGCAGGACTAGGGATTACATTCTCATCCAGAAACTCCAGCTGATAAACTCCCAAAATACATGATATATTGGATGCATGTACATTATTGAAATTTGGCAATCTAGTAAAGGAACCCAAATTAAGAAGAATTTAAATCTTCTGTGGATCCAGCTTTATTCTAATCAAAGTTACAGATTGTCAAACTTCAATATTTTGAGAATACTGGGCCAGGCTGGGACTCTATTGGGAACTGAGTTTGTCCAGATAAGACCCATAAATTTATGCAAATGTTTTGTGGAAATTGGTGTCTCACCTATAAATAGAGTTATCATGACGTAGCTTTCTCCTTATGTAGGTGGGATAGAAACTCTTAGCATATCACTTCACGTATATTTTTCTTACATTTTAGATGAATACAGCAACTGATATAGAAGATATCCGACTTCAAAAGATTAACATAGCACCTAAACATTGCTGATAATGATGCTCATAGTGATGGAACTATGATAATGATGGTGATGGAACTATGATAATAATGCTGATGAAACTCTATCACTGGAAAAAAGATACCTATGACTCAACATTCAAAGGCAAGACAATAAACTGTGTATCCAGGGAATACTGTAAGTCTGCATTCCAAGTCAGGATAAATAAACAATCAAATGTGTTACTTTTTATATAATTTTATCAAAAAGTGCTAATAGTTATGTAGACATGCTTCTTAGTACCTAGCGCAATACCATAAAAGATGTAGACAAAATTTGAAAATTTCAATGCTGTACATTTTTAATGCTTAACATTTGAAAAAACAAAAGTGATTATAAAAGAAAAAGCACCATGTCCACAGATGTACAAAATAAATTGTGAGTCATCAGCGAAATATATAATTTTTGATGCTGACAAATTCATGTTTAATGTACAACTGGAGATGACATAATTCATTGTTATGTTGGCATTATAAGGTCATTCACTAAAGCCAAGTCCTATTTGAGATTTTGGACATCATGTAATAACAATATCAGTTTGGTATTAAATAATGAATGGGAAAGATATAAATACCAACATATTATAGTATATATAAATTACATTACTGTATAGGACAATAAGAGAAATAAAAGCAACTGAAAACTTGTGAAATTCGAAATTTACCATCTGCTGTAAATCAATCACAAACTAATAATAATCATAAGAATCCATGGTGGCTCAGTGGTTACCATGCTGACTTGTAACCACTTGTGGGTTTGAAACTTACGATCAGATCACACCAGGTCAGTTATTGTGGTGTCCTTATGCAAGTTCCTTTACTCCATTGTCTTGGCACTAAAATATGTACTTGTGTTGCTGTGCCATAAACCAATAAATGCCACAATAACAAGTAACTTAGCAGAAATGATAATCAGCAACCTACACCGTCTTGATGTGTAATGTGAGCCGAATAGATGATCGTCAGCCAGTGAAAATTGCAAGGATTTTTAAGTACAGTGCTCCATCTCTCTCTTTTTATAATGCAATAACAGTTACTCATGTTATAAGTGAGACCACCTTATACCGAGGTAAAAGGATCTGTTACAATAGTCAATACAAATACATTAAAATTGGTTCTTATTAGCTATGAACTAAAATTAAGTGAAATAAATTTAGACGCATTAATAAAACCAGATTCAACTAACTGAATGTGATCTAAGTCTATACCCATGTTCTAAAAAGGGCAGTGCTATATTGAGAGGCTTTAAAGCGAGGGAACACTGTACATGATAGTTTTGTTAACTCATCATACACTGCTTCAATAACAAATCTAAAACTGACAGGCCAGCTAGGAAAATGAACTAAATTTTGTAAATTGTTCCTGTTATTAATGTGATTGTTAATGTGATAATTGGATCAATGCAAGTTGGATTAACAAAACTAATTTGTATTTTCAAGGACAATCTTTGTTTTCTACAGCTTCATACAGATATTATTTTTCTAGTTAATGCAACTATTTACTAGATAAATGGTGGTAAAAAAATGCAAGCTCACGGATAGGTCACTACTTTTATTGATTCATTATTATATGACACAGACTTTTAATTCCATGAAAATATATTCTTGATTTCTGGTTTGTAATACAAATAAGCTAGAGCAATTAGTATTGGATACATCACAAAGGATCCTTCTTACTACAATTTGCTTGGCCTTAAACAGAAGAGCTTATATTGGGAAACCAAAGTCAGGAGATGAGTATTCTGGGGCCCTAACTCCTGACATGGAATGCTCAAGTCCAATTCATTCAAGGTCTCATCAATATAAAGCTGCATACTAAATTTGATTGAAATAAACTGAGGAGCTTGTGTTAGGACACAAAAGTTTGGCGATGTGCATTCAAGGGCCACAACCATAACTCTCCTATTCATGTTGTGAAATCATCGAAACACAAATCATTCAAGTTCTCATCAATATAAAGATGCATGCTAAATTTGATTGAAATCCAACATTCCTTGGTAAAGTAATGTTGTGAAAAAGTATCAGAGGATGGCCAATTGGTGTGGCGGTGGTGACAACATTTGTAAACAAAGAGTCACAAATATGCCTGAAACAACTATATTCTAGCTGACATCTGCCTAACTGCCAAATGCAAGAGCAGTTGGACAAGAAATCTGGGTCAGTAGGATGCTTTCTCTATAAACTTCTTCCTATACCATTGATTGCATGTGTTACAAAAACAATTGATTCAAGGCTTATCTATATTTTGTATCCTCATCCATATCTGATGGCATCATTTGTAAAAAAATAATGAAAGATCTTTACATAGTTCATACAGCCCCGAAAGGTTTTCTTCAAGGACTTTTCATGGGCTTCCAAAATTTTTAAGGAGTATTTTTTCTTATGAAAATAGAACTTTCTCCTTATCTTTTTATTTTTATCACTGTATAAATAGGTACAACAGTGGAAGAAAAAACATGTAACAAATAATAATTTGTGCACAACTACATCAAAGAAATGCTACTCCATCAGATAACTACCCATGTCATGTATCATTTAATTCACTTAGTTTGATCCATTTTATTTGTTTATTCATTATTTTTATTAAAAAAATATATTTAAAAAAATTCTTACTTTAAAAAGTGACATTTTATTCAGTTTTAACTTCTTGTTTTCCACCAGAATTCAAGGAGTTTTGGGAAAAATTCAAGAATTCTGTCAAAATGTCAAGAACATTTCAACCGAAAAACCGACTTTTTAAAAATGTACAGAGTTTTCAAGGCAACCCCTCAAATTCAAGGAATTTTCAAGGTTGTATAAACAATTGCTTAATGTTATCATGTTTTCTATCAAAGTTGGCTGTTGAATGGTTTTCCGAAAAGAAGTCCTAAAGGTTTTAGTAATTTTTTGTGACAGTGGTCATTGATGGTGGATTTGCATCATTTGAATAAACTTGAAAGCCCTTTTTACTTTCATGTTTTCTGTCAAATTTAGTCAAATTCCATTGAGCTTTTTTTGGGAAGAACTCGTTTAAAGGTTATCTATCTTTAGTAACAGTGGCCATAACTAATGGTGGATCATCATCACTTATATAAATTTGAAAGCCTTCATGCTTGAATGCTTTCTGTCATTAGTGGAATTCCATGTGGTTTTTGAGAAGATCTGTAAAGGCTTTTATATTTTTGGTAACGACAGCCATATTTTATGACAGTTTGTCATCATTTGTATAAATCTGAAGCACTTAATGCCAGAATGCTGTCAAATTTGGTCAAATTCTGTTGAGTGGTTTTGAGAAGTCATTTAAAGGTTTTCTCATTTTAGTAACACTGGCCATATTTGTTGGTGGACCAGCATTATTTGAACAAATTTGAAAGATCTTTATGCCAGGATGCTTTCAATGAAATTTAGTTAAATTCTGCTTAGTGTTTCTTTTAAAGGAAGTTATTTAAAGGTTTTTCCATTTTTAGTAACAACAATCATATTTGAAGGTGGATTGGAAACCTTTGAACAAATCTGAAAGACCTTTATGCCAGGATGCTTTGTGCCAAATTTGATCAAATTCTGTTAAGCAGTTTTTTTAAAAATAAGTTATTTCAAGGTTTTCTATTTTAGTAAAGGCAGCCATATTAGATAGAAGATCAGCATCCTTTGAACAAATTGTACAGACCGTCATGCCAGGATGTTTTCTGCCAAATATGGTCCAGTTCTGATTAGCAGTCTTTGAGAAATATGTTAAAGGCTGTTCTATTTTTAGTAATGGTGGCCATATTTTATGGTGGAGTGGCATCATTTTGAACAAATGTGAAAGACCTTCATGCCAGGATGCTTTAATTGAATTCTGTAGAGTGCTTTTAAAGAATTAATAGTGTTTCTGTTTTTAGTAATGGCAGCAATATTTCATAGCAAATTTGAAAGACCTTCATGTCCAGATGCTTTCTGTCAAATTTGATCAAATTCTGTTGAGCTGGAGTTGTTGAAAGGTTGTAAATTTTTTAGTAATGGCAGCCATAGCTGATGGCAGATCGGCATTATTTTGAACAAATCTTAAAGACCTCTTATACCAGTATGCTTTATGTAACATTTGTCAAATTCTATTGTGTAGTTTTGAGAAGAAATTGTAAACAGCAATTGTGAATGGGTGATACACTTGTGAAATTGTAAACAGCAATTGTGAATGGGTGATACAATTGTGAATGGGTGATACAGCAATTGTGAATGGGTGATACAAACCATAAGGACTACTGAGCTATGGAGACTAAACTCTTAAAGGCATGTGCAAGTCTATGAGGCAATGTACATACCAAATAGCATCAGAACATGCTGAATGCATTCTTGAGCTATGCTGGTTACAAGCAACATCCAATGTGAAGATATGAAGTTAACTGTCTAAGGCCATAACTCTATCCAACCTCCCTGCTGGCTCGGGAACGCATAATAGGTCTGATGCACCATGTTGCATGTTGTAAAAGGTGACCAATGGAGGCAGGAGCCATGGTGGATCAGTGGTTTGCGTACCATACTAACCACCAAATATTGGATCAGCTTGAGTCAGCTACTATGGTCCTTCCTTTCACAAGGCACTTAACTCCAATGACCTCAGCACTAAATAACCTACTTGTGTTGCTGTGCTATAAAACCCCAAACCAAACTATCCAAAGTCGAGTTGCTGGAGCAAAACCCATCAGAGGTACATCTAGGTCTATCAGACAACGTACACACCAAATTGCATCATAATAAGTTGAATGGTTCCTGAACTATGCTGGTTACAATGATCTGTTTTGTGGAGATTTAAAACTATAAAAAAAGGGCAATAACTTGATCCTAATTGAACTTAAAAAGACAAAATCTTTAAAAAGCACATCTACATGTGATGGGCAATTCATGTACCAAATGGCATCCTATTATATGTATAAGTTGCAGAACTATTGTAGTTACAAGAAGTGTTAACAGACAGACACACGGAAAGGTGATTATTACAGGGTTCCCACAGCTTGATGCTGGGCCCTAATGAACAAAAAGCATATAGAGATGATATAGAAAGAAAGTGATCATTCTTGTGTGTGTCTTGTATCTCATGTGCATATTGGCTTTTGATTGGTGGGGTTTATCTGCCTGGGAATTTTGGCAAGGTTTTGGCTTCGCCATTTTTGCAAGCAAACTTTAGCTAGGCACTCCACAGTCAGGATTGTGCTGATGTGCCACACACACACACACAGACAGGGATGAGATCAAAATGAAGGAATCGATTATTGGAAGTTGATCAATATATATTCATTTGAAGACTGATATATTTATTGGATGATTATTTCTCTCTGCAGTAATTTCATATTCTTTGCTTCCCGTCCACTCCCACTATTCCTAGTACCATAGACTGGCCTTTGCATTCATTAGCTATGGATCTAATTATAATGGAATTGGCATAATAATAAAGTATATGTGTACTGAATTTAATTTCTTAAATTTCAAAATGACATCTTGGAAAAAAAAATGCATTGAATTATCGGTAATGTCTTGCGGATGACAGTCAATATCGCCAAGCCTGCCATGATAGTGTAAGTTACATCACTTGTGAAGCATTGTTAAAACAAAATTACTATGACTGAAATTAACTCCACCACATACAGATATCACATGCAAAACATATTGACTGTAAACTGAAAAAAACGTACCTACCATGGGATTTTATTCATTGCAAAGAGTTAAGCTAATTTTCCGCATTGATCTGAACTCTGGATTTTGTATTTGTGGTTGTATGTTATACAAAAAACGGTTCACAGTAAGTATTTTTGAAGAACAAAGGGTTAACTAAACTGTCAGCTGTCTGTTGGATAACAGATGTATATTAGGGATGCAAAAGATCATTTTATGTCACACAATCCCACCCCCCACCTGTTTTAATACAGTGTAACTCTTCTTAGTCCTCATTTTCATCCATATATTCATATAATATGTTTTGAGTATAATTGGAGACCAATATTGATGGTTAGGAATGGGGGAGGGGGGCTACTAACAAAAGTTACTTCCAATAATTGCTTTATAGATTTCAGAATTGATCTCCACCTTTCAGATTTACTATTGTGATAACCTATATATCATTCTACCCACTACATACATAGATACCTGGTTACAAAAGATGAATTTTAGTTACAGCCAACACATTCACCGATTTCGAGTAGTTCTGTTAAGCTTTCACAACATCCAAAATAAGTTATCAAACAACAGAAAGTTGACCGCAGTCTTCATGTCAAGCCTGCCCCTGAGCATTTGGTATAAACTGGTGTTGTACACCTCAAGATTTATACGCATACCAAGCAACACGACTCTATGGTCAAATGTATCTAAGAAACAGACCACATACAAAGCTTTAACATTGAGAATAGGGTGTGGATGGATGGATGTACAGATATAAACTCACTGTGAAGCTTCTGCCAAGGCAGGCTCAACTGAAAAGCAATAACACCGAGTATTGCCAATTTTGTATAGAAAGCAAAAATTCTGAATGACACAACATTTGAGTCTACAATGATAGCTGGAAAAAAAAAACCCCTCAATAATCATCACATTTTAAAAGATTTTCCCATTTTATTTTATTGTGAAATCCAAAAATAACAAAAATGTTGGAAGACAGGAGAAATCTGGCTAAATCCAACAAGCAGTAAATGCTCTAATTACTGAGATGTTGGTATACATTAAAAAATACCACCAATTCAGATCCTAAACCAGTAAATATTTTGTTTCTATTACTTGTGAATTTCAATCTTTTGGTGACAATGTTATTTAGATGATACAGTACACACACAGTATATCATACATGCCAACTTTCTACACAGTGGTAGTGGTGGGTTTCACTTCTGAAAGGCTTGGGGGGGGGGGGGGGGGTTGGGGGGGGCAGAAGTGAATGAAAATTTTATACTTAACAAGTTTTGGTTGCTATAGTTTCTTGGATCAAATGGCCTCTTTATTTTGCAGGAGCTTTAAGTTTATGGGGAAAAAAAAGTGACTGATATTAGTTACTGATTAAAATGCCTAAAACAACTGTTCTGGCCTTTACACAATAACAAAAATATCCCAACAAACCAGCTATTTTAGGATGCTATGTATTTTCTGACTGTGACACAATCAATGCCACTGTGCTTTTATTTCTATTTGACTCTAACTGATTTTCTTTTACTTAATTTTTTTTAAAGATAATGCCAAAAATCTAACAAAAACTTTTCATATTATAATATTTCCGCATTCTTAATGTGATTTTCACTTTCCGGGTAAATGTTACAAACTGATCTTAACCATAGATCTCCCAATTACTTCAGCTACATACTGCCCTCCTGTTTGCCAACATGATTTCACTTCAATGGTGCATTCCACTGGATAAATCATGCAATAAAACCAGTTTACTGCCTGTTTATGCCATCTGGAGGCATTCAGAAGATCTAAACACTCTCCCAAATCAAGATATTGCTTCCAACGAAACAACTATACAAGTGTTTGAGAATATGCACCCCCTGCCCTCTCATACCTTGTTAAGGATGCATTTTGGGGGGGGGGGAATTCATGTTTGTCCAAACAATCATGTATTTTGTGGATGGCAAAGTTGGTAGTTCAAAATCATGTTTTTCATGTGACATGCTGTCACTTAGTAGCTTATGTATATTTACCATTTTTCTTAATTCCAACCTAACTTTGACTGTATTTTATAACGAATCTTGAGAGCAGGGTATTCCCCTCAATATAAAAGATGTGATGGAATTCAAGGTTGTTTAAGGGTGGCCTTTTATCAGATCTTCACCCAAATGTAAAGAATATGTTCTTGGATGTTATCATACAGTCACCAAAACACCAAGAATTTACATAAGTTGTCTGTAAATTTTAAAGTTCTGCTTGTTCTGCGATCTTTGTTCTCATACACTCCCACATCCAAGGCAGTGAGATTTCAGCCCAAGAACAAAACCCACAAACAATACTCTTCATGTTATGTTGAAGACACATACTGACACCACTGTATTGTTGTCAACAACAGTTTTTCCCTATGACAGCTCTACCCTAACAACTGTGACCTTGATAATTAAGATCACAGCACCAGTGCACCTATAGCATTACAATTGGGTGTACAACTAGATTTCACATGTACTCGATAGTCTTTTGTGATTAAGTAAATAAAAAAGAGTTGTCATGTTGCACATTTAACTTTGACTACAGTAAAAAAGACAAGTTTATTTCCACTTACTGGCTTGTGTCTCTCACTAATGTAGTGTTACAATGTGAACATGTATGTGCCACCAATATCAGAAGCTCACTTTGGTTATGAAAGTGACAATGAACCCATTTTTGATTTTCAATGAGGTAAAAATAGTTATTTAAAAGTGCTCACGCTTCCAAACTTGGGAAGTAACTTTCGGATGATTGTTTACAAATTTTAAATCCTCAGCAACAGTCATGCAAGGCTTCAATCAACTGACATTTTATAACTTTACAGACTAGACTTCTGTACTTTTAATACATTTCTAGAACATTATCTGGTG
This sequence comes from Margaritifera margaritifera, assembly GCA_029931535.1. Classification (NCBI taxonomy): domain Eukaryota; kingdom Metazoa; phylum Mollusca; class Bivalvia; order Unionida; family Margaritiferidae; genus Margaritifera; species Margaritifera margaritifera. The sequence continues at coordinate 207,616 of JAQPZY010001382.1, read as the reverse complement.
ACTATTCAAAGGATCATTTTCATTTAACACTTACCGTTTTGTGTATACACTGGTGATTTTATCATTCAAACCTACATAAACAACAGACCCACTTGTGCTGATATCACTCACCTGGCTGACATCTGCCTAACAGTCAAATGGAAGAGCAGTTGGCCAATAAATTTGGGTCAGAGGAATGCTTCCTGTAGAGATTTCTTCAAATGCTGTTGATTCAATATGTTATGAAAAGTTGTTTCAAGTTTTTTATTTCTAGTATCTTCATCCATATCTGATGGCACATCAGCATAATATGTACAATACTGACAAGCCTTTATGCTAGGCTGCTTCTATCCATGTTGGTCAAATTCTGTTCAGTACTTTTTAAGATCAAGTTGTTTTTAAATGTTAATCTATTTTCAGTAATAGTGACCTATTCAATGGCAGATTAGCCATTTTTGTACAAAATCAAAATCCTGTCATGCCAAGATGCTTTCTGTCAAATTGAGTCAAATATTATGTTCACTGATTTTTGAGAAGAGGTTGTTTAAAAGGATTTTCTATTTTTAGTAATGGTGGCCATATCTGATAGCAAATTGTCATCATCTGAACAAATTTGAGAGCCCTTAATTCCAGGATCTTCTCTGTCAAATTTGGTCAAATTCTATTCAATGGTTTATTAGAAGAAGTCACTTAAGGTTTGTACATTTTCAGTAATGGCATTCATATCTGACGGTGGATCAGCATCATTTTGTACAAACTTGAAAGTCCTTATGCCAGGATGCTTTCTGTCAAATTTGGTCAAATTCCATCAAGCATTTCTTGAGAAGTTGTTTCAAGGTTTTTCTAAATTTGGTAATACCAGCCATATCTGATCGTGAATTGTTATAATTTTTATACAATTAAAAGACCTATATGCCAAAATACTATCTGTCAAATTTGGTATGTTATGGTGCTTTTGAGAAGTCACCGTTTTAAAGGTTTTTCTATTTGTAGTAATAGTGGCCATATTTTATGGTGAATTGGCATTAGTTGTACAAATCTGAAAGGCATATATGCCTGCATGCTTCTGTCAAATTGGGTCAAATTCTGCTCAGTAGTGTTTGAGAAGAAGCCATTTCAAGATTTGTTATTTGTGGTAATGGTAGCCATATTTGATAGTGAATTGGCATCATTTGTACGAACTTGAAATGCTTCAGGCCAGGATACTGTCAAATTTGGTTAAATTCAGTTTGTTAAAAGTCTCTCTATTTTTAGTAATAGTGGCTATATTCAACAGCAGATCATCATCATTTGTACAAACTTGAAAGGCCTTTATGTCGGGATGCTGTCTGTTAAGTTTGGTTGAAACTTGTTTTGTGGTTTTTGAGAGAAAGTTGAAACCAGCAAATGTTGACAAATGAACAATGCTGAACGGATGAAAGGCCATACCATAAGCACATTTAGCCTTATGGGCAGGGACCATGAGAGCTCAAAATGCTTGTTTGCTTCTTTTTATTGTTTAAAATAAAAAAATGTTAAATTTTGTTTCAAGTAGTAATTTTTCCGACATCCACACCAAAATTTCAAGTTTTAGGCATACCAATAGAGTGTATTTTGAACGCATGCATCCACATATTTCAAATGCTGAGCAGGCCACTTCACCATGTAAATTGCTAACAATGTTGACAAAAATATACACACAAATGAGAGGACAGAAAGTTGGTTTCATTGTCTCATTATGCAGGTTCCTGATAAATCAATCTGTTTGTCTTTTGTACATCGTGGAGATGTTACCTCTAAATTTGTAAACAATTTTCAAACCTATTATTTCCAAATGTCATTTTTTACAAGAAAATTTAGGACAAAATGCCAGATATAATGTGCTTCTGCAGACTTTCTTCGGCAGATTCTAAATTCTTTAAAACATCAAGTAAATTCTGTTTAGCACAAAACATTTTGAGTTCCTGAACAGCCCTATAGGCTTCCTTCTGACTGTTTATTCCCTGACATCCAATTGACTGGATATGAGTTAGTTCTTTGTGAACAACTGCAAAGTCCATCTTAGACGGGGTTGATGTGACGTCAGGACCTTCCAAAACAACATATTCCTCTACAGACATTGGCTGCGAGAAACAAAGAAATTTGCTGATCAAAGTTACCAAGTTGTTAAACTCGGAATCATCCGCAAATGATTTACACAAAGATACCTCTCTGTCCAGGGATAAATTTCCCAATTTCAAATTCAAACTTTCACACGCTTCTCTAATCCACAGACTCACATCAGTGACCGATACTTTTTCACATAACTCCACAGGTGAATTGGTTAATGAGATACATCCATGTGTCAGGAGTGCTCGAAGAAGCTTCTTTCTGTAGGCCAATTTGAAGTTATAGGTGATCCATGTTACAACACTGTGAACACTAGTTTGGGACTCGGAACAAAAAACAAGGTCAATATTTTGAGGCTTCTGATGAATGCATTTCCCAAGACTTTCTTCAAGAAAAAGAAATACATGTCGTCCATGGTCTTTCAGAATCTTGTCCGCTTCACCTACAACCTCATTTACATACAGACCGTTCTCAGCTGTTGCACCTCCAAAAGACAAATTAACGGGAAAAATGTCCAGTGGTCTATTTTCAACTGCATGATGTGATGGAAAGTCCTCTTTTTTACATATGACAACTGGCCTAAAACAGAGTCCCTCTAAGTTACACAAAAATGTGATCCACATTCTTTTAGCTTTAGTGTCTACCAGGGTCTTATCAGGCAATGCATGTGTCATGAGCTCAGTGCCCACCAACACATAAACATCTTTGGCAGCATATTTATAAAAGTGCTGAGGAAGGTCCTTCTTAAACTTTTTAAACGTGATTCCTGGGAGATTGGAAACATGATCGTCACAACTATCTTTCTCTTCACTTTCATCAGTGCTGCCAAACTGAGAGTTCAACTCTGCATTTTGTTCTGTAACAGAATCAAAAGACAGTTTTGGCCTTTTACTGGAAACTTCAGCCAAAGTATCCAACTGATTTGTGCTATATTCATAATTATGGCAACCTGAGACAACCGAATCCTTCTCTTTTGGAATCAGATCATCTGCTTTTCTTTTGACAGACCTTCTCAGTTCAAATCCATCAATCCTATTAGGTTCTGAGTCAGAATCTGCCTCGTCATTGTCACTGTATAAACTTTGACTCAAGGCTTCTGGGTTGTACACAAACCTATCATTTCCTGACAATGCCACAAATGGATTTGCCGATAATCCAGAAGCAACACCTTCCTCTGAATCATTATCATTGTCATTTAATTCTTGTGTACTGGCCTTTTTATCAGAGTCAAATGAACTGGGTCTCATTATGGGAGGGAGATATATGTTTTTTGGAGTTTTAGTTTGTGAATCATCACTTGAAGTACTAGGTCGAAGATTCTGAAATCGATTCTGATTTGCTGTCTCTGACTCCTGTGTGGAAAAATTATCCATTGACAGTTCTGTAGTTTGTGTTGAAAACTGTTCCACTGATGCTTCGTTTGAGCCTGAACTGTCATCTGAAGTTTCATCATCTGGATCAATGGGTTCCTTTTTCACTTCCATCTGAAAATGCTGATTCAAAATGCTCTCTGCAGTTTTCAGCAAAGCTTGTGCATATATTTTTGCCCCATCTGTCCTTTGGTCAGACTCTGGCTGTGGGAACTCTGGCTGGCTCACAGTAGATGTACTTGCCCCTGATGCATTTGCCTCCCCTTCACCTCCAGTGACGTTGATGTAATTGGTACCATAGAAATTTGGCAAAAATGAAAACTCATTAGTCTCTGGTTCATTCGAGTCCTGATCATCCCCAGTCTCTGGATATACCACAGGATCTTCGTCTTGGGATGTACTACTCACACTGCTGTTCAGTGATTCAGAACATGCTTTTGTGGACATAATGTTGTGACGTCTCTTAAAACTATCCAACCAACCATTGGAGGCTTTGAAATCCTCCTTTCCAAGAATTTTAGCAAATTCTTTAGCTTTTTGCTGTAGCATTGGACCACTTACAGTTAAATTTGCTAATCGTGCTCTTTGGTACCATTCTAACGTCAGGGTGTTGATTTCTGCTGTATCACGATTTCCAAACGAGCGTCTTTTTCGATTACTATCCATCATAACTGTGCCAATCAATCCCAAGATTTCATCTTTGCGTTTCAACAAACCACAGACTTGGGATTTTCCAATCCCAAACATATTTGCCAGCTGTCGTAGACTTTTCCCCTCGCTAACTTTGAGCAGCTCGATCTTCTCTTTAATAGTCAGCTCATGTCTTTTAGTTTTAACCCTCTCTCTGACCGGATAGGATGACAAGACCTCCTCAATAGACCTGGAATTGGAAATCAACACCATGACATCACCGCAGTGGAAGAAACGGTACCAACGAGCAACAATTATCTGAAACAGAGCACGACACACCGAGACACAGTCACAGTTTTAATTATATATCGGCATCACTTCACTCAATGTATTGAAGATCTTACCCGAGTGCTCATTTTATATGGAATTCATGAAACAAGCTGAATAATTTCTATGTCCTGCTATCATTGTCAAACAAGCTGAATAATTTCTCTGTTCAGCTATCATTGTCAAACAAAATATTGCAGTTATTTACCAAGTTTCAAAACTTTCAATGAAGTGTACACAAATGTATGATTCTACTGATCACAAGACACAACATGCAGAAAGGATTTCAATGGTTTGACTGCAATTTCATTAAAATGCCTGGGAAATTATGCTTAAACCTCATGTCACGTCAAGACATATTAATATGTCTGTAATACTGTAAATGTACTACTGGTTTATGAAAGTCAAATAAATAATGTCATGCTATAAATTTGTTGGAAAACAAGGCAAATTATGATGAATAAATACTACTAAACAAACTTCAGGTTGGTAAAAGTATGACATCTCAACAAGGTACAAATATTTTCTTTGCAAGTCAAAAATATGGAAAAGGAGATGGAAATGTAGAATTTCAAGCATTATAGCTTTTACAAAGCTTTCTTGAAAGAGCAGGGACAAGAACACTGTAAATGAAAGAATACTACTGTTAATCAAAGAATACGGTAAATAAAAAACAGTTAATCAAAGAACACTGTTAATCAGAGAATACTGTGAATCAAAATATTTCAGGGAGCATACAATTTTTAGTACATTTGGCAACAGGGCTGAGCAAATCCCATTGCCTGACGTCCCGGACTATTCATTTTTGAAGTCGGGCAAGTAAAATTTTCCAAGTCGCTAGTCCAGGACAAGTGCTTTTTAAAAAAGTCGGGCAAGTCCTTATTTTCGTGCTTTAATCACTATATCTACCTTTATTTGGCCAATCATGCCCTCCGGGCGTACTGAATACTTGATTCTACCCCTCTTCCTGTATATATTTACATCCTGTATAACACATATACATGTGCTCAGTGATAATTGTCGCATATGCGCACGTTCCGTTACTGTTTGACTGCATATTGGGTTAAGCGACCAAATTATTGGCAAATCAAAACATGTCAAACAAAAGAAAGCCAGTATGATCAATTAGCAGTGTTTTAAGCGGCTTTGCTGCATTGTATTTACTCAAGCCAGATCATCACGAACGGCTCACTATGATTTTAATCCAGCGAGTCAGTGTAATAAAATTAATGAAAGGTACTTTACCGACATCAGTGTTGGTTTCCTTTATGAACTGATTAAATGACAGTAATGATTCTTTAATTTTTAATTTATTATATAGATGATTAACTTCCACGTGCGATATTGCGTTTGAAGTGAAACAATTATGCCATTTAATGAGCTGTCTCTGTTCGTATTTAAAAGAGAAAATGTATGTTATGATCACTTTAGAAGTAGTTGTCAAGCAAGCTGATAGTTACTCTGTGGATAAAATGAGTTTGCTAAATTATTTTCGCAAGGAAGGTAATAAGGGCGATTTGGAGAAGGAAAATTTCTGTGAAAGTGGAGGGATAAAACGTAAGACTGCTACTGAGTGTGCGGTAGCTTTTTGTCCAAAGAGACATAAGCAAGAATCCGTGGTGGCAAAAAATGTCAAATATGACACTACTAAGAGGCAGAGAAATTTTCAGTCGCATTGGGTTGATTGTTATCCCTGGCTTGAATGTATTGACTCGGAAGGAAAGATGTTTTGCAGTTATTGCAAACAATATCTAAAACTGGCACAGGTTGGAAATTCACCCAGTGTATTTGTCAGTGGAGCTGACAAATTCAGGATTGAACCAATCAAGTCTCATGACATGTCTGAACCCCACAAGGCCTGTACAGCACAATATATTGAGGACTTTAACCCAGACACAGCTATCAACTGCTGGCTTAGTGCTGGTGCAGGTGGCAGGTGGCAGACATATACATGGACATTTTTTTCAAATCCATCAGCTAAAACATATATACATGAACACGAAGAAGCCAAATATATAACAACCAATGTTTTTGAAAAATTAAATTCTTTTAAGAAATAATTATGTTGTATATTATTTTGTTTGTTTTTTCTATGGATTAAGTACATACATCTCATCAAATCTCGGCAAGTGATTACCATTTTGGGGCAAGTGAAAAGTAAGGTGGGACAAGTGAAGAGTAAGGTGGGACAAGTGAAAAGTAAGGTGGGGGAAGTGAATTTTCTGAAACCACTTGTCCTGGACTAGTGGATGAAAACAAAATTTGCTCCGCACTGGGCAAGCAAACTAATTTTTGTATAAATTTAATGCTCACAAAAATTGAGTGATGAAAATCTATGTATAATGAAAACATCAAAGACAAAACGGATGGTCAGTCTGTATCCATGGATACACATTGGTTGTCACCGTTTCATAAGCGCCGTATAATACCAATGAGTGAAGATGAAAACTTCTGCATGTTATTTTAAAGAAATGCTCTTATGGCCATTTTGTTCTATAATTTTAGTTTAACATACCTCACTGTTCATAGCAATTCATATGATGTTCAACTGAATAATACCTTGTGTTGGAATAAAAATGACCACACTTCATTTCGTCTGTGGTGAGACAGCACAGCAAGCAAGTACATATCACTACTCATTTCTTACTATGGTAAACTGCAATGTGCATTTATATTTTTGATCATCGGTCATTTGCTAAACTTTGATGTTATTACTATGCTAAATTTAAAAATTGGCTAAAATTTAATGATGCTGAAATTTTTAAAGTTACATTATTAAATTGTAGCCTAGAAAATAACCATTTATTGTCCCCCCCCCCCCCCCCCCCCCCCCCCCCCCCGAGACATAGGTTCCACTGCCTGCTATCCATCTGGCATCAACTTTGCCTTTTTTAAATGCTATGATTCATTCTTAGTGTGCTTGTGTGGATTGCTATTATACTAGGAACGCAAAATAACCGCTGATTCTTTAGGGATTATTGGGTTAATGGGTTAAGGGGTAAAAAATTATAGGATGACAGTCATGGCAGGAAAAAGCAAGTAAAGACTATTTCAGTAACATCCTCATATTTGATAATCCATGGACACAAATCGCAATTTTATTCTTGCAAAGGAGTTTTACTGGGAAAGCATGAAGATTAATGCTACCATTATCATTCTCAAATCATGAACTACAAGACTGTTATTCCATTTCTAAAACATATCTGAAAATGTTTGTGGAGAAAGTGTATGGAAAAGCTTGTTTTATTTAAATTCATTTCATAGTGAACATGGGGACTTCACAATAGAATAAAAATGTCTTCAGTGGTTAGTGTGTTGGATGCATCGGATCAGTCTGGGTCAGTTACTGTCACATGCCCTTGGCCAAGGCACTTTACTCCAATTGCCTCAGCTGCAAATAACCTACCTGCATTGCCATAAAACACCATCCACCCACTGAAAAGTGTAACTGTTTGCAACCTTTACCATACAAAATGAAATTTTCATTCGTAATTATTATACCCTACTCACAAAAACCCAAATAGTCTTGGTATTGTTTCAGTAAGACAAGTTCTATTACTGAATCACCTCAGAACAGCAACTTATTTTTAATGTAATGCACAAAGAACACACTGGCTATATAATATAATGTAACTTGAGAGTGCTGCAAAACAAAACATATGCAGTGATGAAAATGGTCTACTGCATCTCAACACTCAACTACACACAAAGTTACATGAGTATAGTAATACATATGCAATGATGAAAATGGTGTACTGCTTCTCATCACTCATGTACACACCAAGTTACAGGACTATAGTAATACATATGCAATGATGAAAATGGTGTACTGCTTCTCATCACTCAACTACACACCAAGTTACATGATTATAGTTATACATATGCAATGATGAAAATGGTGTACTTATTCTCATCACTCATGTGCCCCTTACATGATTATAGTGTCAATAGTTTCTGTGAAAATGAAGTTCAGGTTTACAAAGATCTGTTGACAAATCCAAGTTTAGGTTTATAGAGATCTGTTGACAAATCCAAGTTTAGGTTTACAAAGATCTGTTGACAAATCCAAGTTCAGGTTTACAGAGATCTGTTGACAAATCCAAGTTCAGGTTTACAGAGATCTGTTGACAAATCCAAGTTCAGGTATACAAAGATCTGTTGACAAATCCAAGTTTAAGTTAACAAAAGATCTGTTGACAAATCCAAGATTAGGTTTACAAAGATCTGTTGATAAATCCAAGATTAGGTTTACAGAGATCTGTTGACAGATCCAAGATCAGGTTTACAATGATCTGTTGACAAATCCAAGTTAAGTATTACCGAGATTTGTTGACAAATCCAAGTTTAGGTTTACAAAGATCTGTCGACAAATCCAAGTTTAGGTTTACAGAGATCTGTTGACAAATTCAATTTCTGTCAAAACAAAAGTATTTATGTCCAGAAAGCATATAATCCCCTAGGAAAAGTCTGTTAAAAATCAATTATGTTATGTAACATACATGAATTATTTTTACATTCTGTTTTCAACCCAAGTTCCCTACTGACAAGAAAATTGACTCTACATGTCTGAAACATGTAAATCATGACCTATAAACAAAATGAACACAACGCAAACCAATGGACTGTGAAATATAAGTCAGAACACAGAATTCTGTCAAGAAACCACACAGAATGCAAATAAACCCAAGTGATTCAGAGCAAAATTGATCTCATGAAACAGACAATACATCTAAAATAAAGGGCAAAAGTGAGTGGAAAAGATTATACTTTTTTAATCACAAACTTTTATTTGCAATTTCACATGAATTCAAATAAGCCAGTGTTTTCATTTGACAAATTTCAAATAATTTGAATGGAGCTACACATGGCCCACACAACAAGGGTTCTGCTGAACATGCTGCCTTACCTGTGGGTCACATTATATGCAATGCAACATTCAAACAAAAATTCTGCAGAATGCTGTCTCATTTGCCCTGCTAATGCATATTCCAAATATTAAGGAAAGTCATAGGAGTATGAAAAGTAGCCCAATGTGAAAAGCAATACCCTTCACGATGAATATACTCATCAAGTTTCTTGACAGTACATACAACAATATCACAGAAACTGAGCTAAATGAAAAACTGAACGTTGAGGCCTCTGCCAACAGCAATAACAATGCTGTTGAAAAAGTGAAACCCAGGTGAGACAAATACCTATTTTATCCTTTTTGGCACTGCAGCTACAAAGCTATGTGCTAAATATATGCAAGACAAAAAATGAAAGATTCATATTTGCTCTCACCTGTCCTTTGCAATTTGTTCTCGGACTCGTTCCTTGGCTTTGCGTTCCTCCTGTTTTTCCTTCTTCATCTGTTCCTGGAACTCCTTCATCTCTTGCTCCTTCTGGTTCTCACGTAGCTGCTGCAGTTCCTGACCCATCTGTCGTCGTTCTATCTCTGCCTGACGTTCCTTCTGCATGGATTAAAAAAATAAAAGGAATAATTTACCCCTTACAGAAATGGAGAATGTACTGCCTACTCAGCACAACTGTTTTATTTTTAATTGTTTTTTTTTTTTTTTAAAATGTTTAGCTATTGACAATACTTTTCAAGTTTATGGTGAAAATGTTATTAAAAAATGAATGAACTAGAAATGTGTTCATGAAACACAAATGCAACTCCACAGTGCCTGAAAACTGGCCTAAACACAAATGCTACACCACAGTGCCTGAAAACTGGCCTAAACTCAAATGCTACTTCACATTGCCTGAAACTGGTCTAAACAACAATGCTACTCCAGTGCCTGAAAACTGATGTAAACACAAATGCTCCTCCAGTGCCTGAAAACTGGCCTAAACACACATGCTACTCCAGTTCCTGAAAACTATGCTACTTCACATTGCCTGAAAACTGGTCTAGACATTAAACTTGACCAGACAGACAGATGAACAGAAAAAGGTAACACTATACACCCCTACCATAATCATGGGGGAGCATTGGAGTAATTTCTGATTTTATTGGTTTGTCCTGGTGGGTGGAGAGACCAAGAAGACATCATAGCGCATGTGTTTCATTCAATACACCCCCTTTGTTTACTGACTTGTTTAACATCTGTCACCATTTGAAACTGCAATACGGTGGTCTCTCACTATGATGCTATTAACAGGAGCTAAACAAGTATACCGTTATATACCATATATACTCGCGTATAAGCCATACCAACTGCAAACTGCATAGACCCAGATCTGCCAGCACATAATGCGCTGGCAGATCTGGGTCTATGCAGTTTGTAATGACTAATCAGTAGAACAAACAAAATAGACCCTGATCTGCCGGCGCATTATGCGATGACAGATCAGGGTCTATGTTTTTTTGCATTTGGACTCAACTTATACGCAAGTATATATGGTAGGCACGGCTGCCTTAAACTGGGGTACCTTACATGGAAAAATAGAACTCGAACAGTAGCATAATGGAATCCATGACCATAACGGTGTTATATCTGGGACTGTATTAGAGAAAGGCACCACTGTATATTTAGACAACCAGCTGACATATTTTGTATGCACTTATTTCCACTAAGTATTTCTCATCAAATTGACACATAGTAAAAAGTCCATAAATTTTACTACATTTTCAAACAGATGCAATAAATATTTCATATTCTGGCTTAAAGACTTTGTTGTTAATTTCTACCTACAATAAGGACAAGTGATAGATGATAACTGCTTAATGTTAAAATATATGCCCAACCACCACAAAAAAAGAAACACATGCTAGCTCTAGATCTGCCTGAAGGGATGACATTTTCAACCTAATATTATAGCTCTTTTGACTTCTCTCTCCCTTTGGATGCCACAACAAAATAATGAACAAATAATTAACTTTTCTAATTTTCACTCTAGGAGTTACTTATATTCCTTTCCACTGACTTTATGGAATTTTATGCCAAATCATATGCATTTTCTTTAGAGGGTGGTTATACATTTCACAAATGATTAGCTAACACTAACCTCCTCTTCTTGTTTTACTTTCTCCTTTCTTTTCTCTTCAATCAACTTCTTAGCTCTGAAAAAGTTAAGTTTATTTCTTGCTGTTCACATTGTATAAAAGACAAAGAAAGGCAATTTATAAAATAATATATAAAAATACAAACTATGACCTCAACAGCAACCATTTGGGTATCACCTCCAGGGATCTACAATTGTCCTCTTGTAGACTTGATAAAGTGACTTTTCTGCAGACAAAATATTGGAGTAATCGACAGATTTGTATATCAATATGGTGAAGATGTCTTTGCAGACAATTTAATATAAAGTACACTATTAAGGACACTTATGAATCCTTTTAGTTAGTTCACGCATGTTCTGTTGCTGTATGAAAATTGTGACAAATAGACAAATCTTTACCATCCTTATATGACGACACGTTCCACTGTATTTACAAAACTAAATATGCCATATAGACAATGGATATTTAGCAGTAGTAATACAAGCAATAATAGTAGCAGTAGTAATTTTTGTGCTAGTACTAATAATGGTAGCAGTATAGTAGTAGTAGAAGTAGTAGTTGTAGTATTACAAGTCATAGTAGACCAACATCACCATACTTTTCAACTTTGGCAGAAACATCTTGGCTGTCTGATGATGAGGCCAACTCCTCCTTTGTTTCAGCGGAAGCCTCAGAGTTACTTGCCCCTGATGCAGATGGTGCCACCTGTGCACTATCTCCAACTGCATTCTGCAACTGTCTCTTGTGGTCCTGAGAAATACAAGTTATAATCTGTAAACACCATGTTAAGGAGGTCCACTTTTGTACGATCAACATTTACTGTTCACTGTATAGTGCCATCGATATGATGTTACTTCTAACCTCTGTGTTGTTGCGTTATGAACTCTAAGAGAGATTGGGCATAAGAAGATGTGAATGTGAGTTCTGTCCCTTAGTGAATAACCAAAAATAAAAGTTGTCATACCATCTTAAAAATTCCATCAACAGTGCTGAGTAAGAAAAAGATAAAGTCAACAAAAAGTGCAAGACACCTTGGAAAATCATGAGCAATTCATGACCTGCCGAAATTCGCACTAACAGGCTTTCTGTACCAGAATTCCGAATGGACCTCATTAATTGTGTCATAAGGAAAAAATAACTCACTTTTTTCGATGTATATGTTGAGAAGAATCAGTAATCTTTACCTTGCGCAAATTTGATGAATTTTTATTATTCAACTACTATTTTATGTTGAGTTGGTGACTAGGCAGTTTCCTATACTTTCGTATTTAATGACCCTTACATAGGGTTGTATATTTAACTAATTGTTGTGCCAGAAAATGCACATCAAAATAAATTTTCTTGTGTATATGGATTGCTTGAACCCTTAAGTACGACAAACATCCATTGTTCAATAAGCACCCAACATTTCTTCACTGAGAATGACAATTGACAGTACTAGTGACAAAAGTGCAAAACAACAAAAAGTCTAGCACAAAGTTACCAACATTCTCTGTCAGTATTTATAATTTTGTCAAAAGTTGATCACATAAAATACAAATGTTTTTTTGCCTCAGCAATTGTTAATAATGCATTTAAAGTCTTTAGCTGTTTTTCAAGGAAAACTGCTCACCACAAAATAAACAAAGTACTAAAATTAAATAAAAATGTGTAATCTTTCATCGAGGTCAACCTTAGTGAGAAGCACGACTTATGTTTTCATTGGAGGGACAATAGATTCAGAAAAGATTTGAAACAAGTTGAATCCATGGTTCATGCAGCCCTGGTGAGTATTTTTTCCAGGACTTTTCAAGGCCTTCCTGAAGTTTCCAAGGAGTATTTTTCCTAATGGAAACTGAACTTTCTCCATATTGTGCTTTACTTTTCCATCTAGTACTGAAGAGTGTCAAGTATTTTTTGATCCACCCAATTATCCCATTTTACTTATTTATTATTTCAGGAAAATATGTAAAACAACAACAATTCTGGATATAAGAAGTGATATATGTTATTTAAACTTTTTGTCTTTTCTCAGATCAATGAACGAGTTTTTGGCAAAATTCAAGGAGTTTTTCAAGAAATGCAAGGACTTTTCAAGTACAATTAAAAAAAAAATAATCAAGTACGTTTAAAGGCAAATCCTAAAATTTAAGGATTTTTACAGTTTGTATGAAGCATACAGTCTAATATTGTTAATCCAATACAAATAATCCCTGCTAAAATGATTGGTAATCAGATTAATATTGAAACATATAAAAATGTAAATGGCCTTTAATACACTATTGTGGTCATGGCATAATGTAAACTCTAAAACTGGATAAACAGAAGCGAGGATAGCATGGCTATTCTGCCGTAACATTTATCTAAGCCTTATTTACCCAATGAAAGGGAAGACTAAAATTTGGTGGCCAATCCTACTACTGTAAAGTCAGAAATATTTATGAAGGATTTTTTAAAGTTAATTTCATGGTAATGAATATCCACAAAATTAAATCAAGCACAAAAATAGTATTTCTTATAGGGTGTAAAGATAAACGGTGTGACTTCATGAAATTTAATTTCCATAAAATCATGTTTATGCCCAAAAAAAACAATTTTATCCCCATTCATATTTCTGATTTTACAGTATGTAAATATGAATGAAAACAGAAATACTGTGCCAAAGATCTTGCATGTAATGAGGAGACTTCTTTCTTTTAACCAAATAATACAGTTTGTTACTTACTTACTCAAAATTTATGCAAATCAGGCCCGTGTTAGCTTCATAAATCAGAATTTCACATGTTGCTTGAAAACAATTTTTCTTAAAAGAAAATTCACATTTGGTGTTAATCACTAAATACTGTAGTATCAGAAATTTTCGTGGGGAACCAATTTTTGTTGTTTTCGTCGTTGCTCTGAACCACGAATTTAAATACCCAATGAAAAATTAGCCCCATATGATGATTCCCCCCCCCCCCAGCCCAAGTTTAAAGTATATGATAGCTGTTAATTTCCACTCACTGCCTTAAATCAACATGTGAAGTAAGGATAAATAGAACAAGAAAAAGCATCAGGTATTCAAACACTAAAAATACTGAAAATAAAAATAAAAATAAAAAATAAAAATATTTAAAAATTAAATTTAATACTTATTCAAATCGATCCTTCATTTGAGTACAAATGTTGTTGAAAAATTTAAATCCTCCTGAAAGCACATTTCATTTTATCCATGCATTTTTTAATACAAAAGAACAACAAGCCTGTAAAATACTAGAACTATTGCTTGAAGCACTATTATTAATGAAACACTATGTATATACTCTAATTACAGAAGAGCATTATAGCTCACATTTCACAGATTTTCGGACAAAGCCACTGTAGCAACATCGTGTCAGTCAAGTCTCATGGGACACACAAATGCCTGTCAGGTAAAAAAATCCCCAAATTGCAGAATTAAACCAGTCCAGCTTTCTCAAAACCACTGATAATTAGGTCTGATCTTTCACTCATTGTCGCATGAACTGCAATTATCCATTCACCATAAATTTGCTTGATTAATCAGGTTGCAAGGTTCACTAATACAGTGCACTGATCATCACCAGTAACATCTTCCTTTTCTGTGAATGTCTGCATGACCTGTTTAGTACATCAGCTGTGGAAGTACGATTTTTATTCTTCTTTGTACTCTTTTTTGTTAAGTCTAGTGGTTGAAGTTGGTCTGTACATGAGGCAGGCACAAACAAATGAGTGATCCAACTGTCTTTCAATTTAGTTAGCATCTTCACACTTTGGTGGGTTCTAAACATATCAAATATTGCCACTGCCTGCCGATTGTATTGAGAAAGGGGCAGCCAGTCACGTTTTGTTCACTTTATGGATAGTGGTTTAAGTAAGAGGTTATACAGATGTACTTTAATAACTGATTAGCTTAGTGTTGTTTGCTGTCTTGGCTTCCTTTAATGTTGGGCACTCACACGAAAATACAGTATAAGTGATTGATCTTGACGTGTGTTTTATTTGTGTTCATAGAGATGGTAGTATTGTTTTAGTGTTGTTGACTGCATCAGCTTCCACTGATGTTATCATCTTGGAGGAAAACACCATGTAAGTATTGAACTTGTCAGGTCTTTGATTTGTGCTCATACATGTGGTAGTATTGTTTTAAACATTCAAGTGACTGCCGTTTGCATCAGCATAGTTTTATTCTTTTGTATTCTTTATTTTGGGTATTTGTAGAGGTTAAACCACAAAATTAAATACTTACTAATATGCAAACTTAGACAGGCAAACCACGAATTTAAGTACAAATGAAAATGTTTTTTTTTAAAAAATACAAAACCACGAAAATTGAGTCCCACGAAAATACTACAGTAATTAACTGTTTCAGTAGTTGATTATGTAGAGATAAAGAGCATAGACAATTTGCAATATTCAAACACTTAAATCGAAAATATTAACCCACCATTGAGGTTTCAAATTCTAACATTAAGTGTTTCTGCAAAAATTTTGACTAACAAACCATGCTGATTTGTGGAAATATATTCTTTCCAAAGTGTTTTCAAAAAAAAATATTTTAAGCTTAGCAAACTGTATAAAATCTAATGGTCTGAATTCTTTTGAGTACTCTAGCAAATGTTCCAACAAATGTCTGAATCAAGCAAGCTGTGTATGACCTTGGAGTTCAAATTCTTTACCAACAATTCAACCAAATGTTTGAATCTAGCAAACTGTGTATGATCTGGGAGTTCAAATTCTTTACCAACAGTTCCAACAAATGTTTGAATCTAGCAAACTGTGTATGATCTGGGAGTTCAAATTCTTTACCAACAGTTCCAACAAATGTTTGAATCTAGCAAACTGTGTATGATCTGGGAGTTCAAATTCTTTACCAACAATTCCAACAAATGTTTGAATCTAGCAAACTATGTATGATCTGGGAGTTCAAATTCTTTACCAACAATTCCAACAAATGTTTCAACCAAGCAAACTGTGTATGATCTGGTAGTTCAAATTCTTTACCAACAGTTCAAGCAAACTGTGTATGACTTGGTAGTTTAAATTCTTTACCAAAAATTCCAACAAATGTTTCAACCAAGCAAACTGTGTATGACCTGTGAGTTCAAATTCTTTATCAACAGTTCCAACAAACCATGTATGATCTGAAGGTTCACATTATTTCCAAAGTGCTCATTTATATTTAAAACAGTGTACAAAGTTATGGTTCAAATGGGAAAAAACAGTGTACAAAGTTATGGTTAAAATGTTTTCCCCCCAAGTGTTTTGACACACTTATGAACTTGCCAAACTATGTATGATTTGAATATTCTGGCAAATGTTTACACTTGGCAAACTAGGCACAATCTGAATGTTCTGGCAAATGTCTGAACTTAGGAAACTATGCATGATTTGAATGTTCTGGCAAATGTCTGAACTTAGCAAATTATACATGATTTGAAAATTCTGGCAAATGTGTAAACTTTGCAAACAAAGTATGATCTGAAGGTTCATTTTGTTTCCAAAGTGTTCTGGGAAACATTAGAAACTCTTACCTGGAGAACTCTCTCAATTTTCTTCACAAATTCTGTTGCCTCAGAATGACCACCAGTCACCTCAAGTGGGACTCCAGCTTCACCAATGAAGAAACTTGAGGGAACAACAATCACTGGATCTGACGACTGGTTAAGGTTAATTATTTTGGGTGAAAACTGTGTAATACAGTTATATCTATCATTTACTCTAAATGTTAACTGACATTTGAGGTTACGAAGTGATAACAATTACTAGCATTTTTCTACAGAATTTCTTAAACATTCAATTATTAGATAGCAAATGCACAAAATGCGAACATTCTAGAATTAATACTAGTGGTAGGAGGGGAAGATCACAAGGTGGGCTGGGAGGTAAGGGTGAAGGAGGAATGTTGTGGATACTTATGTTGAGAAATGGTAAGAGTGTGGGGTGAGGTGGGATGGGGGTTCCACTGGAGATTTTTGGACCTCCACCCAATTCCTGACAGACTGCAAACCCCTTGACAGACAGATGTTTTGAATTTGTGTCAGTAAGGTGTGAATTGACCTGATCAGAGCACCTAGATATGAAAACAAAAAGTAATTACCGCTGTCACCATATGTGACTTTCCTCCTTTTATTTAAACTTTTACAGATTACTGGCTACAATTTATCTGGTGAAAACATATTCAACTGTCAACCAGGTTCAATGTTCATTTTGTCACAGACATAGAAATAGGTACCCCTTTCCAGATTTTTGGTAGGAAAAATAGCCCCATTTTAGAAAGGTAAAACTTTAACCCGAACAATCGGATCATCCATCCCACCACTGGTACTGGGAAGTACTTTTTACACTTTAACCATTCATCATCCTTTAATTCCGACATGACTTTGGTTCCTTTTTAAAAAAATGGAATTGAGAAAGGGGTCTGGGGGTCCTCCCTTAGTGGGGTCTTAAGGGGAGGCACCTCTGATCTGGAGGTCCACAGCCAAAAAATGCATTTTAGACTCTGAGAGCATACAAAACTACTCCTGGTGGCCCTTATTATCATAATATTTTGCAAAGTTGTTACCTTATTCCAACAAGAAAAATCATTTGAAAAATAACAAACTTACCCAATGTTAAACAATACTTGAAGAATTTCACAATATTCTGTACTGAATTGTAGGTTTCTATGTTTATCCTCCACGATTTTGAATCAATATCATCATTCATGACATTGAAGGATGACTGTACTTGTGGGCCATGAAAGCAACTCAGTAGCGACATGACCATCTTTGATAGACAAGGGTATCTGGCAACAATATCATGACTTCCCCACCAGTGATCTATACGTTGTCCCTCCTTAAATTCTGCAAGGGAATCAGTTTGGAATCTTCTACTGGTCAACTACTTCTCATTTAACACATTATTGCATTTATCCAATACTTTGCAAAAAATGTAGTGGGATGTGTTGATTTTCCTTTGTCAAATAGTAGTCACCTATTTAATTGGTGAATAGTTACCTATTTTAAAGGTTACCATCTAAAGCTGTTAATAAAATTATAGGTAGATTTTCATATTACAAACAGACAATTTTGAGATTTTCATAAAGTATGATGAGCATATTGTGTATATTAATATTATTTATCTTGCAGAGCCAGAAATACAGCAGTTGTTGACTCTACTCTATTTAGACAGGAGAGAGAGACCACTTCGCCTGAAATTCAGAGTCCAGAGTTATCCCTGGATAAATATTGAGATTTCACACAAATACTTCACTTTTTCTCAAACTGTGGTCAATATATGAGGAGTGAGAGAAAGCTTCACTTGCTGTCAGGCATTCCTACATATATATGCAAGGAACTAAAACTTTCACCTTTGGGATTTTCACTTTTAGATTTTACAAATCATTCGATGCCGACACAGACAGTAAGGAGCAAAATCAACCATCTATTCAAAGACTGGAAAAAATCAGACAAATTTCCCAATACAGCAAGGTGATTCTTGGAGAAATCTGACTCCAAATTGTGACAACAAAAAAATAAAATTGACACAACTTTTTATGACTGGCGAAAAATATAGTTACAAAATTTAAGAGGCTAATGTAAGCCCTGTAGATAGCAAGATAGCACGTTACTTTGGAGTTTAATGTAATTAACACCTGGATAATGTAGTACAGCCAGTGCCAGAATAACACACCAGCATGTCACTGACCTACACTCAACTGCACCCTAAACCAGCAAAAGTGTAACCTGGTCATTCCACTTTGTGTATTGTACTTCGTACAATGACCATTTGTATATGACTGAACAAATTTACATTCAAACTCAATCTAAAAGGTCATCTCTATTAAGCAACTATCAACCCTAAAGAGCCACTGACGATAGTTCCTAACACCAATTATTGTAGACAAGCCTTTATTAAGCAACCACTTGTCTTATGATGTCATTTTTCTTACTTCCACAGGTGGCTGCTCAACACAGGTTTGACTGTGATTACTTTCCTATCCACATACTTGCCTGTTGTTAATATAATGCAAAACTCACACCACAACAATGGATACAAATCTGGGAGAAGAATCCACATGCTTCACTGAAAATATACAAAGAAAAAAGCAGTATTATAAAATGGATAGCTTATTTGTGTTTTGCAGAGTTATTTATGGATCTTCTACATCTTGCCCATTCTGACATGTACAATTTTTTCAGACTGAAGACAGATACCTGGTGGGTACATGTTCTCATACGGGTAACTTCAAACAAACTATTTTAATTTATGTAATTAAATTTCTATCATTTACAAAAATTCAGTCATACCTGCTTGAGAGGTCACCTCTATTAAGCAATCACCCATCCTAGCCACTCCTTCCCTTCTCAAAGAAGGTGGCTTCACAAGATTGACTGTAGATTTTGGCAGCAGCAAAACTGTCACAATTTAAGACTAGATATCTGTGTTTAGAATGTATCCCCATGCTTCCCGTTTTGACCCTGACACCAAAGTTTGAGTCTCTTATATAGGTCTTTGAGGGGAACGGACTGCTCCACAGACAAATGTCAGTTGGGTATGTGCATTGGTCTTTTTCATATATACTCACTGGGCATGAAGAGACCAATGCACATTTGGGAATCTCAATAGTTTCCAAGCTATGACACTTGGACTATGTGACAGGATAAGGATTGAACCTGGGAACAATGTCAGCTGCATGTTACAATTTGTCTTTCATGCCCAGTAATTGTGGGTGTGTATATATGTGGATGTATATATGCATGCGTGTGTATGTATATATATATATATATATATATATATATATATATATATATATATATATATATATATATATATATATATATATATATATATATATATATATATATATAATAAATATGAATAAATAATATTATCATACAGGTTAGAGAATTTTAATTCATCTATGGAGATTCGAACCTGTGTCTGCGGGTTACGGCATACATCGCCTTGCCTGTAAGGACCAACCCCTATACCATCTCGAACATGCACACATCATCAAAACATGATGCTACAATGTCGATGGTATAGGCATTCATACAAGTGAGTGCTAATTATAGGTAACCAATGAAATATAGAGAATTGAAATAGTACTGCTGCCAATTCATAGGTGGTCACTTGCTTCACTTTGTACACATAAAGTGAATTGCTTTTGATACAGTTAAGCAGACGATCTTCATAATGTAGAGTGACCTACAGATGGAGCCCCAGCAGGAAAATGAGAACTAAAAATATACCAGTATCTTTCAAGAACTTCAAAATAAAAATGCAACATTTCGTCTGTGGGCTCAAGGTTTCTTTTAGACAAATTAGATAACAATGTTTTGGACAGGCCCAATGGGCAACTCAATCAGAATACAAGAGGGGCCCAATAATGATTTAGAGGAGACCCAGGCATTGGGCTATCAGATTTGTTTTAGTTCTTGGGATATAAATTATACGGGTTTATAAATAAATCTTTCATGTTAAAGTAATGGGTATTGTTTTATTACATGATAAATTCATATTACATGATAAATTCAGATACTAGAATGACTTAAAAAGCATTATTACAATTCAAGTCTGAGATACCAATAGTGTCAGAACTGTAGTAAAACCATAAGAAAATGTTGGACAATTTTGAGCCATGAGACTATTTTAAACTGTGAATTCACAAGTTTTCATGGGGCACCTGTTTGTCAGAATTTCCTGCTTGCTACACACAACAAATTTATACACCCAACGAACGACGATCCTTCTGTGAAAAATGGATCCCTTCTCCAATCCACAAATTTAAGTACTAATGAAAATGTTTTATTTTCTCCCCAAAACCATGAAAATTGATACTAATTAAAATAAACGAGCACACACTAACTACATAAATATAAAATTAGTAAATGATCGACAGCTGCATCTTACCTGTTTCCTGCTATCCTGACAGCCACAGCATTGTTAGCTTCACAGATGCTGGTCACCTGGTCATCCTCCCAGGTTCTGGACATCTGTTGGGACAACTCATCTTCACCTACAGGAAACAGCAAGATGAACTTTAACAAACGGTAGGATTAAAACAAGTGTTCTGCCTGTAAATGGCCTTATTATTATGTATATACAGGAAAGACAGAAACTCATAGTATAATAGGGTACAACTTTTAGACACAGAACCATATTCTATTAAAGATGTAGTTTAATACAGGTAATAGACAACAATGTAGCAGATATGCAACCCTCAAAAACTGTTAACATAGCACCCTAACATTGCTGTTATAAAAACATGATACCTATATCTTGTCAGTTACAAGGAAGGTAATAAAATTACATTGGAGATATAACTAAGTCAATTATCAATTATTAATGACTTGGAAAAGCACAGCTTGATAGAACTTCAATATATTTTTTATAGTCTGTGATAAAAAACAATGATGACTGATCACATCCATGTTGAACCACCTGGGGTATTCCAGATGCATCACACATGCTATGACAGGATTAACCCATGCAATTCTGAACTGCCATTTTGGTGGCTGGATCAATGGAAAACCTTTGTATACTCTCAGGGTGCCATTAATTTTTCATTTTTGGAAGTCCTTCATTTCCATGGTTAGAAATCTGGAAGTCCTATACCCAAAGCCTGGAATCCCCATTATTACACTTGCTGGGAAACTTGTATAAATGTAATGCAATTTTTGTTATTGCATGTAATAACAAAAATTAGAATGCAAAGAAAACAAGCGTTCCTAATAGGGACTGACACTATTGGTCAAAAAGAATTTCAGGGAATCCAAGATGAGACCCATTTTCTTTTTAACTGCAGAGTACTGAAACCATCTGATATTCTTGAGCAAAAACAAGATTTTCACAGCGGCTAAAGTGGATGCAAGATTGGTACCAATTTCATTTATGACCAACTAGACATCATTTTTTGGTGAATGGCCCATGTCAATATGACCATCCAGAGATTTACAAATCCACTTGCCCGACTCCTGAGACAAGCTCAGATTCAGCTCGGGCAAGCTGAAGTTTTCAAGGTACCTGCCCACAGGCAAGTCCAAAAAGTTCACAGAGAGAGTCTGCATTTTAATTACAGTACATAATAGATACACACACCTTATATGAAAAACAATTATTGAAGTCTGAACTTTATTATAAGCATTATGTCACATGTGTAACTTCATTATATTTGTACTTACAGGTGCAAATACAGGTAAAATTATAAATTACATTTGTATTTCACCTGTATCTTTGTTTCTTTTTTAATGAAAAAATTCAAATATGTCTAAATAATAATGCTCTATTCTTTAGTGGCTCAACCATATATATGTATGTCTGTTACAACTTTATATCCAAGTTTTGAAAATCACAGGTGTTGAATAGGTAACAGCTAATAAACATCCAGTCAAGGAACACCACAAGCACGTTTACACCCCTTAAAGTCTATAATAAATGTTCACCAAGATTTGTAGTTTTTCTTATTTATTTTAGTATCTCTGTCCTCCAATGTCCACTCATAAATTACAAAGACAGTCAACTGTCAAGTTATTACCTGTTCAGGTGTTACTTGATTAAAATATTAATAAATATATCCCAGCAAATTTTTTTGTGCTGAAAATATGGGGTTGATATCACATATTCAGCTGCCCAGTAAAAACTGAAATCAAATATATGCACCAAACCGATGGCCATAACCAATGCCAAAAAGAGGAACAATTCGTTAGGTGTGACAGACTTCAATTTTCTCATGTGGCTGCTGTCAATACAGTCTACTCCATTTATTCCCTGATCTGCATAAAGATTCATTTGATCTATGGTCAGATGCAAGAAATCTTCATAAAAAAATGCCTTAAATGGTCTACAGGCTTGGTATTCTCCATTTCTACACTTTAATTTTAAAATACCACTGAATATGGGGCTTAACCGGCATGCTGTCTGTTTTTGTCCATCCAGCATGTGCATTGACTAATATTCAACATCATTTCAGGACTCCAAATCACTCACTGGTATTTCCAGTAACATTTTCCCAGTTCCAATAATCTGATATACTTCAAAATGTTCAGAAATCATTGTCATCATTGCTATTACCAGCTGGTATTTACTGAATGAAATTGTCATCTGAAGATCAACCATGTTTGGAGTCAGCCATTTTGGGTTTTCTAGATAGCATGTATTTTAAACAAGCATTTGTAAAATTTCCTTGTTGAATGCAAGGTTAAAACTACGACAGATTGTTTGTTCCAGGCCTCACTGTAACAATCAAACTTAGTTTAACATCCGTTCATGTCAAGGTGAAGTACCCAGATGTGTCAACAGTTGCATACTTGAAAAACGATATTGTGACAAGTGCTACGAGACCTCTACCGGCAGCAACTTATGTTGTGACAAGCGCTTTAAGGGTTAAGCTTTGAGCACAAGTACATTACCGCTTATGATCACAACAAATGTTGAAATTAAAAGGAGTACATAAGCGACCGTTTATGTTACGGAGAAAAAAAAGGGACATTTAACAACTGAAAAAAAAGGGCAAGTTATTGGGAAAAAAGGCATGGCACATATTAAAGAGTGGCCTTATGGAACAAAAAAACATCCTGGTGCCATTGTACAGCGACCTGGGGGAAACACTATCCATTAGCCAGATACTAGCGGTATGGCAACAACTGGTATGCTGTGAGAACTGGTTTCTTG
This sequence comes from Margaritifera margaritifera, assembly GCA_029931535.1. Classification (NCBI taxonomy): domain Eukaryota; kingdom Metazoa; phylum Mollusca; class Bivalvia; order Unionida; family Margaritiferidae; genus Margaritifera; species Margaritifera margaritifera. Next base: position 183,598 of record JAQPZY010001382.1, on the reverse strand, counting down.
ACAGTAGACCTACCTAATTGAGGAATACTTTATTTTCATGTAAAATGGTTGCTCAATAAGAAAACACATGGAAACGATTTATTTGATGGAATGCAAAAGCATTTAACTACGTTATCACATTCAACACTGCTCAGTGATCTCCCCAGAAATTTTCGATAGCATCGGGGTACGCGTGTTTGGGTCATAAAATGCTTTACAAAGCGCACGTTAACATATTAAAAGTGAAACAAATTAATATCAATGAAATAAAAAGAAGTGCATATATTTACATAGTATTTTTTATTTACCTAGGTTATAACAGTAACAACAATGCATATCTCATTTATTTCTTAATTTAAATAAATGATATTTGTCTTTTCTTCTTTTCACCATATAAACTGACTGCAACATCACAATTAAAGTCTTTTAAGGGTTGTCCTTCAGTACTGATTGTCACCAGGTAGTTCAGTACCCTCTGTGACAACCTGTTCCTTAAAACACTCTTAATTCTATTCATCAAGGAGAATGACCTTTCACAATCTGAAAAAAATGGAACATAAAATTGATAAATGGATGTACAAAAAAAAGACAAATATACCTGAATCCTAATTAAGGTTATTACCAAGGAAAAATTCTTCAGGAATCAAGACAGTGATGTGTTTTACAATAATCATCACATAATAAGATAATACATATTCCTTTCCATTAGGAACAATATATCAAAGTGTTTGCTATTTTTAAGCTAAAATATTGTTCAAATTTAAACCTGCTGTTGAGGTAAAACTGGAAGATAAAGATTGTTCCGTTTATTACTTGGATAGACAGAAAAGAGAAATGAGAAATTAATAGGGCAGCACTCACTTAAGTTATCAATATGGAAAACTTACCATCCGATCCAGCAATTTCCACCAAAGGGAATAGCGTCTTCCATTCATTATTAAATCCAGTCCTTCGTTTCTTGACATCATTCTTTTTGTAAATCATGCTGGCGCTATCGGAATCAGAATCACTGCCACTATTTGTGACGCTAATTTCTGATTGTCGTAACCAGGCCAACATGGGGCTAGCCGGGCACTGGGTAATTGTTCGTTTCTTGGAAGGTGGTGTGTTCATTTTTCACAATAATTTTTAATTTAATTGGTGTAACTGCTATGGCTGTTAATGAAAACGACTGACATATATATAACACTCTACCAGTAGACTCCATTGTTGCTCGCCAATCACGTGACTAGGTGCAGACGAAACCCTCACCAAAGGTCGCACAGCAGCGGTCACGCAAGCCAGGTACAAAGGATAATGGTTAAGTGAGTGAGCGATTATCCTGGATTATCTTAATAAAATACCCCAGAAGAGGTAAGAACAGGTGTCATTTGAGTGGGGCTTTGAATTAGGTGACAGGATGTTTGCTTAAGAGATTAATTTTATAAGAGTAGTGGGAAACATCAAAGCGTAGCGGCACAAGAGCATAGCATAGCGACAGGTTCTAAAGCGTCGGGGGTTATCAGAGTTTGAAACGATAGCGTAGTGGGCCCGCTACGGTCAAAGGCCATCGGAAGAACACTGCTGCTAACATATGCATAATGAATACACGTGATTCTACTGGCAGTAGGACAAAGATACAGTTTTAAAGACCATCTACTGCACATACTGTTTTATACTTGAAATTTACGACTTTTGAAAATCACAAGATTTTTTAAAACATTTTGGAGGAGAAAAAAAAATGGTATTTTTATGCATTCTATCCACACATTGCAGAAATGAGTCAGAATCAGTCTACAGGAGACTGGAACTGTTCCACAAAAGCTGTAAATTTATTACTTCGGAAAGTTTAAGGCCAAACGTGATCCATGATGGCTTGTGAATCAGATTAAAATTGGCTGACCTTTGGTGAAGGCAAGATGTGAGATCAAAATGAGAGACCTAGTACAAAATTATTTTGACTGAAACAATTGCATAAGTCTATTTTAATTTTTGGTCTTGTTTAATTGTTACTGTGTTTTCATGATTTTTAAGAGGAATATTTAAATACAAATCTTATCTTGTTGAGGTCTATTCATGTGAAAATGCTGAAATGTGCTATTTCTCCCTATTTTATACAAAAAAATGGCTAACAACAATGCTTGGAAATCAGTTAAGTGGGTGCTGGAAAGCAGCAATGGTCCAAAGTTTTTGCATTGTGTGTTTCATGCACAGTAGATTTAAGATAGCACACGGGGGAAGAAATTATATCACCAGACATATGAAGACACCACTGCATAGAAGCAATAATTATTCTGTCAAAAAGGACACCCACTCTGAAGGCCTTATTGGAGACTGGATCGATCATTGCCTGTTCCAATGCTGATACATAGAGGACGTTCTCAATTCTTCTAAAAATAGTCATTCAAGGGGATATTTGAACCAGAAAACTATTGACAGCCTGTTAAGTGTGAAACTTAATAATCATGATGAATGTCATCAGTGACCACCAGGCAGTGAACTTGTGAAGATAACTAAGAATGCTTGTGGATTTTAGAAAAAAAAATCTTGCAGTGGCCCACAAAATACAACTCTTCCTTGTTCATTTAATTGACAATATCCCGACTCCTACTAATTATTATTGTAACATTTGCCATTAGAATATAATTCATGTTAAAAACTTGCTGTTAATAATATGAAGAGACTACATACTAGGACCAGAAAATGCACTTCCCATTCCTATCCGCTTAAAACGCGTAAAATTTACGTTGATAAAAAATCCTACTGATTTACAAGCCAACTACTGATGATAATTTTGAAATCTTCTGATTTAATGTCCTTGTTCTCTCACATGTATAATAATACACAAGTGGTCGCATTATACGGGAAAAAAGACGCCATTTTACTTTGCTACATCGCCATTGTTCGCTTGTTCCACGGTGCCGAAATATCAAGAACATTACGAACAATAACAACACTGACCATAAACATAAACGATGAAGACTGATTTTTTGGCTTTTGAAGACTGGATTGCCTCTGGTATTGAACCCTGAAACCACTTCATTTTCTCAAATTACACGGATTTCATTGTCCACGACTGGGAAGGAACTTTATGAGAGTATCTGTGAACGGGTCCTATTTAATTTTTATTATAATATACGCAGATATTACACAATTGTTCAGAGTACCAGTCTTAAATGGTTGTTGTTTATGTCTAATATCAAAATAAAAGGCAAGCGCTTAAACATGTTCCGGAAATATTTCGGACTAAAATATTCGAATGTATTAGCTAACATCTCTGATAATAGATTTTAGTGTGTACCACACACTTTTAATGACTTAATTTAATTTAATTGTGTTCTGTTTAACTTCATAAAAGTTGTGGGTATATATTTTAAATGAGAAGCAGGTAATATAGACATTTTACATCTCTTAGATTTACCTATGCTGTAGTACACGATAGTTGTGGTAGCAGATTGGTTTGGTTTTGTGGGTTTATTTAACGACATTTTTCAGCACATGATAAGCTATACATGGCGCCCAGTATATCTGGCGGAGGAAGAACCTGGGAAAACTCCGGGAAAAACCACCGACACACGGGAAGCTATTGGCAAGCTTTCTCACATAACCACGTTGGCCGAACCGAGACACAAACCCACATGGACAGAGGTGAGATGTCAGTGCCTTAGACCACTCGGCCACCCGTGCCCCTGTGGTAGTAGAAGCCATGGCGATGACTTTAACTATGATAGAATGAGTAGCATATCAATCATCCTAAAAATATAAACTAATCGATACTTAAGTAAAACTAACTTTTATTTCAGCAACAAATAATGCATAATCAGCTTTCCACGTGTTTTTCTTCTATCGTGGACCTCTTTTGTCATCATCAGCTTCAGTAAATCAGTCGGGATATTTATGCGCCTCTCGCTGCCGGTTTCCCACACGTATATTTTGCGGAATTATCGTATAGTAAGCGAATGTGCAATGGAAATAGTATTTCCGAAGATTTCTCGGTAAATATTTGCGAAATTGATGGTAAAGTAATATTTGTGTTGTTCTTTTTAGTGTACTAAAGTATTTCCTTTGGTAGGTACGAACGCCTTCTATTACATGAGTTAGTCTTCTGAAAACATAGGCGCAAAATATATTTGAAAAAATTGAGCAAAGAATATTTGAACAAAATCTTTCGGTGGAAGAATTGCTTGCAAATAAAATTGCAGTGTTGCATATTTTTTTCCGGAATTGAATATGGTCGCACCGCTCTGTGGTAAGAACGATACTATCTGTGGAGACTAGTTTAAACTATATTTACCTAAAGAAAACCTTTGTCAAATGCAAGAACAAATATACGATTTCGGAGATTCATAAAAGTCATTAGCTTATTAAACAGCAGTCTCCCCAACAGTACCAAAAATATATCAGGATAAGTCTGGTTGAAGTGGTTACAAAAGAAAAGTGCAAACAAGAAATATACATATATATATATATATATATATATATATATATATATATATATATATATATATATATATATATATATATATATATATATGCAGAATAGTTTCTATAACAGTATTTTGTTCATGGAAAACAAAACAATAAATAAATAAATAAATTTTATGAAATGATGATAAGATACAATTTTTGTGTACTACTTATACTTAAATCTGTTTGTCATCCTAATGAAATTTTGCACAGGCAAGATTATTTGCTTGTTCTTTTCTGTACATAGGATTGCCAGATAATAGAGTTTGAATTGCGTAAGAAAAAGGGAATGTGTATAAGATGTGATCTCTCAATCAGAATACTTTGGACAGTCTAAAAGAAAGTATTTTTCCGCCTCTATTTCACCATAGATACTTATCATATATACTTATTATATATACTTATTCATAAATACTTATCATATATACTTATCATATATACTAATTAATATATACTTATTCATATATACTTATTCATATATACTTATTGTTACGACTCTATGGTCTAAGAAAAATGAAACAGAAAGAAAGTGAAACCAACAAATCAAGTACAAATCAACAAGCAATTTATTACTAGATAATTAAAATGAAAAATCAAAAAAAGTCACTTACAGTAATGTGTTTTGAAATCCTAATAATCCAATAAGAATGATTGTTCTAATCACAAGTCCTAAATATAGAATGTTCTGAATTCACGGCTGTGTCCTTGAATGTTATGATGTGCTAATGGTTTTCAAAGTCCTGATGTACTAGAAATCTTGATGTGCTGATGTCAAAATAATGTATTCCAAAATCTCTGAATAAGTTCACTTAAATTCCAAAATCATTAATTAAAAATCCAAAATCCAAAAGTTTGTGAGCACTGTTATAATCCAATGAATATTTAAAATAATTCCTCTCTTAGAATTTGGAATGAATTTTCACAACTGTAATAGCTCTTTACAAGACTGATGGTAATGTCAAAACTGAAAAAAATGTCCACCAAACATGGTATATATAAAGATTGGTCACATGACAGAATGTTCTAGAATATGAGTCATCTTAATAGAATTCTAACTGTAAACAAAATTCAACCTTGACCTTCAAATTGAGAAAACATATTGATCAAAACAACCTAATTCAAGGACACTAGTTAAACATGTTTTTCCTGATAAACACTAAGATTTAAGCAAATATTAAAGTGAAGAAACATTTATAATTTCCTAAAATATTTATAATATTATATAAACATCATACATAACACCTCCCCTCATAAAGAAAAAGAAAGATTTATATAATAAAGCTTTCTTTTGAATATATATCTAATACTATAATAACCAAAAATACATAAGAACATGTTTTATGATACTGGACTTAATTACATCAAGCAATATTACATTTCTAGGCACGTGAGAGTGCATCTGCAATCACATTGTCTTTTCCCCTGATGTGTCTGATGTCAATGTTATATTCCTGCAATATCAAACTCCATCTCAACAATCTCCGATTTTTATCTTTCATTTTGTTGATGAAAGTAAGGGGATTGTGATCACTGTACACAATAATTGGAGAAAGAGCTGAGGTAACATACACTTCAAAATGCTGTAAAGCCAATATCAAAGCCAAACATTCCTTCTCAACTGTGGAATAATTTTTCTGGTGCTTGTTTAGTTTTTTAGAAAAATAACACACAGGGTGATCCACACCACTTTTGTCTTCCTGAATCAATACTCCACCAACCCCTACATCACTTGCATCAACAGATAATTTAAATGATTGGCTAAAATTTGGTGCAGAAAGAACTGGTGCATTCTTAAGCATGGCCTTTAACTTGTCAAAAGATTCCTGACACATGTCAGACCAATGAAATTTTGTTTTCTTACTCAATAAACTTGTCAAAGGTTCAGCAATTTTGGAAAAATTGGAACAAAATTTCCGATAATATCCAGCCATACCTAGAAATCGCATCAGTTGCTTTTTACAAATTTGAACTTGAAATTCAGAGATAGCTTTGACCTTAGCTTCTATAGGTTTAACTTGACCTTGTCCCACAATATGTCCTAAAAATGTGACACAAGCATGGCAAAACTCACTTTTGCTCAAATTAATTGTCAGATTCACATCGCTGAGTCGATCAAAGAATTTTCGAATCGTTTCCAAATGATCTTCCCAGGTGTTGTTGTAGATAATGACGTCATCGATATAAGCGTCACAATTATCAAGACCAAATGTTATCATGTTCATCAGACGTTGAAACGTTGCAGGCGAATTTTTCATTCCAAACGGCATGACTTTATATTGATAAAGTCCATCTGGAGTTGCAAATGCTGAAATTTCTTTTGCCCTTTCCGTCAGTGGAATTTGCCAGAATCCTTTTAAAAGGTCAAACTTGGGGACATATTCCGCATTTCCAATTTTATCAATGCAATCGTCCATTCTTGGGATTGGAAATGAATCAGTTTTGGTGACACTGTTGACTTTTCTATAGTCAGTACACATACGGAATGTATTATCTGGCTTGGGAACAAGAATACATGGTGAACTCCAGTTACTTTTACTTGGTTCTATGAAATCATTCTCCAGTAAATACTGAATTTCTTTCTTCAGATAGTTCTGTTTGAGAGGATTCATCCTATAAGGATGCTGTTTCACAGGCGCAGAATCTACAATGTCAACGTCATGATAAATTTTACTTGTTCGTGTTGGAACATCAGGAAACAAGTGCTCATAGTCATGTAATAGCTGTTTTAGTTCATTCCTTTCCTGTTGTTGTAGATGTGAAAGTTTCTGGTCTAGGTTGTTCAATATTTCTGAATTCCGAAGATTGGTTATACCAGAGTCACTATAGTCTGATCGTACTCCATCGTTGATATCTTCACTGTGTGGGACAGGTACAACTAAATTAACAGAATAATTAGCTGGGCTATCTCTGTCAAAATATTCCTTTAACATATTTATATGACAAAGTTGTTTCTGTTTCCGTCTCCCAGGAGTGTTAATGATATAATTTAAGTCATTTACTTTCTTTTCAACGGTATAAGGACCATAAAATTTAGCCTGAAGAGGATTCTGAGGTATGGGAAAGAGAGCCAGAACTTTGTCACCAGGTTTAAAACTCCTTTCCTGTGAATTTCTGTCATACCTTAATTTCATATTTGACTGGGTAGTGTGAAGATTAGTTCTTGCTACTTCACAGGCCTTTGACAACTTGTATTTGAAATCAGAAACATAATCAAGAAGATTAATCTTTGAATCTTCATTTGAAAGAAGTTTCTCTTTCAATAATTTCAATGGTCCACGGACAGTATGACCAAAAACTAGTTCAAAGGGACTAAAACCCAACGACTCTTGAACTGATTCCCAAACAGCAAACAACAACAAATGAACACCCTCATCCCAATCCTTTTCTGTATCAAAGCAATATGATCGAATCATATTCTTCAAAGTTTGATGAAATCTTTCCAAAGCACCTTGACTTTCAGGGTGATAGGCAGAAGATTTAAACTGTTGGATGCCTAATTGATGCATAACTTGTTGGAAAATTCCAGACATAAAATTTGACCCTTGATCTGACTGGACAGATTTGGGAAGGCCAACAAGTGTAAAAAACTTCACCAAAGCTTTTACAATAGTTTTAGTTTTTATATTTCTCAGAGGAATTGCCTCTGGAAATCTTGTAGATGCACACATGATGGTCAACAAGTATTGGTTGCCTGACTTGGTTTTAGGTAAAGGACCAACACAGTCTACCATTATTCTACTATATGGTTCATCAAATGCAGGAATAGGTTGCAGATGAGCCTTAGGTATCTTCTGATTGGGTTTTCCTACCATTTGACAAGTGTGACAAGATCTGCAGTATTTAGAAACATCACTTTTGAGTTTCGGCCAATAAAAATGATTCAAGATCTTGTGATAAGTCTTACGGACTCCTAAATGACCAGCCAAAGGAGTTTCATGGGCTAAATTAAGAATTTCCTGTCTATATGACTTAGGAACAACAATTTGATAGCTCACTGACCACTCGTCACCGGCGGGTACATCAGGTGGTCTCCATTTCCTCATAAGGACCCCATTTTTCACAAAGTAACACACTGGAACTTGTGTGGCTTCAGTTTCACTAATAGCCCTCTGAAACAAACAAGATATCTCGGGATCTTGCTCCTGTTCAACGACAAGGGATTGTCGTTTGTCACCCTGAGTAGAACAAAGAGAATGAGTTGCCAAAAGAGGATCACTGTGATCAATACCATTTGATTGATCAATACCTGAGGAAAAAGTGACCTCATCAAAAAACTGACCAATACATGTGTCAGCTAAAGGAATAATATCCTGATCAACATCACTCTCAAGAGCTCTTTTTGCCATAGCTCTAGTAACTGCACAAGCAGGGTACAAATCAGGGATTTCAGTTTCGACAGGATCAACTTTCTGATCCAAACAAGGCTTGTCAGTTACAAGTGGATTAACCACAACCTTATCTCCAGCTAGGTCATTGCCTAGTAATAAATGAACACCCTCTATGGGTAAAGAAGTCACTGCCACAACAGTCACAGGTCCAGAAACTAAGTCTGATGCCAAATTTACACAATGAAGAGGAACATTTACAAAGCCGCACTCTACTCCCTGAACAAGAACACTTTCACTTGAAGAAGACTCCTCAGACAAAGGCAAAGTACCTGATAATAAAAGACTCTGAGAAGCTCCAGTGTCCCTTAATATTTTAATTGGGATAGGTTTGGCAGAATCACCAATAAGTGATATAGAACCTTCTGACATGAATGGTTCATAAGCCTCCAAAATAGAATCAGACTGGGGTTTGTTTGACCCAACAAATGCATTGCTTTCAATACAAGACCGTGACCTTGACCTCGTAGAAATAAGAGCATTTGGAAAAGCTCTGTCTTTACTCTGTTGCTTATTTTTCAACTTGAAGCAATCAGAAATAACGTGCCCTTTCGTTTTACAATAAGTGCACGTAGGAAGAGATAAGGATCAGTCTTATCAGATGTTTGATTCCTAACAGTTGTGCTGTTGTGAAATTTGGAAGTACTCGAATGAGATTGAAATGGTTTTTTACCAGAAAACTGCTGAGAGGACGATTTATTACCAAATGAAATTTTGTGAGTCAAGGAATAATCATCAGCCATACGAGCAGCATTTTCCAAAGTTTCCACATTCTGCTCGTCAAGATAGGTTTTAACATCACTATGGATGCACCTCTTGAACTCTTCAATTAATACGAGCTGTCTGAGGTTATCATAAGCTTGATCAACTTTCTTGGCTGAGCACCACCTATCAAATAGTTGTTCTTTATCCCTTGCAAATTCGACATGAGTTTGTCCAGTTTCTTTTCTACAATTCCTAAACCTTTGTCGATATGCCTCTGGTACCAACTCATAAGCTTTCAAGATGTACTCCTTAACCACATCATAATCAGTGCTTTGTTGTACTGACAGTGAAGTGTAGACTTCACGAGCTTTGCCAATAAGTACACTTTGTAATAACAAAGTCCAATGCTCTCTGGGCCATTTCAAGTTTTCAGCTATTTTCTCGAAATGAAGAAAGTATTTATCTACTTCTTTTTCCTGAAAATGGGGTACTAACCTAGTATATCTAGTAACATCAAAACCTGAACTTGTGTTTAAAGGAGTGGAGTGTGCTCTGTTTGCCAGTTCTAATTCTCTTAATTTAAATTGCATTTCCCTTTCTTCTCTTTGCATCTGCATTTGTATTTGCCTCTATTCTTTCTCTCTCTCCATCTGCATTAGCCTCTCTTCCTTCTGCATTTGTATTTGCCTCTCTTCCTTCTGCATTTGTAGCTGCCTCTCTTCTTTCTCTCTCCATCTGTATCTGCCTCTCTTCTTTCTCTCTCTCCATCTGTATCTGCCTCTCTTCTTTCTCTCTCTCCATCTGTATCTGCCTCTCTTCTTTCTCTCTCTCTCTCTGAATCTGAAGCTTTGCTAACTCTAAATCCATCTGGTTCTTTAACTCTAATTCCCTTAATTTCCTGTCAGAACCAGATACAGGCTTTCTCTTCGAACTTAAAGCACTATTTTCAAAAATTCCCTTTCCTACTAAATACTGAATGAAAATAATCTTTATCTCCTGTTTTGTCAATGATACTTTTGCCTCAGATAGACTGTATTTTCTGGCAAGCTCGAGCAACTCATCCTTTCTCATGCATTCTAACCCCTCCTGGGTAGGTTTTGAAATGAAATTCTGAACATTAGATGCCATTGTAAATGCTTGTTGGTTTCACAAGAAAAATTTTTCTTTTAAAAATCTTTGCCAAAGACAAAAAAAAATTCCAAGACAAAATCAATATGAATTTCAAAGATAAATTTAATATCTCTAATATGCTTTAATGAAATTCAAGCCCGGACGAGCCCCCAATTTCTATTACGACTCTATGGTCTAAGAAAAATGTAACAGAAAGAAAGTGAAACCAACAAATCAAGTAAAAATCAACAAGCAATTTATTACTAGATAATTAAAATGAAAAATCAAAAAAAGTCACTTACAGTAATGTGTTTTGAAATCCTAATAATCCAATAAGAATGATTATTCTAATCACAAGTCCTAAATATAGAATGTTCCGAATTCACGGCTGTGTCCTTGAATGTTATGATGTGCTAATGGTCTCCAAAGTCCTGATGTACTAGAAATCTTGATGTGCTGATGTCAAAATGAAGTATTCCAAAATCTCTGAATAAGTTCACTTAAATTCCAAAATCATTAATTAAAAATCCAAAATCCAAAAGTTTATGAGCACTGTTATAATCCAATGAATATTTAAAATAATTCCTCTCTTAGAATTTGGAATGAATTTTCACAACTGTAATAGCTCTTTACAAGACTGATGGTAATGTCAAAACTGAAAAAAATGTCCACCAAACATGGTATATATAAAGATTGGTCACATGACAGAATGTTCTAGAATATGAGTCATCTTAATGGAATTCTAACTGTAAACAAAATTCAACCTTGACCTTCAAATTGAGAAAACATATTGATCAAAACAACCTAATTCAAGGACACTAGTTAAACATGTTTTTCCTGATAAACATTAAGATTTAAGCAAATATTAAAGTGAAGAAACATTTATAATTTCCTAAAATATTTATAATATTATATAAACATCATACATAACATTATTCATATATACTTATCATATATACTTATTATATATACTTATTCATATATACTTATCATATATACTTATCATATATACTTATTATATATACTTATCTTACATACTTATCATATATACTTATCATATATACTTATTATATATACTTATTCATATATACTTATCATATATACTTATCATATATACTTATTATATATACTTATTCACATATACTTATCATTATATACATGATTCAAATATAAATCATAATTTAAACTACTGCACTTTGTTCTTAGCTTAGCATGGATGACCTGTGACATTCGATCATGTACATAATAGTAGCAAGGAGTAATTTCTTTTTCTCAATTCAGGTAGGCTTTTAAATTATGTAATGAAGGATTATTTCTTACTTTCTACAGGTAACGAGTTCCTTGTTTGAACTGTAGTGGGTAATAGCGAATCATTGAATAATTCTGGTCTACATACTAGAGGTCGAATGACGTGGGCTTATAGAGTGGATTAGATTTCATGCTCTGTATCTAAAGGTCGAATGACGTGGGCTCCTAGAGTGGAGTAGATTTCATGCTCTATATCTAAAGGTCTAATCACTCCTTAAAATTATACAGGAGATAATCCTTGATAAATTTTAAATACCGGTAGCTGAATCAATTTATTGTTTAATTTGTAACGGCGATAGTTTAGGTTCTCCTACTTACGTATATGGTACAGTTGAGTTAGTTACCGCAAATCTGTGGAGATTATCGGCTGATATTAATCCGTTTTACCCGTGTAGGTTGTATATAATTGTGCAATGTGTTAATGTATGTTAGTATTATTGGTATGATTCAACGTTAGGGGAAGCAGGTGGTATTATTTTATGACAAGTAACAAATAAGTCAGATATAGACACGAGACACCTCTTCTCTCTGTTTTAGTTACAACTCTCTCAATAGAATAAAGTTCACATTAGTTATTTGAAGTTCATTCAATTGGTTTGTTTATAATAGACATGTAAGAGGAACTCGATCCGTTGTGTTTGTAACTGCAAATTTATCTTCTGTGAGCGATACAATAAGAACACAAAGGATGGTGCCTTGGATGGCGATATGCGAGCGATACAATATGAACACAAAATATGGTGCCTTGGATGGCGATATCTGATATATCAAACTAAGACCGATTTTCACGCTTTCGTTCCAACGCAAAACTATTTTTTGTTATTATGTGTAAGTCAGTGTCAAGGGTGTGTGTGATGGGAGTGGGGTGGTGGTGGTGGGGCGAGAAGAAGTGGACACTTGGTTGAACCAGTTAAAATAGCATTATTTTCAGTAAAAAAAAAAACGAATATCCCAACCCCCAAACTATATGACCCCCCCCCCCAAACAAAAAACAAGACAAACACCCCCCAAAAAACAATAACAAAAAACAAGCAAAGTAACAACAACAGAAAGTTGGCAATTTTAGGCAAAACTAACCATCCGCTTCGCAACCAACCAAGAAGCTATCCCCCACCCCCCTCCCCAAACAAACAAAACAAAACAAAACGACAACAACTAAAAACTGGCAAGTTTGGGTAAAACTAACCATCCACTTCTCAAAATCGAACCCTCATAGAAATAAGTATAGATCCGCCCTTGTAAGTAGTACCTCATCGTTTAACTTTTTTACATTTTTGTATATTGAGCAAGTAATAAATACAAGAATGTAGCATGTTCTAGTTGACTAATATTTGTCCCCCTCACCAACAATATAAGAATTTGCATCATAATATATTTTAGTTGAGCGCTGACCTAGAAAAAAAATGCCTATAGATTATTGAACTTAATGCAACCCATTAGCCACATACCCTATAACAGTATACGTCATATGAAAGCTTATTCCCTCTACTTTCAAATGAGATGTGCTGTAGAGTTCGGATGTTGTCAGGTTTCCGTATATATGAACGTTTCTAACGGAGGTAAGTACATGCCAGTGCTAGACCAATAAAAAAAAAAAAACAAAAAAAAAACAACAACAAAAAAACAATCATATTAAAAATCATTAGACCAGCACGACTCGTAGGTGTCCCCAAGTGGTTATCTTGAAAATCAAAATGATTAAAGAAACCATACAGGAGTGCAAGTTATGCACTGTCGTTGTACCTTCAGGACAAACTTTGTCACTAGCTTCAATTTCGTTTGTTGACATTCTTTTCCAGGTAATAAATGTTATACACTCCTTTTAGGTTTTGGCTCCTCGCCAGAGTACCCGGCGAGATATTTCATGTACGCCACTATGAATTTCTTCGGGCTGCTGTAAAGCATTATTTGAAAAATAAATATTTTACTGTAGAACCTGGTCTGAACTATTAGCAAATCTGTACCATTGTTTTAGATTCTAATGTAGTTGCAAACACACACAATACTTCTGCATTACATGTTAATGTTTATTTATACTATTTCAAATGTACTCTACACAAAGTAAATAAAAACATTATAAAAAAAAAAAAAAAGAAAGAAAGAAAAAGAAACGGTCTAATATTGGATTTAAGAGAATGTTTACAGCAACTCTGGTATTAAGCACACCTTTATAGCGCATCAGATTTGCTGTAAAGTGACATCCTCTTAAGGGTGCTATTGGTACAGTTCCTATATAACAACCATAAGGGGCAGAAAATTATTATAAAAGTCATAGGTTCTGTGGTAAAGACGCATGCAAAATTGTTAAATATATATTGAAATATTTATAGTTAAATCAAACACAGAAAAGTTAAAAACATTATTGAAATATTTCAACTTAAATAAATCAAAATAAAGTCTTCGCTACTTGATGCGCCAAAGGGCTAGAATATATAATTAGCATTCGCGTAAATGATTTTCCTAAATAGGTTGCTCATATCTTAATCATTTTGCTAATCGCAGAGCTTTCATATTTATTTATTTTGATAGCGGAGTGTATTTTATCTGCTTTAAGAAAGTTGCCTTCTATGGACAACGATGTGTTTCTCAGCTATTAATATTTTGATTTCCTTATATACTCGTGTCACCGTTAATTTGAATTGTACATTTAAATATGTATTTTAAAAAAAAATATCTTGAAAAGCACGCAAGCCCATTTTGAGAATCTTTACAGCACAGTAGGTACAGTTAAATTATTTAATTATTTTGTTTTCTCGAATTTTACATTTTGGCAGTAGTTGTTTAGATCGTTTTTTAAAAAAAACAAAAAAAAAAAAAACAAAAAAAAACAAAGGTCGTTTGCACTATCCCAATAATACTTATTTACTTAGTACAAGACCATCCTGTACACCTTCTCTTTATTCTTTCGTGTGTGCTAACTTTTCAAAATGAAAATTGCAGCAGATTTGTTAAGTAAGTAAGATTTAACGTCAGTAGCCGCAAGATCGTTTCTTATTTTCATTATGTGCAGTATATCTTTTAAATAGTAGAGACAAAAATTAACAGTTAATGAAAAAAGTATATTTTGTGTCTGTAGCTAAATAGAATAAAAAAAAAAACAAACAAAAATCATGTTTTCAATCTTGCTAATGGTTCAGACCAGACTCCTCAGAAAATATTGATTTTTGTGAAATAATTCCTTGCTGCAGCCGAAGGAATTAATCTGCCATTCATAAGTGGGATCAATGAAATATCTCTCCGACTAGTCTGACTAGGAACTAAAACCTAAAGAGAATATATAACAATTATTTACCTGGACAAAGAATACAAGACAAAACTGTATTAATTGTACTTAAGTATGACTTCGGAAGTTATTTTCAAAATACCCTCAAATTCACCTCAGTGTTGTACCTCCCTCACCGTCGTGCTGTTGTAATGAGTTTTGACTTTGATTTTTAATGTTTTCATATCCTTATACGGGATTTAAAAACGCAAAAGAGACTGGTTATACACTAAAATGTATACACTACTGTTGTCGATTATATATATATATATATATATATATATATATATATATATATATATATATATATATATATATATATATATATATATATATATATATATATATATATATACCTGAAACAAAGATATATAGATATATATATTTACCTGAAACAAAGCTGGAATGTGTAGGTTACATAACATGACATTGTCACTTAAAGAAGGACGTATTAATTAAGAATCTGCAAGTGATTTTCGTCGATTGTTGTATATGTAGTTGTGGGAAAATTATTAATTTCTTTCATGAAATTATGTTTACCTTTATCAGTAACTCTCTTATACTGTATATAGGATCCTGGATATATGTCACTATTCTCTCATAATCAATATACATCATGCCACAACAAATATATGCAAGCTTATGGAAAGTTTGACACAAGGCATTTTTTTAATAGAGTAGCAGCGAGGACACTAGCCTTTCAACCTCATTGTAGTTTTCATAACTTGATGGTGTGATGGCAGTAGGATAAGGTCATGTAAAATTTGTTATGATAGAGAAGTATTTTGGAAAATGTATTAAATCCCATTGCAAATTCTTAATACAGAGGTTTTTGTCTCGCCTGCCAAAAGCAAAATCAAGGTGACTGATTACCCGTTGATTTATCGAGAGAAGATACAAAAACTTTTGTTAATCTGCGGATTCTATACCTGTAAATTACAAAGTTTGAGAACAGTTTACCATCAGTAACCGATTAAAAATATTTTCCCATGCTCTTTACCCCATTTAAAATGCGTGTAATATTTTATTGTTCTCTTGGATACGGCCCCGGCAATTTGAATTTGTCCGAAGTTCTTGGTAAAAAATTTGCACATTAGATCTCCATTTATAAACGATTTACTGAGGTCAAAGTTTCGAAATAGCATTATTCGTTCTCGCAGACATTTGTCGCTTAAGCAAAGTTATACATTTGTTGCGTAGGCACGAATTGTGGATGCTGAACCAGGTGCTGTGGCCCAAATGCAAGGGAATGTATTCCTGATTTGAACAAGCATATTCCGTAGAAGAAATAGATTTACAATTTTATCTCACAGATCAACAGGTGAAATAGGCATTAGTAGTCTGTTTTTTGTTCTAGTTCAGGGGTCTCCAAACTTTTCAACCCGAGAGCCGCATTAACTATCAAACAGCAGTTCGGGGGCCGACTACACACTCGAGGTCCAAATAAAAAAGAATCAAAACATGGATGTTGTTTTTAATTATTTATTTAATATTATTTTATTCAGTTATTATTTAATAACACATTGATACACTACACATGAACACCTGTATTAGTGGGAATGGTGAAATTGTTTCCTGGATGCCAAAATAGCAGACATTTCGGGCTTTAGATTTGATGTCCCTAACATCAACAGTGACCTGAGATTATCATCGGACAAGTTTGTTCTCAAATTGTTCTTCACGTATTTCATTCTTGAAAATGTTTGTTCACACAGGTATGTTGTTCCAAAGATTGAAAGGTACCTTGATGCAAAAGTTTTGACATTAGGAAAGTCTTCCTTGGGCAAAAACTGGTAAAAACCCACCAGTCCTTCTTTGAACTTGTCCCTAAGGAGGTCATTTGCTTGCAACTCAATGACTTCCAGCTGCAGTTCATCTGGGCAACTGGCCACATCTGCTTCAAATGGGTTTTGAAACAGTCTCACTTCTTCTGCCTTTGAATCCAAGTCAGAAAACCGCTGCTGAAACTGCAGCTGGAGGTCTTTGATGATCTCGCATGCAAATGACGTGGGGAACTCAGCTGTTGCTTCAGCCATGAAGACCTTGCACTGCTGAAAGTGCGTCAAGTTGTTGGCCTGTACTTGTTCCAAAAACAAGACAAGTTTGGATCTGAAGGCCTTTAGGTGGGTGTATAGATCAGAAACTAGATTTTCCTCTCCTTGTAGTTTTAGGTTCAGAAAATTTAAATGACTAGTTATGTCTGCAGCAAAGGCCAATTTCCATACCCACTCTTCATCGGACAGTAATGGCTGTGGCTTGCCTTTACTTTCCAGGAAGTCACCTATTTCCTTTCTTAACTTAAATACTCTGCTCAGAACTTTCTCACAACTTAGCCATCTTACTGCTGTGTAATATGGTAAATCTTGCGATTCTGTGTCTGTATCTTTCAACATGTCTCTGAACTGTCTATGGTTGAGCCCATGTGACCTTATTAAATTCACCATCTTCACCACAGGATTCAGTACACTGCTAATGTCCATATATTTAGCACACAAAGCTTGCTGGTGAATAATACAGTGCAGGAACATTGGTTGTAGAATGTTTTTCTCATTACACATCTGCTTCACTTGTCCAACCAAGCCTTTCTTTATGCCACTCATGTTCTTTCCTCCATCAACAGTCAGGCAACTGAGATTAGTCCAGTCCAAGTTATAATCAGCAAATGTTTTTTTCAACTCATTGAATATATCCTCTCCGGTAACAGTGCCATACATGCTATGTAGGGAAGCCAGCTCTTGTGTTATGTTCATGTCTTCATCCACACCTCTAATGAACACAAGCAGTTGAGAGGTGGAACAGCTGTCCAGCGATTCATCCATTGCAATTGAAAAATGGCGAAACTTGCTTGCATTTTTCGCTATTTGAGTCACAATGTTTTCACCCATGTCTGCAACACGGCGGGCAATGGTATTTGCACCCAAAGCTACATTTTCAAATTGTTTTGACTTTTCTGGGCAAAGTTCCTCAGCCACCTCCAACAAACATTCCTTCACTACTTCACCATCTGTAAACGGTTTGCCACTTTTAGCCAGGACGTAGGCAACTTTATAACTGGCCTTAGTTAAGGATTCATTTTCATTTGAGGATTTACTGAACAATGTCCTCTGAGATGTGAGTTGATTTTGTAATTTAGAAAATTTTTCGGCACGGACTTTACCCTCCAACTGTGCATATTTCTCCTGATGTTTGCTTTGATGATGACGGCGCAGGTTGTATTCTTTCATCACAGCCACGGTTTCGTTGCAAATCACACACAATGCTTTCTCGCTGGATTTGATGAAGAAGTATTTCAAACTCCATTCTTCTTGAAATTGCCGACACTCATCGTCTATTTTTCTTTTCCTCTTCTCGGCCATCGCTGTGATCAAAATAATCAAGTCTTGAACAAGCAGCAAACCATTTAAAAACTCCGCCACTAGATGGCGTTATATCATCTCATTGACTGTGAACGGAAGTAGAAAAAGTAAGCAGCGAATAAGGTTTTGCAATGTAGTGATCGGTTGGAAAACATAACGCACTACTGCGCGCCTCTATTTTAATTCGGTAAAAACATAACGTCCACGTAAGCGGCGGCTGATCTTGGCAGGATACACGTAAATTTCCGTAATTTTTTTCCGTAGACAAAAAGGTCTCCACGGGCCGGATGAGAGGGCCTCGCGGGCCGCATACGGCCCGCGGGCCGTAGTTTGGAGACCCCTGTTCTAGTTCATCAATTACTTAATGACCTAATTGACACTATTAACTCATTACAGTTACAATAGAGGCTTCGACCAACTGGTGATTCGACAGCAATAAAATAACAAATCTACGTTTATAGCGAACTAGATCAGTATAATATTTTTGCGTCAAACAACTCGAGCAGACAACACTAAAATAACGATACTTAAAAGTAAGTCACAACAATCAATATTTACTGACAAAGTAGTAACGGTTCACACAAGAGTCCACTGAAGGGACTGAAGTTCTATTAGCCGAAAGGAATTTCCAGGAATCCAAGATAAGTCCGCTTCTTCTGTCCTTTTATTCCTTTTAACACACCAAGATTGGTAACAAGAATATTTTCTTACATGTCTAAGTTAACATTTTCACAAGCAGTACAAAATTATTTCTTACAGCCTTTGACCTTGAAGCTGATAACAAGGATAGAACAATCATTGAACTTATCTAAGACTGTGTATATACCCACATGTAGTTGTATCATTGATGGCATACTTCTAATATATCCACAAACTGTGTTTGATACAAATCTATTTATACTTGTTCGTGCTTACAAGCCAGTACAACTAAAAATCTGAGCCAAGACCTTTGACCTCAAAGTCAATGTCAGAGTAATGACTATTAACTTGTTTACTGGAATGCAACTAAATACAAAATTTGATCAAAATTCACCCATATGTACAAGTCACTGTGTATATAAGTTAAATAAAGAACTAAAATGCAAGCAATGATTTTTATGTTGACCCCAGGGTCAGATAGGTATGCTTTTCAAAGCTCCTCACAAAAGTGCTAATATGTTGGCGGTCATATCTAAATACTGCAAGAAGTGTTTCACTGAAAGTCTAGGTACAAGTATATACTGGAGAAGTAGCTGTTACAATATTTTTCAAATTTTGGTGGTGGGGGAGGGGTAGGGGTGGTCACATTGGCATAATTTTCAATTGAGACCAACTAAATCTTATGAGAATTCTTTTAGTGCAACCCCATGTTGATACGACCATCCCTTGAAGAGGAGTGTGATAACAAGAGTTTCAAGATGGCCGCTATTGCTCAGATACAATTTTATTTAAGACCAATAGGATATCATAATAAATATTTTAGTGAAACCTCCATGTGGATGTGACCATCCGCTAAGGTAAGGTTACACAGTTTTCACAAAATTTCACATCCTCGCACTTATGTTGTCTGCATGACGTTCAATCTTTCCAGTCAAAACTGCTCAATACTGGGATCTTTTTAACGGTATTTTATCTGCCTTAAGAAAGTGGACTTCTATAGACAACCATATGTTTCTCAGTTACTAAGATTTTGATTTCCTTGTATACTTCTCTAAAATTAAAATAAAATTCTCTATCTGTATAGATTATGGCTTTGTAGTAATTTAAACTCAGTCTTTTTTTCCTCACCCGTTTAAATCCAACTTGCGAACTATCACAATGCTTCAAAATAACCGAAATTATTTATTTCTGCCTTTTCAGTTTTTTGACAACTGAAATTTCTTACGGTTGCACTCGTATGGAGATTTAAATACCTTATTTTGCCTTTCTGTAGATGAAATTTTGAAGAAATCTGATCAGGTAAACTTTCTAAATTTATCTCAAGCATTTGTTACACACTTTTACTTTCTAAAATAAGTCGTTCACTCTAAGCGCACATTTTCGCATTCGAGCGATGTGGTAATCACAATGGGCTAGACACCCACATCACCCGGTGCATATTGAATGCCCAAATGAAATGATTTACACCAACATAAAGATTCCCAGATTCTTCGTTAAATAACATATGATCCCATACGCAGATGTCAGGACTGTATTTTCTTCTTCTTAACCCTTTGGTAAATACGAAACTGTAATGTAGACCCTCTATCGACATGTCTTATGATGTTAAGTTGGTGTTGATCTGACATCTGATATGGGCCATCACGGCGGCCATATTGAAAATGTTGTCACTACTCGTCCAGAGTGGATTGTCGTATTGACATGAGGTTTTCATTAAAAGACTTCTTATTTGGTCTAGTTGGTTCTAAATGAAAATGGCGTCCCTCACAAGCTTGATTTATACGGGTGCAAAACTATACCGATTTAAAAAAACGATAAAATCACCAGCTACATTGATAGGGAATTTTACCGTGGATCTTATGAGATGAAAACTGTGAAGCGTATGCATATTGGATGTCGGAGGGGCACCGTGTTTATTTAGGACTAGTTAGACCTTTTGGATGAGTCTGTGTAAAAGTTTCGTAACAATCCTACAAATAGCTTAGACGGAGTAGCGATAGCAAACTTGTGCCTACAGACTGAAGAAGGACATCAGACAGACGACGGACAACTAGTCATCACATAATCTCTAGTAGTAGATGACCACTAGAGCTAAGAAAATTGGGGATAACTCTTAAAATGTTGACTAGACACAGTGTCTAGTGATGATATAAAAGCATACCAAGTCTGACGAAGATAGCTCAAAGGGTTCAGGAGAGAAACGTGTGATGGCCGGACAGTCTGACTCCAGTACACCTCCGCCTCCGTCGTGCTAATTTCTTTTGTAGGGGGATAAAAAATTATTTCATACAAAAAGCAAAACAAAAAACAACCAGCGTTTTTGTCTGATAGCCCATAAGGAATGTCACTCAACTCTGACTCTATATTCATTTACATCAATGAATTTCACTAAATTGTATGAAATATAATAAAATAACAGAGGTGAGTGCGTTGGAAAAAATAAGGTAACACGTGTATGAACCAGAACAGGGTAAACAACCAGCAATTAAGTAGAATCTAAAAATCTGATATATACACACTCACACACAAACACACACCAACTCTGTATACATAGTAGGAAACAACTTAAACTAAATATACACTAATGAATTTTAAAAAAGAGACAACATATGAATGTAAAATAGAATATAGAACGTAACAATATGAAATGAAATCAGTGCGACTGTATTTTCTCATCCCCGAAATCGTAGCGAGACTCGGTTTAAATCAATGTCAACATTTTCATGCTTTTAAAAAATGAATTATATGCGCGTGTGTACGAAGTGATTGTTGCTCTGAAAAAGATGGGATCAATTATGCGTTGATAAGCTAATTCCGTGAGAGAAGAATGTGAGTGGAGGGAAGGATAAAAGAAAAAGACCCTGCAAATTCACTATTTAAAATGAATATTCTTTATACAATAACTTTAAAATATAATTAGGAGAGAGAGAGAGAGAGAGAGAGAGAGAGAGAGAGAGAGAGAGAGAGAGAGAGAGAATAAGTAGAAAGTTGTTAATTTAAATACAGGTAATGTTCAGAAGACACATATATGCTTGAAATATTTATGCCATTAACTGATAATAATAATAATAATAATATTCTCATTATTATTATTATTATTATTATTATTATTATTTCCCTTAGTATTTACAGAAAAGATTACATTTGCTTCCTTTTTGTTAATGAGTGTGATCTAAAGTTCATAATTAGTATTGCTTTTTCTAATACAAACAAGTACTCTAAACTTTCATTAAATCTTTAATATAGTAGAGAAATTTTGTTCTAACTATCCCTATTCTTCTGTAGAATTAATTTCCTTTCTACTTAATATGTATTAGTGACAGCAGATGTACTTTCTTTCATCTAATTATTTATCCACCTCTACATGCTTCTAACATTGCAAGTTTGCTAAACAATTATGTAATATATTTTACCTCTATATCGGATTAATAAGCTTGGTATAACAGTTGTTCTTTTGTCCCGCCATCAATGAATAGAAGCCAAATTAGCTTTAAACCCTGCTACACCCCAGTGATCACCCGGAAGGGACGCATTGGAAATCACACCTAAGTGTACATTACATATACAGCTGAAGGTGGGAACAAAAGGATATTGACACTTATTGATTCGAGTTAGTTACTGAACAGGTGTCACTTCCCGAGTCATATCACAAGAAGTTCTCTCAATCCTGGGTATATATAGCCCGTTTCTTAGGCCTGTAATAATGTGCTCCGAATTTTTATCTGTTATAATACCAGTGCGGATTATATTTTCTAGATATTTTTAACATATTTGGTTTGACTTATGGACACTTTCCTTGATCAAGAATAGAAGACAATGCAAGTGAAAAGGTAAGAATATATAGGCTGTTAATTCTTTAACTTTTACTTCATTTTTAAAGCTGTAATAATTTTCTAAATTGTTAAATTGTCTCATTTTTATTAATGATGAGCGTGTGTAGACATAATGATAACACAGGGCATTATTGAAAATTTAAAAAAATAAGCTCAGGACTTTGAAAAATTAGACATGCGTGATATATCTCAATACCAAAAGCCTCAATGAATCAAATTTGCATGCGTTTTTTTTTTTGTTTTTTTGGTTGTTGTTGTTTGAATTCATTTGAATCCCGAGATTATATACACAGATTACATTTGTTTTTTGTTAAAAATGCAAAATTGTTCTAAAATAAAAAATAAATTTCTAAGAATTTAAATATGAATGTTCTTGTTTGAACATATTAATTACATAATAACATAGTAATACCATATGTCAAGATAATACAAGTATATAAAGTAAACTTGGTGAGCCAGTCAAAGAAAATTATTACGGTCATAAACCTCCAAGCTTTCTACTCGTTTCCTTGTCACCATATTGTAAATCAGCATGTTTTGCTACACTTTCTTACTTAGGTCCAGGTCTGTCTGCCAGGCCCACGAACTGATTATTGCTGTGAAGCGTGTGGCCTTTACCACAATATCAAAAGGTTGAGCGAGAATGTTGGAGAATAAATTGTTTTAGCTTCACGATGATTCATCCAATGTGTGAAAAATGCATCAAGGGGTTAGGAAAACTTGAAGCAAAACCTAAACGAATATTTTTTGTGGCTATTATCATAACGTATAATGAGTTGTCTTAGCTTGATAATGATGCAAAAAATCAGATATTTATGAAATATAAGCAGATGAAAAATGTAGAAAGAATAAGGAAGAATTTTTTTTAAAAAAACCCCCAAACCTTTACACAAATTTTCAATGACTTGGACCTTAACACCAAAGTAAAAGGGACCAGCGAGCATATCGCAGAACCATCATAGCTTCATAATGTTGTATGCCTCGTTTGATGTAAAACCATAACAAACTTGACGCCGCTGCAACAGGCAATGTGACTACTATGTATCGCTTATTGTTTTTGTTTTTGCCACAGTTAGCAGACTTGACACTTTGAGTAAAGATACTTACATTGTTTGTTGATATACAGACTTGACACTTTGAGTAAAGATACTTACATTGTTTGTTGATACACATAGCAAACGTGTATTTATCTTTTCCTTTTTTAAAACTATTTTTGTATTTATTCAGTAATTGTATGACATCAGTCGTATTGAAAGATACTACAACTGTTATGTTTCTGAGGATACAGCTTATATAAGTAAATTTGATTGTTGCTAAATCTTCTTATGATGACATTAATCAACAATTTATTCATTTTTAAGTCGTGAGATAAATGCAACAACAAATACAACATATTTATGATGACGATGATGATGATGACTACGATGTCGTTGTTGATTATTACATGTCAAGAACAAAATGATCAATGACAGTATAGTAGAGTTTTTACATCCGGGTAGGAACAAAATAATCAATGACAGTATAGTTTTTACATCGGGGTAGGAACAAAATGATCAATGACAGTATAGGAGAGTTTTTACATCTGGGTAGCGATCCTCATTCGGCTGAAGAGAAAACTTTGCCTTTGTAGTAATGAAGTGTAGGACATTGTTTTGGAATGTTTATCGTATTATAGAATTCAACAAATTTATAAAGATATTACTGAAGGTCTTTTCTTCCAAACATTTCAACATGCTCATGAAAATTAATTAAGTCAAGGTAAGGACCAAGTCATTCACCGTATCGAATGATGCAATCCTAGTAAGGGAGACAACCAACAATCGCTCTAAACGTCACAAAAATCCAATCATATAATTACAACATATCAAGAACAAAAGAAAAAGTATTGAAGTATTTGCACCCTGTTATACCCCACTGATCATTTATGTGATAGATGGTTGTAGTATACACAACTGCTGTCGGCACATATATATATATCTATGCGAAATATTAACGTACATAAAAATATAAAACTACTGTATCTACTAACAGCTTTCTAGAAATGTCTTAGTCATAAATGGGACAATTTTAAGTGACAGTATAACCATGTTTTTACATTAACATAGACACACAACTCCCACATAACTTATCCTATGACAATCATTACTTGTGATAAGAATTATGAATGTTGAAATTGATGAGCACGTTTATACTGCAGTAAAACTACACAATGTTAGGTAATATGCACTTAAATCGCAGTAGAAGTGTTGTTCACCTTGTACTAACTGATGCTAACGTTGTATGAGCATTAGCACAAGACTATACCTGGAGGTTAAGAATTCATTTACAGCTTAAACTCTACACAACTGATTTTTATTTTTACAGTCCCTCACTCCCCCTCCCACCAACTCATAACGACCACCTGCCCATAGCGATCACCCTCTTTTAGTCTCCAAAATTTCCTACATAACCATCGTGTCAAGAGCAACCGCCTGTTGAATGCAATCAAAGACCGCTATTATTCGGTCACCAGACCCTGATGTACAATACTAATTATTAACAATTGGCAATAACATCTTTACCTTCTCCCTTAATGTAACCTGCAACTTCTGTAATTCATTTAGTAGAGTCGTTATGCTGATCTAGTTCAATGGTAATTACCTGGACAAGACTTTGATTGAAGATGAAAGAATTCAGTCAAGTCCGATTTGATATCGTGGTCACCTGTTAGATTTTTTTTTAGCACTGACGTTTCCTTAGAGGTCCCTATTGTATCAACCGCCCACTTCATCCGAAAACACAAAACACACACACACACACACACACACACACACACACACACACACACACACACACACATTTGTGTCCACCTGGTACATTCTTTCTTTAGCACTGACGTTTTCTTGGAGGTCCATATGTCATCTTCTTCATCAGAAAAAAAATTATTTTATAATCCTTATTCATGGAACACAGCCCTGCTCCGGATGAAATTGGAAGCAAGCATAACCCTGTGATGTAAGGGGATGGTCATGCTACAGTGTGTACAACATACCTGGAAAGAAATGAAGTAAAAACATAATCAGTCTCATTAGATGACCAACAAATGTAGCAAAATTGAAATGTTTGCACTGGTCTTTGCTAGGTGTATAATATGTTATGAACTTTCATCATCACATCAAACAGACCAGAATCCTTATCATCATATGAAATTAGAGAAATGTCGGCCTAATAGTACAGTCTAGTGTGTATGTACTAACCTTTACTCCAGAACCATATTGCTGTCAAAGAAAATTGCAATTAGCTAAAGCCTCTGCTAGAAAAATATAAGGGGGTGAGTCAAATAATGTTGGTTATTTATAACAGTACAGTTAATGGGGGTCGTCCAAGAATATTCGTGCAGAGGAAAATTGTTAGCCACATTACCAATAATATGTATCTCTCTTCTTCCTCCAGGAACCCTGTATTTCTGTAATATATTTAGTACAGTCTTAATGCTGATCCATTTAAATGATGGTTACCTATATAAGATGTTGATTGAAGAAGGAATTTAGCTCAGATCGATTTCATATCAAACACCGTTTACTTTGTGGTGTTTTGAGAAAAGTTCCTGACCTGGAACATACTTGTCATTAGTGCAAGTATCATTAGCACTAGCGTGTGGTGGGAGGTCAATATTTTACAAACTTGTCTCTTCATGAAATAGATAATCATTTTTCTTTATTTCAAAGTCCTTAATCCTTATTCATCCAGTACAGTCGCGATGCTGATAATACTGGAAATTAGCACATGTCTGTGCTGGACGGGGAAGAACGTTCAACAGCAAACAAGTTATTCCTTCAAAACAGCAGCAACAACAACAACAATAGCAAAAAAGTTAAAAGGATATCAGTGAGACCAGATACCCAACAAAACGTTTAGCTGAATTGAAATGTCCTGGTTGGTGAAGGATGTTCAACAGTATACAAGTTATTCCTTCAAAACAGCAATTGCAACAACAACAACAACAACAACAACAACAAAGTAGTGACAAGGATGTCAGTGTGACCAGGTACATAACAAAACGCTTAGCTGAATTGAAATGTGATATATTGGATACATATTGGATATCATTTTGACTAGCCGGTGCAGGGTGAATAGCAATTTACCAACTTACATCATTCTGACTAGCATATAATGGGAGGATATTCATCATTTGAAACTAGAGAAATGTTGTCTGCCTAGCATATTCTGGTGCTGATGTGATTTGTTTTTAGCACTAGCCTGTGTTGGGAGGAAGAAATTTCATCAACTACTTTCTATATTCTCAGAACAAAAATCCTTTTTAAGTATTTTAAAATCCGTAATTCTTAATCATCCAGTACGGTCGTGATGCTGATGGTATTGCAAATTGGCACATGGCTGTGCTGGATGGGGAATGACGTTCAACAGCATAAGAGTTGTACCTTCAAAACAGCAACAACAACAACAACAACAAAGAAGTGACAAGGATGTCAGTGTGACCAGATGCGTAACACATCGTTTAGCTGAATTGAAATGTGATGCACCCTACATATTGGATATCATCATTTTGGTCTAGCCGGTGCTGGGTGGATAACAATTTATCAACTTACACAATTATATCAAACAGACCCTGCTTATTATTTGAAATTATAGTAATAATGGCCGCTAAGTACATTCTGGTGCAGATAGGATTTGTTATTAGCACTAGCCTATGTTAGGAGGAAAAGGTTTATCAACTACTTTCTCGTTGAGGAGAGGAAAGTTAATTTTCATCATTTCAGACCTGAATGTGTTTTATCAACCTATATTGCATATATATCGGGAGGTTTGGAAATAATTTGTCCCAAAATTGGAGTGGCCATGGTTTTGCCATTAACATGTTTATTTACAATTTACATTTGGTCATAACCACCCAAGTTGCCGCGAATGTGATGCTGTTGCACAGAGACATGTCACAAATGTTGGCCGCCCAGTACTTTCTGGTGCTATTCGTACACAATGATTAGCAATAGCTTGTACTGAGAGGTCAGTATTTTACTACTACAACATAAACGACTACCAAGGCAGCATTCATAAAAAATAAAAGATGTATTGTCTCCGTCTTTGGCGCCAATACGTACAAATACACATACGAGGAAAATAGACACATATGTTGAGTCCCTGTTGTTCGCTCGTGCTGGTAATTTTAGAATCATTAGAAATAACCGGTGCTTGCAGGTCACACTTCCTCAACATCGACTTGATGCATTTCCTTACTTTAGAAGCTATGCAAAAACCTCTTGACCTCAATAAATTAGCGGGAATGAGCAAATGTCAAAGCAAATAATCCAGATACTATTGAATATTACTTGCAAAAGCGTGAGGAAAGTGACGGATGAATGCTATAATTGTTTCAGTTATCAAAAGAAAAGCAGGGGAGTCTGATATTTTTGGAAAGAACATCTCGCTTTGGATGATTAGAACGATCACGTAATAGAATTAGGTAGTGTGCCATGAATGGCTTCCTCATGTACTTCTATGATGTTAGACATAGCTCTCAGTAATCAACTCCAGTGCATTCTGGACCTTCATGCAAGTTCAGGTATTACTAGTTTGTCTATTCATCAGAGAGACAACCATCAGCATTTACATTTCTTAAAAATAAACTCCATAACCATCCAGCAGAGTCCAGATGCTGCGATACTGCAAATTAGGACAAGCCCGTGCTGGAAGGGGAAGGTCATTGTACAGCATACACAAAAGGCAAGTCAAAAGGTTGTTAACCCTATAAGATGACCAACAATTGTGTTAGCCCAATTGAAATGTTAGCCACCCTGTATATTGGATATTATCAGTAGCACTAGCCATGTTCTAGGAGGATAACATTTTATCAATTTATCTCACTAAATCAAACAGGCCAAGACCCTATTCATCATTTAAAATGTGAGAAATGTTGGCCACCTAGTACATTCTGGTGCTGATGGGATTTGGTATTAGCACTAGCCTGTGTTGGGAGGTCAGCATTTTATCAACTGGTTCCACTTTAAAGAAAGGTAAGTTCGATTTAATCATTTCAGACCTCAATTCTTTGTCACCCAGTAATGCAGTCATGGAAGAACACAGGGAGTCTTTTCTAAAAGAGCAAATGCTAGGTACTTTGTAGATTATGCACCCTATATTTTGAATACTATCATTCTGACTAGCATATGATGGGAGGATATTCATCATTTGAAAGTAGAGAAATGTTGTCTACCTAGCATATTCTGGTGCTGATGTGATTTGTTTTTAGCACTAGCCTGTGTTGGGAGGAAAAAATTTCATCAACTACTTTCTATATTACGAAGAGTCTTTTCTCAGAACAATAATCCTTTTTAAGTATTTTAAAATCCGTAATTCTTAATCATCCAGTACGGTCGTGATGCTGATGGTATTGCAAATTGGCACATGGCTGTGCTGGATGGGGAATGACGTTCAACAGCATAAGAGTTGTACCTTCAAAACAGCAACAACAACAACAACAACAAAGAAGTGACAAGGATGTCAGTGTGACCAGATGCGTAACACATCGTTTAGCTGAATTGAAATGTGATGCACCCTACATATTGGATATCATCATTTTGGTCTAGCCGGTGCTGGGTGGATAACAATTTATCAACTTACACAATTATATCAAACAGACCCTGCTTATTATTTGAAATTATAGTAATAATGGCCGCTAAGTACATTCTGGTGCAGATAGGATTTGTTATTAGCACTAGCCTATGTTAGGAGGAAAAGGTTTATCAACTACTTTCTCGTTGAGGAGAGGAAAGTTAATTTTCATCATTTCAGACCTGAATGTGTTTTATCAACCTATATTGCATATATATCGGGAGGTTTGGAAATAATTTGTCCCAAAATTGGAGTGGCCATGGTTTTGCCATTAACATGTTTATTTACAATTTACATTTGGTCATAACCACCCAAGTTGCCGCGAATGTGATGCTGTTGCACAGAGACATGTCACAAATGTTGGCCGCCCAGTACTTTCTGGTGCTATTCGTACACAATGATTAGCAATAGCTTGTACTGTGAGGTCAGTATTTTACTACTACAACATAAACGACTACCAAGGCAGCATTCATTAAAAATAAAAGATGTATTGTCTCC
Organism: Margaritifera margaritifera; assembly: GCA_029931535.1. Taxonomy (NCBI): domain Eukaryota; kingdom Metazoa; phylum Mollusca; class Bivalvia; order Unionida; family Margaritiferidae; genus Margaritifera; species Margaritifera margaritifera. The sequence continues at coordinate 153,468 of JAQPZY010001382.1, read as the reverse complement.
GTCTTTGGCGCCAATACGTACAAATACACATACGAGGAAAATAGACACATATGTTGAGTCCCTGTTGTTCGCTCGTGCTGGTAATTTTAGAATCATTAGAAATAACCGGTGCTTGCAGGTCACACTTCCTCAACATCGACTTGATGCATTTCCTTACTTTAGAAGCTATGCAAAAACCTCTTGACCTCAATAAATTAGCGGGAATGAGCAAATGTCAAAGCAAATAATCCAGATACTATTGAATATTACTTGCAAAAGCGTGAGGAAAGTGACGGATGAATGCTATAATTGTTTCAGTTATCAAAAGAAAAGCAGGGGAGTCTGATATTTTTGGAAAGAACATCTCGCTTTGGATGATTAGAACGATCACGTAATAGAATTAGGTAGTGTGCCATGAATGGCTTCCTCGTGTACTTCTATGATGTTAGACATAGCTCTCAGTAATCAACTCCAGTGCATTCTGGACCTTCATGCAAGTTCAGGTATTACTAGTTTGTCTATTCATCAGAGAGACAACCATCAGCATTTACATTTCTTAAAAATAAACTCCATAACCATCCAGCAGAGTCCAGATGCTGCGATACTGCAAATTAGGACAAGCCTGTGCTGGAAGGGGAAGGTCATTGTACAGCATACACAAAAGGCAAGTCAAAAGGTTGTTAACCCTATAAGATGACCAACAATTGTGTTAGCCCAATTGAAATGTTAGCCACCCTGTATATTGGATATTATCAGTAGCACTAGCCATGTTCTAGGAGGAAAATATTTTATCAATTTATCTCACTAAATCAAACAGGCCAAGACCCTATTCATCATTTAAAATGTGAGAAATGTTGGCCACCTAGTACATTCTGGTGCTGATGGGATTTGGTATTAGCACTAGCCTGTGTTGGGAGGTCAGCATTTTATCAACTGGTTCCACTTTAAAGAAAGGTAAGTTCGATTTAATCATTTCAGACCTCAATTCTTTGTCACCCAGTAATGCAGTCATGGAAGAACACAGGGAGTCTTTTCTAAAAGAGCAAATGCTAGGTACTTTGTAGATTATGCACCCTATATTTTGAATACTATCATTCTGACTAGCATATGATGGGAGGATATTCATCATTTGAAAGTAGAGAAATGTTGTCTACCTAGCATATTCTGGTGCTGATGTGATTTGTTTTTAGCACTAGCCTGTGTTGGGAGGAAAAAATTTCATCAACTACTTTCTTTTATTACAAAGAGTCTTTTCTCAGAACAATAATCCTTTTTAAGTATTTTAAAATCCGTAATTCTTAATCATCCAGTACGGTCGTGATGCTGATGGTATTGCAAATTGGCACATGGCTGTGCTGGATGGGGAATGACGTTCAACAGCATAAGAGTTGTACCTTCAAAACAGCAACAACAACAACAGCAAAGAAGTGACAAGGATGTCAGTGTGACCAGATGCGTAACACATCGTTTAGCTGAATTGAAATGTGATGCACCCTACATATTGGATATCATCATTTTGGTCTAGCCGGTGCTGGGTGGATAACAATTTATCAACTTACACAATTGTATCAAACAGACCCTGCTTATTATTTGAAATTATAGTAATAATGGCCGCTAAGTACATTCTGGTGCAGATAGGATTTGTTATTAGCACTAGCCTATGTTAGGAGAAAAGGTTTATCAACTACTTTCTCGTTGAGGAGAGGAAAGTTAATTTTCATCATTTCAGACCTGAATGTGTTTTATCAACCTATATTGCATATATATCGGGAGGTTTGGAAATAATTTGTCCCAAAATTGGAGTGGCCATGGTTTTGCCATTAACACGTTTATTTACAATTTACATTTGGTCATAACCACCCAAGTTGCCGCGAATGTGATGCTGTTGCACAGAGACATGTCACAAATGTTGGCCGCCCAGTACTTTCTGGTGCTATTCGTACACAATGATTAGCAATAGCTTGTACTGAGAGGTCAGTATTTTACTACTACAACATAAACGACTACCAAGGCAGCATTCATAAAAAATAAAAGATGTATTGTCTCCGTCTTTGGCGCCAATACGTACAAATACACATACGAGGAAAATAGACACATATGTTGAGTCCCTGTTGTTCGCTCGTGCTGGTAATTTTAGAATCATTAGAAATAACCGGTGCTTGCAGGTCACACTTCCTCAACATCGACTTGATGCATTTCCTTACTTTAGAAGCTATGCAAAAACCTCTTGACCTCAATAAATTAGCGGGAATGAGCAAATGTCAAAGCAAATAATCCAGATACTATTGAATATTACTTGCAAAAGCGTGAGGAAAGTGACGGATGAATGCTATAATTGTTTCAGTTATCAAAAGAAAAGCAGGGGAGTCTGATATTTTTGGAAAGAACATCTCGCTTTGGATGATTAGAACGATCACGTAATAGAATTAGGTAGTGTGCCATGAATGGCTTCCTCGTGTACTTCTATGATGTTAGACATAGCTCTCAGTAATCAACTCCAGTGCATTCTGGACCTTCATGCAAGTTCAGGTATTACTAGTTTGTCTATTCATCAGAGAGACAACCATCAGCATTTACATTTCTTAAAAATAAACTCCATAACCATACAGCAGAGTCCAGATGCTGCGATACTGCAAATTAGGACAAGCCCGTGCTGGAAGGGGAAGGTCATTGTACAGCATACACAAAAGGCAAGTCAAAAGGTTGTTAACCCTATAAGATGACCAACAATTGTGTTAGCCCAATTGAAATGTTAGCCACCCTGTATATTGGATATTATCAGTAGCACTAGCCATGTTCTAGGAGGATAACATTTTATCAATTTATCTCACTAAATCAAACAGGCCAAGACCCTATTCATCATTTAAAATGTGAGAAATGTTGGCCACCTAGTACATTCTGGTGCTGATGGGATTTGGTATTAGCACTAGCCTGTGTTGGGAGGTCAGCATTTTATCAACTGGTTCCACTTTAAAGAAAGGTAAGTTCGATTTAATCATTTCAGACCTCAATTCTTTGTCACCCAGTAATGCAGTCATGGAAGAACACAGGGAGTCTTTTCTAAAAGAGCAAATGCTAGGTACTTTGTAGATTATGCACCCTATATTTTGAATACTATCATTCTGACTAGCATATGATGGGAGGATATTCATCATTTGAAAGTAGAGAAATGTTGTCTACCTAGCATATTCTGGTGCTGATGTGATTTGTTTTTAGCACTAGCCTGTGTTGGGAGGAAAAAATTTCATCAACTACTTGCTATATTACGAAGAGTCTTTTCTCAGAACAATAATCCTTTTTAAGTATTTTAAAATCCGTAATTCTTAATCATCCAGTACGGTCGTGATGCTGATGGTATTGCAAATTGGCACATGGCTGTGCTGGATGGGGAATGACGTTCAACAGCATAAGAGTTGTACCTTCAAAACAGCAACAACAACAACAACAACAAAGAAGTGACAAGGATGTCAGTGTGACCAGATGCGTAACACATCGTTTAGCTGAATTGAAATGTGATGCACCCTACATATTGGATATCATCATTTTGGTCTAGCCGGTGCTGGGTGGATAACAATTTATCAACTTACACAATTATATCAAACAGACCCTGCTTATTATTTGAAATTATAGTAATAATGGCCGCTAAGTACATTCTGGTGCAGATAGGATTTGTTATTAGCACTAGCCTATGTTAGGAGGAAAAGGTTTATCAACTACTTTCTCGTTGAGGAGAGGAAAGTTAATTTTCATCATTTCAGACTTGAATGTGTTTTATCAACCTATATTGCATATATATCGGGAGGTTTGGAAATAATTTGTCCCAAAATTGGAGTGGCCATGGTTTTGCCATTAACATGTTTATTTACAATTTACATTTGGTCATAACCACCCAAGTTGCCGCGAATGTGATGCTGTTGCACAGAGACATGTCACAAATGTTGGCCGCCCAGTACTTTCTGGTGCTATTCGTACACAATGATTAGCAATAGCTTGTACTGAGAGGTCAGTATTTTACTACTACAACATAAACGACTACCAAGGCAGCATTCATTAAAAATAAAAGATGTATTGTCTCCGTCTTTGGCGCCAATACGTACAAATACACATACGAGGAAAATAGACACATATGTTGAGTCCCTGTTGTTCGCTCGTGCTGGTAATTTTAGAATCATTAGAAATAACCGGTGCTTGCAGGTCACACTTCCTCAACATCGACTTGATGCATTTCCTTACTTTAGAAGCTATGCAAAAACCTCTTGACCTCAATAAATTAGCGGGAATGAGCAAATGTCAAAGCAAATAATCCAGATACTATTGAATATTACTTGCAAAAGCGTGAGGAAAGTGACGGATGAATGCTATAATTGTTTCAGTTATCAAAAGAAAAGCAGGGGAGTCTGATATTTTTGGAAAGAACATCTCGCTTTGGATGATTAGAACGATCACGTAATAGAATTAGGTAGTGTGCCATGAATGGCTTCCTCGTGTACTTCTATGATGTTAGACATAGCTCTCAGTAATCAACTCCAGTGCATGCTGGACCTTCATGCAAGTTCAGGTATTACTAGTTTGTCTATTCATCAGAGAGACAACCATCAGCATTTACATTTCTTAAAAATAAACTCCATAACCATCCAGCAGAGTCCAGATGCTGCGATACTGCAAATTAGGACAAGCCCGTGCTGGAAGGGGAAGGTCATTGTACAGCATACACAAAAGGCAAGTCAAAAGGTTGTTAACCCTATAAGATGACCAACAATTGTGTTAGCCCAATTGAAATGTTAGCCACCCTGTATATTGGATATTATCAGTAGCACTAGCCATGTTCTAGGAGGATAACATTTTATCAATTTATCTCACTAAATCAAACAGGCCAAGACCCTATTCATCATTTAAAATGTGAGAAATGTTGGCCACCTAGTACATTCTGGTGCTGATGGGATTTGGTATTAGCACTAGCCTGTGTTGGGAGGTCAGCATTTTATCAACTGGTTCCACTTTAAAGAAAGGTAAGTTCGATTTAATCATTTCAGACCTCAATTCTTTGTCACCCAGTAATGCAGTCATGGAAGAACACAGGGAGTCTTTTCTAAAAGAGCAAATGCTAGGTACTTTGTAGATTATGCACCCTATATTTTGAATACTATCATTCTGACTAGCATATGATGGGAGGATATTCATCATTTGAAAGTAGAGAAATGTTGTCTACCTAGCATATTCTGGTGCTGATGTGATTTGTTTTTAGCACTAGCCTGTGTTGGAAGGAAAAAATTTCATCAACTACTTTCTATATTACAAAGAGTCTTTTCTCAGAACAATAATCCTTTTTAAGTATTTTAAAATCCGTAATTCTTAATCATCCAGTACGGTCGTGATAAGAGTTGTACCTTCAAAACAGCAACAACAACAACAACAAAGAAGTGACAAGGATGTCAGTGTGACCAGATACGTAACACAACGTTTAGATGATTTGAAATGTGATGCACCCTACATATTGGATATCATCATTTTGGACTAGCCGGTGCAGGGTGAATAGCAATTTATCAACTTAATCATTGTATTAAACAGACCAAGACCCTGTTCATCATTTGAAATTATAGTAATATTGTCCACTTAGTACATTCTGGTGCAGATTGGATTTGTTATTAGAACTAGCCTATGTTTCATCAACTACTTTCTCGTTTTGTATCCATCCAGTAATTGTATGACATCAGTCGTATTGAAAGATAATTATGTGCAGTATATCTTTTAAATAGTAGAGACAAAAATTAACAGTTAATGAAAAAAGTATATTTTGTGTCTGTAGCTAAATAGAATAAAAAAACAAACAAACAAAAATCATGTTTTCAATCTTGCTAATGGTTCAGACCAGACTCCTCAGAAAATATTGATTTTTGTGAAATAATTCCTTGCTGCAGCCGAAGAAATTAATCTGCCATTCATAAGTGGCATCAATGAAATATCTCTCCGACTAGTCTGACTAGGAACTAAAACCTAAAGAGAATATATAACAATTATTTACCTGGACAAAGAATACAAGACAAAACTGTATTAATTGTACTTAAGTATGACTTCGGAAGTTATTTTCAAAATACCCTCAAATTCACCTCAGTGTTGTACCTCCCTCACCGTCGTGCTGTTGTAATGAGTTTTGACTTCGATTTTTAATGTTTTCATATCCTTATACGGGATTTAAAAACGCAAAAGAGACTGGTTATACACTAAAATGTATACACTACTGTTGTCGATTATATATATATATATATATATATATATATACCTGAAACAAAGATATATAGATATATATATATTTACCTGAAACAAAGCTGGAATGTGTAGGTTACATAACATGACATTGTCACTTAAAGAAGGACGTATTAATTAAGAATCTGCAAGTGATTTTCATCGATTGTTGTATATGTAGTTGTGGGAAAATTATTAATTTCTTTCATGAAATTATGTTTACCTTTATCAGTAACTCTCTTATACTGTATATAGGATCCTGGATATATGTCACTATTCTCTCATAATCAATATACATCATGCCACAACAAATATATGCAAGCTTATGGAAAGTTTGACACAAGGCATTTTTTTAATAGAGTAGCAGCGAGGACACTAGCCTTTCAACCTCATTGTAGTTTTCATAACTTGATGGTGTGATGGCAGTAGGATAAGGTCATGTAAAATTTGTTATGATAGAGAAGTATTTTGGAAAATGTATTAAATCCCATTGCAAATTCTTAATACAGAAGTTTTTGTCTCGCCTGCCAAAAGCAAAATCAAGGTGACTGATTACCCGTTGATTTATCGAGAGAAGATACAAAAACCTTTGTTAATCTGCGGATTCTATACCTGTAAATTACAAAGTTTGAGAACAGTTTACCATCAGTAACCGATTAAAAATATTTTCCCATGCTCTTTACCCCATTTAAAATGCGTGTAATATTTTATTGTTCTCTTGGATACGGCCCCGGCAATTTGAATTTGTCCGAAATTCTTGGTAAAAAATTTGCACATTAGATCTCCATTTATAAACGATTTACTGAGGTCAAAGTTTCGAAATAGCATTATTCGTTCTCGCAGACATTTGTCGCTTAAGCAAAGTTATACATTTGTTGCGTAGGCACGAATTGTGGATGCTGAACCAGGTGCTGTGGCCCAAATGCAAGGGAATGTATTCCTGATTTGGACAAGCATATTCCGTAGAAGAAATAGATTTACAATTTTATCTCACAGATCAACAGGTGAAATAGGCATTAGTAGTCTGTTTTTTGTTCTAGTTCATCAATTACTTAATGACCTAATTGACACTATTAACTCATTACAGTTACAATAGAGGCTTCGACCAACTGGTGATTCGACAGCAATAAAATAACAAATCTACGTTTATAGCGAACTAGATCAGTATAATATTTTTGCGTCAAACAACTCGAGCAGACAACACTAAAATAACGATACTTAAAAGTAAGTCACAACAATCAATATTTACTGACAAAGTAGTAACGGTTCACACAAGAGTCCGCTGAAGGGACTGAAGTTCTATTAGCCGAAAAGAATTTCCAGGAATCCAAGATAAGTCCGCTTCTTCTGTCCTTTTATTCCTTTTTCTTCAAAACATTTCAACATGCTCATAAAAATTAATTAGGTCAAGGTAAAGACCAAGTCATTCACCGTATCGAATGATTCAATCCTAGTAAGGGAGACAACCAGCAATCGCTCTAAACGTCACAAAAAACCCAAAACAAACAATCATATAATTACAACATATCAAGAACGAAAGAATCAGTATTGAAGTAATGCACCCTGTTATACAACACGGATCACTTTAGAGGTAGATGGTTGTAGTATATACAACTGTGTACGGCACACATCTCTCTCTCTCTCTCTCTCTCTCTGCGAAATATTAAGGTACATAAAACTGCTTTATCTACCAACAGCTTTGTAGACATGTACTTATAGTAATACAAGTCGTAAATGGGACAATTTTAAGTGACAGTATAACCATGTTTCTACATTAAGGTATACACACAACTCCCACACAACTTATCCTATGACAATCATTAGTTGTGAATGTTGAAATTGATGATTACGTTTATACTGCAGTAAAACTACACAATGTTAAGTAATATGCAGTTAAATCGCGTAGAAGTGTTGGTCACCTGGTACTAACTGATGCTAACGCTTAATGAGCATCAGCACAAGATTATACTGTGAGGTGAAGAATTCATTTACAGTTTACACAACTGATTTTTCTTTTTGCAGTCTCTCCCTCTCCCTCCCACCAGTCCATAACGACCGCTTTCCCAATGAGACCACCCTATTTTGGTCCCCAAAATTTCCTACATAAACTTCAAGAGCAACCACCTGTTGATTGCAATCAAAGATCGCTATTATTCGGTCACCAGAGCCTGATGTACAATACTAATTCATAACAATTGGCAATAACATATTTAACTAATAACATATTTACCTTCTCCCTTAATGTAACACGCACTTCTGTAATTCATTTTTTAGAATCTTGGTACAATGATAATTACCCGTACAAGACTGTGATTGAAGATGAAGAATTCAGTCAAAACCGATTTGATATCAACCACTGTTTCTTTGTGGTAATTTAAAAAATCGTGGCCACCTGGTACATTCTTTCTCTTGCACTGGCGTTTCCTTGAAGGTCCATATTTTATCAACCGCCCTCTTCATCAGAAAAAAAACCTTCAAATTTATTTTAAAATCCTTATTCATGGAGCACAGTCATGCTCCGAATGAAATTGGAAGCAAGCATAACCCTGTGATGTAAGGAGATGGACATTCTACAGTATATACAGCATACCTGGAAGTCAAAACATTATCAATCCTATTAGATGACCAACAAGTTTAGCACAATTGAAATGTTTGCCACTATGTACATTGGATATTATCATCAGCACTGGTCTTTGCTAGGTGTATAACATGCTATGAACTTCCAAAATCACACCAGACAGACCAAGATCCTAGTCATCATTTGAAATTAGAGAAACGTCGGCCTAATCGCACAGTCTGGTGTGTATCATTACTCCATAACAATATTGCTGTCAAAGAATGCTGGTCCATTTGAATGATGGTTACCTACATACGATTTTGATTGAGGAAGGAATTCAGCTAAGATCGGTTTCATATCAAACATCGTTAACTTTGTGGTGTTTTGAGAAAAGTTGGTCACCTGATACATACTTGTGATTAGTGCAAATATTATTAACAGTAGCGTGTGCTGGGAGGTCTATATTTTAAAAACTTGTCTCTTCATCAAATATATAATCATTTTTCTTTATTTCAAAGTCCTTAATCCTTAATCATCCAGTACAGTCGCGATGCTGATAATACTGGAAATTAGCACATGGCTGTTCTTGATGGGGAAGGACGTTAAACAGCATACAAATCATTCCTTCAAAACAGCAGCAGCAACAGCAATAACAAAGAAGTTAAAAGGGCGTCGGTGTAACCAGATACCCAACAAAACGTTTACCGGAATTGAAATGTGATGCACCCTACATATTGGATATCATCATTTGGATTAGCCGTTGTTGGGATGATAGCATTTTATCAACTAACATCATTGCATCAAACAGACCAAGACCCAACTCATCATTTGAAATTATAACAATGTTGGCCACTTAGTACATTCTGATACAGATGGGACTCTTATTAGCACTAGCATGTGTTGGGAGGGAAATGTTTCAAATACTTTCTCAAGACAATGCGCAAATGTTGGCCGCGCAGTACTTTCTCGTGTTATTCGTACACAATGATTAGCACTAGCTTGTACTGAGAGGTCAGTATTTTACTACTACAACATAAACGATTACCATTGCGGCATACATATCAAATAAAAGTAAATAAAATAACCAGAAAGAGCAAGAAAGAGACTTTAACCATCAGGTACAGTCTTAATGTTGATGATATTGGAAATTAGCACAAACATGTGCTGGAAGGTGAAGGTCATTTAAGTTCAACTAGTTTAATTACTTCGTTAGTTTAATGTCCAATAACCGTGCTCATTTCATCCAAATCTGGGAGCTCAGTGTGATGAAACCCATAGATCCCGTATTCGGGAGCAAATTCTGGAGGAATTATATATATTATCTGTCTTACACACACAAGGAAAATATACATATATGCTGACCCTCTGATGTTCTCTCGCGCCGGGAATTTTAAAATCATTAGAAATAACCGATGCATGGAGGTCACAGTTCCTCAACATCAATTTGATGCATTTCCTCAGTTTAGAAGCTATACAAAACCTCTTGACCTCAATAAGCTAGTGGGAATTAGCAAATTTCAAAGTAAATAATCCTGATACTATTGAACATTACTTGTAAAAGCGTGTGGAAAGAAAGTGGTTGATGTATGCTATATCAAAAGAAAAGCAGGGATTCTAATTTTTTGGGGAAAGAATATCGTGCTTTGGATGATTAGAACAATCCCGTAATACAATAAGATAATGTGGTAATTTGCCAAGAATGACGTCGTCGAGTACTTGTATGATGTTAATCATAGCTCTGAATAAGCGCCTGCAGCGCATTCTGGACCTTCATGCAAGTCCATGTATTACCAGCTTGTTTATTCATTTCCTCTTAGCCCAATTTAAATATTACGAACCCTGTATATTGCACTAGCATGTGATGGGTAGATACGATTTGATCAACTTACATATTTGCATCAAATCTATGAAGAACCTACTTATCATTTGAAATTGGAGAAATGTTAGCAGTATAGTATATTCTGGTGCTGATGGAATGTGTTATTAACACTGGCCTGTGTTGGCAGGGCAGCATTTCATCAACTACTCTTTCATTATTTCGGAGTTTAATGTTTGTATCATCCAGTATTGCATACATGGAATAACACAAATAGTCTTTTCTAAAATACATAAAAGAATGTTTTGCAGAAAGCGTATACGTATCAAAATATTGTCCACCTAATAACTTCTGCTGATACACTGTTTGGTTTGGAACGATCCTAAATTTGAGCATTGATCATCACTATGCTAAGTATGTATTTGGTACCTTGTAAATTCTGATACTTATGGGGCACCATTATGAGCACTGGTCAACAAGTTCAACATTTCACCACCATCTTACAGTAATTTTACGAGAAAGAAGACACTGGATGGGATATGTTATTAGCACTAGCCTATGTTGTCAGTGGAACATGTTATCAACTTTTTAGTCTGGAAGGTGTGAGGCAAACAATGTTAAGAACATTAGAAATAACACGTACCTCTCTTCTGCAGGAAGGATAGCTCCATATCTGTAATAAATGTAGTACAATCTTAATGTTGGTCCAGTGTAATGATAAGTACCTGCACAAGAGTTTGAATAAATTCAACCCAAATCGATTATATATCAAACACCGTTTACTTTGTGTTAATTTCAGAAATATTGACCAGTTAGTACATCCTTGTGATTAGTGCAAATATAATTAGCACTACCGTATGCTGGGATGTATCTATTTTACGAAGTTGTCACAGAACGATAATTAGTTTTCTTCATTTCAAAGTCCTCAGTTCATTGTGTTCCAGTATAGCTATGATGCTATGATACTGAAAGTTAGCACAGGGCATTTCACAGCATACAAGTAATACCTCAAAAGAACACCACCTCCCACACACAAAAAACAAAAAAACAAAAACAAAAAAGAAAATCAGAAGGATGTCACAGTAACCAGATGTCCAATAAATGTTTTAGCCCAACTGAAATTTTATGAACCCTGCATATCGGATATTACCATTTTTACTAGCCTGTGCTGGGAGGAGAAAATTTTATCGACTTTCCTCAATAAATCAAACAGACCAATACCCTACCAATAATTTGAAATTAGAGAAATGTTGGCCACCTAGTACATCATGTTGCTGATGGGATTTTGTATTAACACTATCCTGTGTTGGTAGGGTAACATTAATCATCTATTTCCTCGTTAAGGGAATGGAAGGTAGTTTTCGGAATTTCAGACCTGAATTTTTTATCTTCCTGTACTGCGTACATGGAAAAACAAATTGAACCTTTTCTAAAGGTTTCTAATATTTTAGCTGAAGCTTTACTATGCATCATGGTGTTATCCACTTGGTACATTCAGATTATAATGGAATGCTCTTAACATAATAAGTAGAATGATCCTACAGTTGAGTTTTATCCATCTTTTTGCAGAAGAAGTGTTAGGTATCAGATAGATTCTGCTGCTCATTGTGGGCCATGATTAGCACTAGACTATGCGTGGAGTTCAATATATTACCACCATCTTAGAAATTACGTGAAGAAGATTCGCAAACTTTTTCGACACAAAGAAAGAGAGTTAGTAGTAACCTTTACCGATCCAGTACAATAATGTTACTGATAAAAGTACCCATTAGCACAAGTTTGTGCTGGAAGAATATGAGGAAGTCAGTCAAAATATGGTCGCTATTTATAAGAGTACAGGTATTGTAAGGTGTCCAACGCTTTGCCAGTACAACTGTTAGACACATAATCAATAACATGTATCGAACATCTCCTTAAAGAAAATTTAATTAAAATCGATTTCATATCAAGCACTGTTGTTCCTTGTGATAATTTCAGAAATGTTTGACACCTGGTAGATCCTTATGATGAGTGCAAGCGTCTTTAGCAATAGCATGTACTGGGAGGTCCATATTTTACAAATTTGTCTTTTCGTCAAAAAGAAAACCGTTTTGCAGTATATTAAAATCCCTAATTCCGAATGATCCTGAACAGACACGATGCTGATGATAGTTAAAGCTGGCACAAGCCTGTGGTGGAAAGGAAATGTAATTCTACAGCACCTCGAAAGGACAACAGCAAAACAATTTCAAAAGGTTGTGAATGTCATCAGATGTGCAGCAAAAGGTTTAGCCCAATTGGAATGTTGAGACTCTTTATATTGGATGTTAACAATAAAACTTGACTGTGCTGAGATGAGATAATTTTACCAACTTATGTCACTACGTCAAATGTTGGCTACCTAGTATAATGTGCTTGGTACCATAATTAGAACTAGCATATGCTGGGAGTTCATCATTTCACCACCATCCCATATATTAGGCGAATAAGAAGTTTTAGGACTTTTTTGATATAAATAGAGTATGTACTAACCTTTACTCATCCAGCTTAATATTGTTACCAACAAAAGTACCCATTGGCACAAGACTGAGCTCGAAGGTATAGAGAATTCAGCCTAACAATTTTCGCTATTTATATCAGTACAGTGACTATAAAGTGCACAAGAAATTTCTTCTCCAATTGTCGGCCACAAGAGCAGTAACATGTATCTACCTTCTACCTCAAGAAAACCTGCATTTATGTAATTCCTATAGCAAAGTCTTAATGCTGATATAGTACAATGATTATTACCCGCATGCTATTTTGATTCCGGAAGATATCCACTTAAAATCGATTTAATCTGTGACACTGTTTACTTTGAGGCAATTTCATAAATGTTGTCCGCTGGGTACATCCTTATGATGAATGGAATGGTCATTACCACTAGCGTGTGCTGGGAAATCTATATTTGAAAAAACTTGTCTCTTCATCAGATAGACAATCCAATTTCAGCATTATACAATTCTTAAACATAGTACAGTCCTGATTCCGATGATACTGGAAATTGACACAATGCTATGCTAGAAGAGGAATTAAAATGTTAACCATTGAAACATAACAAGACCATACGCATCATTTGAAATTAGTGAAATCTTGGCCACCAAGTACATTCTGTTGCCTGTGTTGGGAGGCCAAGATTGGAGCAACCGCTTCCTCTCTAACGATTTCATCGTGCAGGCCTAAATTCTGTTTCTTCCCGTTTTCCCAACAATGAGTCTGTTGGAATAAAAACTCTAACATGCTAGCGTGATAGTGTAGTGTGCAGAAGAATGCAGGGATATTAGTCAGGCAATGTTCGCTGTTTATAACTATACGGGTATTATAAGGTGCCCAAAATATTTCCCAGTACAATTGTTAGCCATGTTAGCAATAACACGTATATCCATTCTCCCTCATGGAAACAGTATTTTTGTAATATATGTAGTATAATCCTAATGCTGATCTAGTTCAAGGATGATTACCTGCACATGATTCTGATTTAGGTAGAAATTTCGTTTAAATAGATTTCATATTAAACGCTGTTTGCTTTGAGGTAATTTCAGGAATGTTTGCCACCTCCTTTTGATGATAGGATGTTTTATCCGCACTAGCGTGTGCTGGGAGGTCCATATTTTACCAACTTGAGTCTTCATCAGAAAGTCAATCTTCAGTATTCCCTAATCCCTAATCATCCAATACGGTCCTAATGCTAATGATACTGGAAATTATCACAAGCCTTTGCTGGAAGGGGAAGTGATTCAATACAGAGTACACGTAATACCTTAAAATATGAAGAAAAATAAAAAGAAGTCGCAAGGCTCTCAATGTTACTATGCAGTCAAATATAAGGAAGTCAGTCAATGTACACATTGAGAAGTTATGATTTAACATATGCATTGTTTTATTTTATTAGGAAGAAATCACTTCAGAATCTAGTATAACTGGGTGAAAATTTCAATAATACTTCTTCACGTGGATCTTGTAGTAATGCGAAGACGCAGCAGTTACAGATGGCAGAAAATTCAGTATAGCCCTTTATTACTCAAATGGCAAGATCAAGGAAGGATATAAAAGCTTAAATGAATAAGGGGTTCAAATGGCAACACCAAAGAATCTTAGTTGATAACGGTCACATCTTGTGAAGCCACTTCTGTGCAACATTCAAGATTGCACACGAAGACAATACAGCATCTTGGCTGTCCATAGTTGGAGGCGAGAAGGTTTATGCATAGTACGTGTCTAAAATGAATAGAGAATGGAATTAAGTTTTGCCAGTAAAGGAAGAAACTTGTGGAATACAAATAGAACATGTGGTCCGCAAATTATGAAAATTGATTGGTGCATTTATATGAAGGAATAATGTAACTTGAATTTAAATTGTGCCTAGCTGAAGGAAACGAAGACAGAGAGTAACGATGATGATTAAACTTCTTTTTGGAGTAGTTTGAAGTGTAACTAACTTTCACATTCAGAGGAAACAAACACTGAGCTGATATAGCTCTGTATGACAGCTTTTAAGTTCACAGTACTACTTCTATCCTGTGTTACAGTCCGTTTTAGTTCTTGAGAATGACGGCCTGTGGACCTGCAGAAATTGAGCGCATCGCCCTCTGCTTTACCCATCGGATTCAATGGGCTAATTTCACGTTTGATAACTCTGATCAAGTTGTCCCGAAATAGACCGCATCCTTGCCTCGCTTTTGATAAGGTCAACGTCATGTGTAAATTGGCTATTAATAGGAATTATAATCACGGAAAACACCTCGCGTGATAATATATTTTCGACGGATTATCAGCGGGGGAATAAAAAAAGAAAAGAATATTTTGGCAACATATATTGATGACTGTACCCAAGCTATAGCACTTCAATGCAGTAAATGCAGCAATCAGTTTTCATAATTGAACACGACACAGGGCTTAAAAATTAAGCCAAATGCAAAATTTTACGTGATTAATTAAGCATATACAGTAGATCAGTGTGATCTGATTTTACTATGAGTCGCATTGCTACAGATAAATACAACTATCAAGTAACATGACTTTATATACAGCAACTTGAGATATATTAAGCTAAATGCCAAAAAAAACCCCCCACAAGCAAAACAAACCAAAAAAACAAAAACAAAACAAAGCAACAAGAAAGCAACAACAGCAAAAAAAAGCGCCACAAACACGCCGCCAACCTCCCCCCCCCCACCAAAAAAGACAACGTTACTTATTCAAATTTACTTTCGATATAGTCTCTTTTGGCTGTACTGACATAAATAAAGTGAAGTAAAATAAAATGTATGACGGGCGCAATATGTTTATCAAGTGACAATGTAGCAGTTTAGTGAAGGAATTAAAACGTATAAGTGCAAAAACTAAGACAGTATTACAAATTCTAAACTTCCCTTGGCTCCATACAGGATTTATAACGGATATGTTTGTGCTTTGATTGTAAAAGTAAACCAATGACTGCCCATGCGTATGTATTTATTCTTCACTCCATAATTGTTTGTGTATATTCCTACCCTTTTTTTCTCCTTGCACTTCATTGATAGTGTTATAGGAATTATAAAGTTAGTAGGGAGTGTTAGTTCTGTTCATCAGGGGATGATAGGGAACTTATAAGGGAAGAAGGGTTTTACTTTGTTTATAAGGGGATGATAGGGAAGTTAAAAGGGGATAGGAAAGTGAGTTTTGTTAATAAGGAAATTGAATTTTATTTTTTACTCTTATCCTTTCTTTTACATCCTACCCTGTGTAGTCACTAGATGAGTGGATGTTGGTCACTCCAAACGTCGTGTTGGATAGTAGGTTTAGTTTTAACATAACATTTCATCTCGTCCCCAGAGAGTCCCATTGAGACGTTTTTAACATTACATTTTCTCTTGTCGCTATAACGGCTCATAATGTTTAACCTATGGACATTTTTAACATTACATTTCCCCTTGCTCATATAAATCTACAAAATTGAGGCCTAATGTTAAATTCCCATTGTCCTCAGAGTATCCCACTATACTACTGAGAATCAACTACGTGTCCAAAATCAGATTAGGATTTTTACGGCATCTACAATACAGCAATACAGATTTTAAAAAAAAATCCGATGCTTACTGGGAGAACGAGAGTGATGTTCTAGCTATAGCTGAATTTCTAACTACGTCATTAGGAGACAGGAAGGTCAGCGGAATCAGCAGTATAATAGTTTTGGTTAATATTTTTCACATCCCAGTATGCGGCTGTCAATGTATTTACATAAAGAGAGAAATGATTTATTATTATTATTATTATTATTATTATTATTACTTTTTTATTTTTATTATGTCGGGCTGTTTTGAACTGGTTCGGGAATTTGGTGCTGCTTTAGATGTGGCTTTTATGACTGTTTATTCTTTTTCTGATCAAGTCCGGACAAGAATGAACAGGTACAAAACCATAGTTCTGTTCCAGAAACTGTTCCCCTGTTAAAATGACACCCACCTCTTCTGTTTTGCAGGTTTGCAAATGTTGTTACTTTGTGGTTTCAAATTCAGTACAATGCGGCATTTCACGTTTCGCTCTAAATGCTAGATTTTAAAAACTTAAATATCTATAAAGCTGCTTCCATGAAGTGTTAAAAAAAAAAAATAAAAAAAAAAAAAAAAAAATACAACAATAATAATAATAATAATAATAATAATAATAATAATAATAATGCTATCAACTCGTGTGCAATGAGTGTTCCTTTTTTGCATACTACCATAAACATAACGTTTTGAATCATAAAATTTTTAATTAGTACCAGAAAACATGATATGGCCTCTGTTCTCGTGCTGTGTTGTACTGTATTTTTCCCCCGTACTTTCTATTTCATTAGTTGCACAGTTTAGTGAACTTCACTCACTCCAGCCAGGGGTCAAGAATTTCTTAATATCCATAGATCTCAGTTTTCATCAGTTATGGAACCTAAAACCTAAGTTTCAGTCTGCCATGATATCCAAACTCCTCCGTGTAATTTCGGGTTGGCCTTTGGGTCAGACCGTTTGTTTCCAGGGGGGACCGCGGATTCTGCGTATTTCTTCAGTCGCTCTGACAGTTTCCTAACAACCTCAGGTCTGGCAGATGCAAGGTTGTTATATTCACATGGATCGCTTGGAATATGGAAAAGACAGGGGTCTTCTGCAGGCTTGCAATATTTAAAAAAGTTCGCTGGCTTTGGACCGCAGCTAACAATAACCTTCCTTGCAAAGTGTCGATAAATACCAGCATTAACTCTTTCGTTCCTTACTTTAAAGACTCCGTCAGATTTTCGGAGCCTTTTATTTGGAACCCTTGGTTTTAATGACAAGCCTGTCATATTATTAAATTTTTCTTCCTTTATATCAAAGACTACGTTAAATTTCCGCAATCTATTGCTTGCAGTACCTTGTTTACCTGTCGTTTGCCTAATTCTGTCGTCTGCTGGCGTGCATCGGTACCACAAGTCATCTTTTCCACCCGAAATATTCCCTCTTATCAACTTATACCCGCCAACTCGAATGGCTGCACTTTTGTATGGATCAATGTTATGAAGCAGCTCTGTTCTGACTGTTGCCCCGTTGTTTTTAAACATGTCCCACAAATCAATCCCGTCGATATCGCCAAGATTGCTCACATTGCCACGAGCTGCACGGTACAATGTAGGTAACCAGTCTGTAACGTGCATTAGATGCTGGGAAATATAAGGCTTACTTTGGAAAAGTTTACTGTGGATGAAGCCAACACCACGCACACCTCCCTCCCACAGCGTATTCTTGGTCCCTCTGGAAGCAAAGAAAAGGGTTTGCATCAGAGAGAGAGAGAGAGAGAGAGAGAGAGAGAGAGAGAGAGAGAGAGAGAGAGAGAGAGAGGGAGGGAGGGAGGGAGGGAGGGAGAGTGAGAATATAACAAAACAAATTTTTTAATTATATATACACACATATATATATATATATATATATATATATATATATATATATATATATATATATATATATATATATATATATATATAAAATTAAAAAATTTGTGATCGTATCTGAAAAATGCAATATGGGTCTAAATCACAGAAACCACTTTGTTTTACCAGCGCCTGTGTTTTCCGTATTACTAAGGCCAAGCTGCTAAAAACATATAAATATAACTTTTTAAAAAAATGTATTGCTTACACAATTAATAATTAAAACATCAAGTGTGGAAGAACAACAATCTAAATTTGAAATAACAATTGCAAAGTCTCAGTATCTAAGAGTCACTACATTTGTCTAAATGTTAAATTACAACAGCAACAACATTTAAATTATAGCTGCTTGTCTCTGTTCTTACCTAAGAGGATAATTGCACGCCACATTATTGTTATATCTGTGAGAAGGTCCACCGTTATCAGTCGAAAACGCAATAACTGTATTGTTGATCATTCCCGTCTCAGTCAGAGCTCTAGTAATGCTGGCCACTGAATCGTCAAGAGCAGTTACCATCCCTAAAACGAATGTTTAGTTTTTTAAGGTTCAAACATTTTTTTTTAAAAATTGCACTATTTTCTCTTTTCACCATAAAGTATTTACATAAAGTGTCCATATTATACGGGTCAAAAAGTCTTCTAGAAAGACTGAAGAAAGAAAATACAATGACGACAACTTCTGTATAACGAATAAGAATATGGAGGTAAGGATAGCTCACCTGCACAAACCCTACAATTACAAATTTAGCATGCAGTCATGTGATACCAGCACAATGATTTACATTAAATTAATGTGATTTTCAAAGATACAACAAGCGCAATAATATATCCGAATTAATAAATTCTATTCAATTCATTTGTGATTCTTCGTTAATAGAAATTAGTCTATACCAAAAATTTTCATCTTTTTGACGGGTACCTGCATATTTCCTCCTCCTTTGATTCTGGATGTAGGCACATCTGTCTATATACTTCTGAGGCGCCTGAAGTTTGTTGTTTCCGGCATGTACAGCCTGGTGCGCCACGTACAGGAACAACGGCTGTGAAGCAAAAACGTAAAATAAACAGGTCTAAACAGTCCAGGTAGATAACAGAGACATTGATAGTTGGCAGAATGGAAACAAGTTCACGCTGCATTAGGAAGATACCTGACAGGACGTAATAGTGGATACCAAGGCTAACATTCCGCAATCCAGTTATCTCTCCTGAATCGTCACTAGATGTCGCGCTGACAATTACTTCCGGAGGGTTAGGAAGTAGAAATATATTTTGCTTTATTACTCCTGTCACTTTTTGTATACCTATGTAGATTCAGATGTATAAATCGCAGATTCAATTTAGCATACCGCCGTTTCTGCAATATTGGGAGAGCTAATTAAGAATGTTTTATTATGTAGCTTGGTTGCTTAAGATGATAATTATCATTTTAAATGTCTTTTTTGGCAGACGTTAGAAACGTTTACATTCCCAACATGTACATTATAAATCCTAATGATATAAAATGTAATGATCTGATGAATTCTGAAGATTGCGAGACCCTTAGCACACAAACAATATTTTGCAAAAAGGTTTTACTGCATTTTGAGAAAACATATAGATAGCTGTATGTTATTATTGTGTTTTCCTTGATGTATATTCATACACAGAATTTGTAAGCTTACCAAGCTATACATGATATGTCCAGTTCATTTCGATTTAAACCATATAGAGACATAAAATATTTTATTTTCTTCGAGTTTCGTTTCTGCATTATTTGATGTGCGTTCATTGTTGTTATGCTGTTCATAATTTAATCTGAATTGACTGTTAACTTGTTATTTCTTTCATATTTTCATCCCGGAGACATGCTTATTAATAAAAGATTCAAAGTTCAAAGGATAAATAAAGCTAGAATTCCATGCTGTGATTTGTTCGTAGCGGGCCATTTCAATCGTTGCTATTTAAAAGTGAAACGGCAAATTGCCCCTCGCCAACCGCCCTTTATTTTTCTTTCTAGTAAACTAGTATGCAGTGAAATGTTTAGGGAATAAAATAATGGAAAATACAATAGGCCTCACAGCAGGAAAAAACGATACAATAGATTAATGAAACCCCACCCCTTCCAGTCAGTGTTGACCTGTGAAGGTCCTTTAAGTCAGTGGTGTGTGTTTGTGTATGTGTGAGATGTGGGGGGAGGAGTGGGATGATGGACTACACATGACTAGTGCATTCTTAGTACAGATTTTTATATATGCATATATATATATATATATATATATATATATATATATATATATATATATATATATATACACACACACACACACACATACATACATTTTTTTCAAGAAAAGACAATAAAATGTGGCCTAAATTTGTAAATTTGGGACAAAGAATAAAGATCACTCTATTTAAACTTGGCAGATTTAAAATTGCCTATTTCTACGGCCTGATAGATTAGTAATAACATTTGGCTGTGGACTATAACGTAAGCAGTATTGGGCATAATTAATGAACTGCTTTCGTTACCGACACCATTACTGTTATTATAAGTTAACCCTTTGATACAGTCTCTCCCTTCCCGCCCTATTTACCTCTATTTGTGAAACATGATATAATTGAACTTCCCAGATAATGCGACTTCCCTATGCACACAAGGCTTAATCTCTCCAGGAAGGTAAAATATTCAAATTATTATTAAGTGCGAACATTTGTTTGTCTTTAAGATGACTCAAAAATCTATGTTGGTAAATCGATTAATTACTGTCTGGTGAATGGGGTTAACCTTAGGTATGATTGTTTACACTTATTTATTATTGTTTCCATTTACTCTTTTTCTTATATAGTACATTCGGTTTTACACACACACACACACACACACACACACACACACACACACACACACACACAGACACACACACACAGACACAGACACAGACACACACACACACACACACACACACACACACACACACTTTAGTTTTTTAATGTTTGTGCGTCTTTTTTGGTTACAGAGCTTCAAATTCCTGTACTTTTTTGTCGCTCGGGGAACCGTGTTGTACGTCCCGGAAGTAGTGGGCGATTGACCCCCACTCCTGCATTATGTGGACAGATAACTCTAATGCGCAATTAGCCCAATGTCTACATGTGAATTATTGCGTTGATATTACGCGCAGCATGGGGGTATGTCTGCGTCCAGAATGCCAAAGACCATGTCAGGAATCAGACTCCAATCCAACAGAGGATTTATGGATAACATGACTGTCACTGTTACAACACAAACCCATATTAAGGCACGATGGATTCTAGCAGCCCTAGATGATATAGCAACATGGGCCAGAATGAGGTTAAAACCAAAGAAGTCGAGGTGCCTGGTTGTTAAGAAGGGGCGTGTCACAGACCAGTTAAAACTGTAGATACAAGAAGACATCCCATCAATAACATATAGTCCTATCAAGTGCCTAGGAAAGTGGTTTAATGCCAGCTTGTCAGACAAGAAAAGTGAACTAGATTGAAACAACGGATGGAAGAGGGCTTGCGGAAAATTGAACAATCCAGCCTCTCTGGAAAGTTCAAGGTATGGGTGTACCAACATGTTTTTTTTCCAAGGCTCACATGGTCACTTATTAGCAGTCGAGAAACTAGTACAGTTCACTAACAAAACCTGAAAAAATGGCTAGGTGTTCCTTTATCGTTTACCAGTATTGGTCTTTACGGCAAGTCATGCAAGCTACAGCTGCCCCTCATATGGCTGGTTGAGGAATATAGGGTGGTCAAAGCTAGACTCCTAATAACTTTGAGGGATTCAAAGAAGGAGAAAATAAGTGACGCCAGAATAGAAGTTAGGACATGAAGAAAGTGGTCCTTTAGCAAGGCAGTGAATGAAGCTGAGAGCAGACTGAAGCATAGGAATATCGTTGGGAATACAAATAAAGGAAGAGAAGGGCTCGACTTATGGAAATCCCAAAGATGGAATGAATCAAACCTAGCAGACCGACGTACCAAGGTCCAGGAAGAAATTCGCAGAGGTGAAGACGAAGAGAGGTCAGCGAGAGCAGTCCAAATGTGTGCCCAAGCAACGCGGACAAGATGGCAACTGTCAGAGAGAAACCTCACATGGACAGACCTTTTGCAATACGAACCACTGTAAATCCAGTTCCTGCTTTGGTCTGTGTACGATCTGCTTCCATCGCCAGCAAATCTGTACAGATGGAACCTGAAGATGATACCATGCCCCAGGTTGTATCGGATAACACGACAAGGGCGATACAGATGGAAACACGACAAGGTCTTGAGAATGATGGCAGATATGTTGGAGAGAACGACGTAAAATCCAATTTGTAAAGAGGGACAAAATAAATCTGCAACAACAAACAACGCTGGAATATCTAGAAAAGAAATGTCATGGGAGATGAGAATAGACCTGGGAAAGAAAATCGTATTCCCGGAAGTAGTGCAGACATCACTTCGTCCAGACATCGTCATATGGTCTGAGACTGCCGAGAGGATTATCTTGATGGAACTGACCGTACCTTAGGAAGAACGGACGGTAGAGGCATGAAAGGAAGATGGAGAAGTACCAGGAACTGGTAGAGAGCTGTAGAGCAAAATGATGGAAAACGTGGCTCCTCCCGGTGGAAGTAGGATGCATGAGGTTTCCTACACAGTCGACTTGGAAGATACTCAGTACTACGAATTAGAAGAAGAGCTCAGAAAACACCAGTGCGGACACTTACCAAGGCAGCAGAAAGTGAGACTGGCTGAGACGTGAAGAAAAAAACTGGCAGCCAACACAGACGGACATTGTCTGATCAACACTGTTGCACCGCCATCTGGAGGGTGTACCGAGATAAATGGCGAAATACCCGGGGAAGGATGGGAACTCGGCTGATGACATCTGTCCAACTGTATATCAACACTGTTCAGACAGAGGTGATTCAGGGATTTGTATTGTTTTCAAAATATAAGAAATTGATACAGCCGGATAATTTTCGGCTAATTTTAAGATAATCTGGGGTATGGTTTAAAAATCACTGCTCAATATGTCTAAGTTTAAAAATCACTGCTCAATATGTCTAAGTTTAAAAATCACTGCACAATATGTCTAAGGTTATATCCCAAATTCTTTTTGTTTAGAATAAATTAAAATGCTAATAAGTAGAAGAAGCATAGTGGTGTTGTCAATTATGCACAGATAACACATACACACAAAACCCACTTCCGATGTAGATGGAACTTGTCGTTGATGACCTACTTTAGATTTATCGTGTTGTTTGATGATTCTTTCTGCCTCTGCAGTGAAGAGTTCCGTGGAATAATGACTAGATGCGTTCCATAGGACATTCTCATTTCGCCTGAAGTCATATCCTTTAAAAATCTGAAACGTAAGTGTATCAGTCGAATGACTTATTTTTTCTCCACAAGAAAAAATTGCATTAAACAGTACAACAGTTGTAGTAGTAGTAGCAACAAAATGCTAGACCTTACTTTGAAGTAGACAATAATTATGAATAAAAAAAATAATTGAACATCATTTACTTTATTGTTATAGATACCGAATCTTCAAGTACACGATGTGTTTACTGTTTTTAAGATTAATGGTCCTTCTTTCAAGAAAGAGATATATCATGTTACGGTTGATTTTATTCAAATATGGGCTCTAAATAATTTCTTACGCTAATGTTAAAATGAGCAAGGAGGATGAAATAAAAGAAGACCAAGAAGAAAGGATATAAATAAATAAATGATAATAAACAATGTGCAAGATCTTATTTTGCAATAGACATAAAAAAAAGAAAGAAAGAAAGAAAGAAACTATAAGCACTCGTATAATTGTGCACATCTAAGTTTCAATTCTGACAAAATTCATTACGAACCAGGCACAGGAATTTTCTGTGTGAATGAACAGAGAAGAATGACATACAACAATATTTTGATGTGTATAGTAATCCTGCCCACCGGTCCAAAATCCGTAATGAGAGTCAAATCCTCGGCTTGTTGGGGTGTATTCCTTTCTGAAAAATCCAAGATGCCACTGAAAAAGGGGAAAAATACTGTGTTATTTCGAAGAAAACCCCAAATTCTGGTTAGAAGATTGATCCATAAATTTCGAGGATTTTTAAAAAATTTATTTATTTGATGACTGATGAGAAACACACAATTTGATTGTATCGTTATGATCAGTGTATTAACTTTGTCATATTTTTGGGCTATCCCTGAAAAACGTCTGTGCAAAAGTAAACAATTCCCCCACGACTTGATTGTTGTACTCAACGTGTTTGTACTGAACAATTAGTTAATTTAATTGCACGGTAGATTGCGATCTAACTGTAAAGTGATCTAATCAGATTTAGCCCTCTCCCTCCACCCCACCCCGAAAAAAAAGAACGTAAGAAAGAAAGAAGAAAAGATAAGAAAAACAAATTTATAACCTAAACTTGTATGGAAAAAGAAGTTTTGTATTTAAAAGAAAAGAATTAAAATAACTTTACTCAAGTCTAACAAATATTTTATGTATACATAGTCCTTTCTATATGTCTATCCCAAAATGACAACCTTTGAATTAGGTACCTAATTATCTGTTATGTAGCCTGACGCATCTAGTTTGCATCAGTAGGGGTGACAGAAGACCAACCAGTTGAACTCAACCAGCATTCATGCCTGGGCATCAGAAGACCAACCAGTTGAACTCAACCAGCGTTCATGCCTGGGCATCAATGTTTGGGGTTTAGCAATACAATAATTCCTCGGTACTTAAATTCGCGGGTATGCCTCTTACTAGTCTCGTTGCACGAGACCTCTCGTCTGGCTGAACAAGACTTTTTACAGAAATTACTTTTGCACCAAAGTCATTTTACGTCAGGTATTTACATCTGTAGTGTGCAGCAACAACACAATCCACGGAAACAGGTACGCCACGAATTAAAGTGAATTCGCAGCATTATATATATCCTCCCCCCCCCCAAAAAAAAAAACAAAAAAAAAAAAAAACAAAACAAAAAACAAAAACAAAAAACCAAAAAAAAACATTGAGAAACCATTGGACCAGAATCCTGTCATCGGAATTTCATACTGTTTTTCTGACTCTGTTAGTTAGATGGTGTTGTTAGTTAGATGGTGTATTACACATGCGAAGGTACCAGGTCCATTTAAGTTACTTCAGTTTCTTTAAAGAATATTTTGTTTAACAGAGCAAGTTTTAAAAAAAATTGAATTAATTATGCAAAATAAAATGTTGGAATACATGTATTGTTTCTTTGCAAAATGGAAACGTCTCGTCATGTCCAGACAAAGGTTATACAGTTTATATAATTATATTGCGGCAGGTCATCAACCATAACATTAAGGAAAGACAATAAAGCGTTCTTGAAATAAATGATTAAATTCATTATTTACCTTTCCAACCATGTGAGTAGCGTAACCAAGCCGTTTCAAATGCTCTGCCATGGTGGTATGGCTCAGGGGCAAGCCGTACGGTTGTGCAGCAAAAATGACATTGCGTTGCAAACCTGTAAAATGTTTAATCCCAATATGTTTTGAGAAAATTTCTGAAATCAACCTTTATATCTAAATTTGTCAATTATATTTAAATAA
Organism: Margaritifera margaritifera; assembly: GCA_029931535.1. NCBI lineage: Eukaryota > Metazoa > Mollusca > Bivalvia > Unionida > Margaritiferidae > Margaritifera > Margaritifera margaritifera. The sequence continues at coordinate 127,362 of JAQPZY010001382.1, read as the reverse complement.
TGAAAAATGACCCATGATGTAACTTTGGTTACAGTTTAGCATTTGTTTTTCTTCCATGATGAAACTTAAAAATTGAAATAAGCAAACATTATTCTTTCCGTAGTTTTTGTTTGTTGTTATGCAGTGTCACAGCAGTGGTTGGGGCAAAGAGTGTTATCATTGTCCGTCCGTCACATATTGGTTAAGGTTTGACTTTAGGTCATTGTAGACACTGTGTTAGGGCATCCGTGTTACATATACACAGACTTCTTACAGCAATTCTGACACTAAACATGAATGCATGAATATTTCACATTCGTGTCTGTTCATGTTGAAATAAGAGCGTCAGTATTCAAAAGCCTCGTCAAAAATAATTCTTACGATCCTATAAAGTGTGAAAGGACAGTGTACCTAAAACCATTACTGATGTTTATGTTGGGAGATTTAAATTATGAAACCATCGATTGCCGTGAATATTCGATAAACATATATCATCTGGTAAATTGGTCTCATATATATTGATATATTTTCTCGTTTTAATTCTAATCAGCGTCAAAATACAATCCATACCACTGGTTACCAGTTATACGTGATATCTTGAATTCCGTCACGAAGCCATCTCAACGCAAAATTAAAGGCAAGAGTCCACACACAAAACCACGTGCTAGAGTAAGAACAAGTCACGTAGATAGTTTGATGCTCTTTCTCTTTTTGTCAGAGCGCCATCTATTTGTAAAAGTAAAAGATTCCAAGAGCAAGTCAAGTAACTTGTCGAGATGACTTGGATGTCTTCCTGTCATGGGCACCTACTACATGCATGATTATGGAGCGGTAGAATGATGGCAGGATGGTTGATGTTTTACAACACATCAACACACGAGGGTTATATCGTGCCGAGGCAATTGGAGTAAAGTGCCTTGCTGGGCACGCCACAGCAGCCTATCCGGGCTGATCTGATGGTAGGGTTTAAAACCAACACCCTTTTGGTAGCAACCACTGTTGCACCGCGGTTCTTCGAGCGGTCTGAACAAGTCACAGATCTTATGTAAGTGAGTAGAGACAAGTCGAGTAACTTACCAAGACGGATAGGATGCTTTCCCGTCATGAGCGCTCCCCGGGTCGGGGTACAAATAGGAGACACATAGTAGTTGTTGAGAATAATTCCTTGATAGGCAAGATGGTCCAGAGTAGGGGTCCTAATGTCGGAACCATGGAAACCAACATCATTCCAACCCTGATGTAATTCGAAAACAAAGGTAACATATTTGATGGCAATACATATAGCTTTTATGGGGGAGCGGGGTAAAATCAGTCGTATTATAGTGACATGAACTATTTTATCAACTGGGAGTTGGTTGAAATAAATAGCACGAATAATTTGTATTTGTAAAGAATGAAAAATAATAACGTTTTACCTTTCTTTCTTCCTTCCTTCATTTATTCCTTCCTATCTATAGCTCTTTCTTTTTTATTTTCTTTCTTTCTTTCTGCAGCAATATGTGTTAGGTATCCACATACTGTACTATGCATGTTATGACTGTATGACGTTGGAATAATAGCCAGAATAGGAACTTACCAGGTCGTCGGCCAGTATGAATACAATGTTCGGTTGTGTTGTTGCATGGCTTCTTTCAACCATGAGGATGACAAAAATAACAGAGGACAATCGAATTGACATACTCGATCCTTACTAATTTCAAGCGGAGAGTAGGAACACTTTCAATCATGTATTCACCTGCAAAATACCATTGAAACTTTTTCCTTAAATTAGATGAAAAGAATATTTTTAAAGTTAAACTGTAAAATGGTATCCAGAATACGTGAAACGTCCGTATTATAAATTTGCATTATCGGAAGTGGAAGAATGAGGAAATTTGCGTCAAGTATGTCTTTTCGCTGCTGCAGGATCCCCGCATTGTTTAATATTTATATTTTTAGTTTTGTTTAATTTATTTTTTCTTCTCACGTAAGCAAATAGAAATAATTTTTTATTTATAATCAGTGTATAAAAGCATGATAAACATATGTGTATTTAAGTAATGTGTGTGATTGCCAAACAGAGATTAGAGTCAGGTAAGTGGTAGCAAGGTTGGAATGAGAGGACAAAAAGAGAAAAAAAGTAAAAATAGTATTTAAAAGCGATAAGTTGTTACCGACAATAGCCAAAAACACTGTGGAGTAAACCATTTGCATTGATTATGCTTACATTTAAAGAGCACACGTTTCAGCTGGACAATGCATCTTATACAAATCGCAGTTGACAGAAAAGTTTTTTTTTCAGGAGAAAGAGCTGTAACACTAAACAGGCATAACAGTTCAGCAAAATGTAATTGGGATAACAGGTGACAAAGACATATGTAACTGGGGCAACAGGTGACAAAGACAAATGAGATATCCCCGTCAGCTGATGGACTTTGAAGGCCCGTGGAGTATTTTGTATTTATGTGATGAGAATTAACGAAATTGTAATGGTTGGTCTTTAATATGCAAGAAGAAGGAAGCACTCACATCTAACAAAAGGAGGGTAAAATATAACGACATTTTAAAGAACGTCCTGTACCAAAAGAAAGATTAGGAAGATTAAATCAACTTATAATCAATAAATTGATTCAGCTAAATTAGGTTACCGTCTGACCGAATGTTTTCTTTCAATTGCCAAGAAACGGAAAGAATGGATACGTATTATCTCATGGACTAATTTAAGCACACACACACACACACACACACACACACACACACACACACACACACACACACACACACACACAGAGGCCAAGACAGACAAAGATATTGACGAAAAGTCGTAAGTCTGTTTTCCTAGGTTAAAGTTTTCTGTTTTATTACATAGCCACTTACGATAGATAAATAGATAGTTAGACAGATGCAAGTAAATGTACAATACTTACATTTCCACCGCCGGCATGGTTGACTTTCAGCAAGATAGATATAAAATATCATTAATGGTCATACATTTGCATGCACTGACTGTTACAAAATGTCAAGATGAATTGTAAATTATCTCAGAGTCACGCATCTTATACGTGTTTCAAATTTAGAACATACTACAGTGAATTACGGTAGTGTAGTTTATGTTTGGAAGGATAAATTTAGCACTTTAAGCGGTTACTGTAAGCTATTCTGTGTGTAGTAGTATTTCTAGAATACTTTACTAGCGGCTGTATCACATGAAAATGACACAAAATATAGAAATAAATATATTGAGAACAAAGATGACATCTTAACATAAACGACAATTTAAAGTTCCTTTAAAATCTGTTGAGAACTTATCGAGATATGTAAGGTTTAAAAGTTTAGGGGAGATAACTACTGTCAATGTCAATAATATTCATTGGTTCTGATGATATCTTAGTAGATATTAAACATTTTAAAAAAGTTTAATTATCTCTTATTTTTAAATTATTGGTGCTACATATTCGCATAGTTATTTGATTGATTCAGTAAAATCTAAAATTTAAATTTAAACAATTGAATTAAATTTAATTTTTTGGCTAATCTCAGCGTTATATCTTACGGACCCAACTCATACGTAGCTAAACAAGTTTGAAATGTTGTGTTCTCAAATAATTTTTTGTCATTCTCATTAACAAATGTATTTATCTGAAGATGAATGCTAATTTAGAAGTATTCAATTGAAAATAAAGAAAAGAAAGTGTCTTAAACACTGTTAAAGAATATTTAAATGATTTCAGATTGGTTTTCCTCATATGAGACGTCATCAGAAGGAAAAGATAATAATATTGTGACGAATTACCTCTCTTTAACAATCTTTCAATGCTCACAACTTTAAAACTACTTCACAGATTTTGATCAGATTTGTACATAGATGGTCTCTAATAGGTAATCATTTAATAATGAATTTATCAAACAAGTTGAATGCATTCCAGTTTTTGCTAGCCTTGGCGAGTAAAAGTTGGAAATTATTCAACGAGTTTCATAAATTCAATATTAAATCATTACTCATCTGAGGGTCTGTTTATTACATAGTTTTTATTTTAGCGGAAGGAGTCTTGATAGAAAGAAGAACAAATGATTTTTGGCATTTTCATTTAATTCTGGCTCAGCTGCAGCAAGTTTCAATTCTTGGGCGTGAAAATTACACTTCGATAACCAGTAAAATTTAAAAGTAGATTTATTTACAAATTATAATTTAAAGAGCAACTGTCCTTCCAAATCAATAAAAAATTTGACACGGACATCATCATTTTTCAACATTGGATCTCTGATGTAAAGTTATGTGCTATGTCGCATGGTTCACTCGGGTCAGGTTAGCTGGTATAGTTGAGGCGCCATGTACAAGGATTTTCGATGAGATTGTTTACAACTTTTCCACCGAAAAAGTATGTCGATTCCACTATGGACAGTCTCCACAGATGCAGTATTGGATACGCAGAAAAAGCAGCATTCCAGTTGTTGGATATTCGTGTGAAGGGATGATTACTGGATGCAGAAATTGTATTAAATCAAGAGGTGCTATGTATTTGATGATTTTGCTTTCGTATGACTCTATTTAGTGATTTCCAGATTTAATGCTTTTTCAACCTGATATTTGTATTATTTGATATGTTGGATAACGTTTTGTCAGTTGTGAGACCATAATTTGATTGTATTCTCTTCATAAGAGAGGTGAGGTTATTTACTCCTATAGGTTAACATTTAAACCAAGCTTGTCCTGGGGGTGTGGTGCATGAACCATATCCCGTGGTAACAGCAATGCAAAGGGGACTGTCTGCAATACAATAGGCTGCCGGGCGTTTCTCTGTATAGGCTCAGTATTTTTGTGATGGATTTTCTCTGTTGTGCACATTTTCGGATTAAATAAGCTAACGTCAAGCCGGTTTACTCATGTTCCAGTTTTTGTTTGGCACTCGGAGAATTCTGTGTAGGGTAAATGGGCCATATTCCAACATACGTAACCACTATTGTGCGTTTTGCAATAGTCGCCCTTTTTTTCCCAATGTCTATTCGGCTACCAATTGGAAAGACGGCCTCCATATTGTTAATAGTAATAGTAAAATACTGTGGTTCCAGAAGGCGGGTAAAGGAAATTCCTACAGTCGCAGCCAATAAACAGTGAGAATACAGTGCAATGAGTTCGTGGGGCTTATTTGGACCAATGAGATTTATAGAAAATGATACGCTAACGCGTGGACATATACAAAATAACAAACCGCAAACACTGTATGTAAAGTGTACCAGCTATGTGATAATGTTGTTTACGTTATGATATACTCTTTATTATCCATGATGTCTATTAGACTTCAATGCCACTTTAAGATAGAAACTCTACGGCAGGCCGTAAATCTCTAATTATTTTCTTAATTGTAGTTTTCTGTTATTTTTTCGCTTTACAGTTATTAAGTACTTTTAAAACTGGTATTGGTACAAGGCGAAATTAAGTTGTGTGTATTTGCAACAAGCAGAATGGAGACGCTGTTGGCATACATTTATGCTACTTTCATGTACTGTGACTGAAATTTCTTTATATGTGGTATTAGGGAAACAACGCGCTCTCTAAAGCAGGCAGGTCATCAAAATGGCTGCTGCCATGTGCTCGAGAAATGAACTTGAACTTGTCCAAAGTACACAAACTTTAGCAGTTCTTAAAATAGGTAAAATGAATTTTGCAAGAGTAGACAATACTAACTTCAGAAAGTGGAATAAAAATGAATTATAAGATTTAAAAAAATAAAAATAAAAACAAAAAAAGTTATCAGTAGGTTTTTTACCCCTCCAATTTGCCCCTGAAGTTCAGGAAGTGAAAATGACCAAGCGCAGCTAGCAGTCTTGTGAGAGATGCACATCTGAAGTAAGGCCAGGCTCTATAATCTATAACCCAAACTACACCCAGAAATCACACACCAAAATAACGGGATATACAAGGTATTTTTTAAATAATCTGGATAACCAGGGAATTTTAAAAAAAAAATGAAACCCTGTGCAAAGTACGAAACTGTAGAGCTGAGCCTATATAAACTAGTCATTTTCTCTTAAAAGTAGTGTTACTTCTCTAATTAAAGTTGTACTTAAAATCCGATTTTTCATTATATATTAGCAGAAAGAATTACTTCATGCCACTTGCAAGTTCTTCCAAAGTTAATTGCTACAGGCTAAATCGAGGCAACACATGAAGTCATAACTCTAACTTGATAATATAGCAATTACGTCAAATATAGACACGATGTGTACGTTAATTTGTTACCAGCTAATATCTTTGCTAGAAGTTGTTGAATGGCGTAAATAATTAAAGTTAATTTTAGAATAGGGAAGGTTGCATAAGTATACCTTTTTCCTTAAGTTCCATTGTCGGTGACATTTCCCAGTTGCTATGGTTTTCTAGAGTTCAAAAGCTACTATACGCTACTATCTGTAGCATGAAGAATAATTATCTTGAATTCGTTAAAATTTGTGATGCAATAGAGATGGACAAGTCAGGTCCCCTTTTTGGAAACTTTATAAATTTAAAGCACAAAATTGAAGCATTTAAACGTTAGCGTAAAAAAAAAATTTCACGTAGGAAAAAAAAAATAAAAAAAAAAAAAATCAGCGGCTAACTGTTATAGATTTGTGTGATTTTACAAACAGTTACTCGACATTTACTGTCTTTAAATCCACTACCTGTTTTAGGTCGCTAATGCCCCGGGTCCGTATCTGTGTGCGGAGACGTCGGAAGTTTTCCATTTCCGCCAAGACGGTTTCGAACTCGGTCGCATTAATGAATTTATCTTTGATAGCTATCGAATACAGCTTTGTATTTTTACTGAGTTTGCTTTGCGCTGCAGCAAGTAGTTTTGAATAAACACGTGCTCGCTGATGTAATGGTAATGAAATTATGTTACCAGCGCCGCTGGTCACACCAGTTACTATTGATATAGCTCCAACAACTCCGACTGGTGTGCCTATACTAGTTGCTGTGGTTGCGATTCCCGCCACATCCAGACCAACGGTTGTTTGCTCGGCGATTCCACAAATATCATCAACAATGTTACATATACGTTTGTATTTCACCAGCAACGCGGTTCTCTTGACGATTTCATCTCGCAGTTGCAGTTCCGCTTCGATTATTTTTTCACGTCGGTAACATTGAAGGTCCATTATAATTCTTCTATTAATATTGTCATAGTGGAGACTAATTGCTCGACAGGCTGACCTTGTTCAGGTGCCATACGCGCACGCTCTTGTAACCAAGCATTTTTCTTAACTTGCACAATCGTCATACAATCAAAGAAAATATCTTCCAGAGGAATATTTAGATTTCGAGCGAATGTACGTTCTTGAGGTTTGGCACCACGCTCTTGTAGAAACACGCCAAATGTGGATTCAGCGGTGAATATTACTTCATCGTTGTAGAAACAATCCCTGGATATTTTTACACCTGGTGTTGTAGGGAACAACTGAGTATTTTCACGTGCTAATCACGTGCTAGTGCTATGACTCCCAGTTGGCCTCGATTTGGTATTATTGGTACATCAGACAGGTTTTCCCAACTATCGAGTTATATCTTACAATCGCGTAGATTATATTTGAGTGCATACGTGAGTCTGGTAACACCATTTTGAAGCAGATATTCGTCAACAAGTGGAACGAAATTGCTATCAATGTTAGCATCACTGGTCAGCTTATCGAACACCCCGTCGGTCAATTCCGCAACCTCATCACCGCGGTCAGAATACATTGCTTATATGTAATAATAAATCTTAAACACAAACGTCAAAGACAGTTAAGTATCCTTTTGGAAATATGTCGAGTCCTTCGAATTGAATTTCATCTTTGTTGGCCAATGATATTGATACTACATATGTGAAAGATTCTGGAATATTGTCGTCTTTCATGGTATGCATTACTAATGACCTACGACACTGGTTATTATTTACTATAATTTTATTATTATTGTTATTGCAATCCACCCGCCTCTAGATCCGGTTGAAATAAACAAGTACGATCCGGACTAGAGCACTTTTATGATGTGAAGTTTTGGTTTATCAAACTTATCCCCAACTTCAGTGAAAACAAGTCGGTTATTTGCTATATTAATATTTTTTTCTTTTCCTTCATTGGTTAATATTCCCCCAAATACGCCGCAAGAAGTTACTACGCGTGGTGGCAAAGGCACATCTGCGATCTGTTCATCCACGTATTGTTTCGTTGTAGCAGCAGAATCATCAACATAGTTTTTGATAAACGCAATCGACGTACAAGAGTCTCTGATTGCCCCGTTTTCACTGATTACGGCCAGGTTTTGCGCGACAGCGCCTCTCAGCCTCAGCACAACACCGTTCATGTCCACGTTGGACGTTTTAAGTTTTCCAATTAGATCTTGGAAAATCACAAGTTCGTCTTGGTTGATATCACCCCGGCTGATAATCTCAGGCAAATCCGTTTTCAAAACAATATTTTGAATATCCACGTTGGACGTTTTAAGTTTTCCAGTTTGATCTTGGAAAATTACAACCTCGTCTGGGTCGACGTCAACAATAACCCGGCTGGTAAACTTAGTCAAATCCGCTTTGGTGGTAAACCTGCTTTGATCCACATCGCTGCCGCGTCGTCGGGCTGTTGAGTAGCGTCCGTAAATGTTAATAGACTGTTAAGTGTACTTTAATGTAAAATCAACAAGCGCTTGTGGGGTCGGTGTTGAGGTAGCTTTGTTTCCAGTGAGTGCATGCAACGCTTCAATAACAAGATGACCGCATATTGGCCCATCCAACCGAGTTTGCATCGGCAGCGTTGAATAAAACAGTGGTAGACGACTTTGTCCACCTGGGGTTAAATAATCAACAACTTCAATCTGTGGTGCAAGCCCGTACAAGTTAAAATACAAAAGATGTCGAGGTGTTATCGCGTTTGCAACCCAGTGAATACCAGGTCCCGTTGTCAAATCCAGGTTAACAATGCCGGTTTCACTCGCGTTGGGAATCATCGGTGCAAGTTGATCTCGCATGAAGACACATTAAAAATGCTTGACTGATTTTACCATCGCGAGTAAATCAAGATTGGTCAACGGCGAGGCCCTCTGCGAGTTGAACCAGGTAGACGAAGACCTCTGCCTTATGGTATTCTGCGACTCGTTCCTGGTAATCGAGACCAATCATATATGTTTCAACCGACCGCTTTTTCAGCGCCATCTCGGTTGCAGTTCCGACAGCTCCGAGCACAGCTGCTTCTGCAACCGAAGGGAGCCGCAGCCGCTAACAACGTTGGAATCGCCGAAAGGAATGGAAATATTCCACAATATTTTTGCATTTGGGCCACCTCCGACTTGGATAACTTTAATGTTCGTTTGTTGGCCGCATTAAGCTGATTAAGTTGTGTTTTGTTCAACCACAAAGAGTCATTTCCAGTCAACTGTGTCGGAGAAAGCCTCAATGTTACCCCACAATCGTTTTGTATTTCGCTTTTTATTTTCGCAAGCTGTTTTGGGCTCAGACCAACCTTTACTTTGTGGTAGGACATTATTATTTCCAAACGTAACGGGTTCAATTACTCGTTTAGAGAAACTTTACTAGTTTTCCATTGGTGGATCAATAACCCTCATTCGGCCACCTACGCCCTCCAACAACAACAGCTTATCAGAGAGAATCACAGCAATACATCTGTAATTGAGCGGATCGGGGGCAACAGGTAAACGATTAACACGTGCATGAAAGCGCATGTCAATCACAGACTGCTTAACCATGTCCAGATGATCGAGGTTAAAGTAATAAATCGAGTACAACCCAGTGAAGTCTTTTTGGGAAATCCGCAGACTTGTATCAATGTTTTGAGCCCGATCCAGGAAATATAACAGCTTGTGATATGCACGTGCGACATAATTGTTGCCAGAGTCAAGAATAATTTCTTCGGTGGGTTCCTGATGACCGTTTAATCAAAGAGAAACATCAGACACTCCTAAATTGTCAAATACCATTATAACGGAGCTGCCCACCATTTACCTGAAACATAGTCTGAAATGTTACAAACACATGTCTTGGTGCGCTGATACCTTGTTGGGTAGTCATTTGCCATGAAAACTGCTGAACACTGCTTTCTATCGAGTTTGTGCTGAGCGTGTGAAATGACAGCGGTGATGAGCCTCCGGAACTCATAAACGATAACAAGTCTGTTTCTGCAGCCATTGAAGGAATTATCACAGGAATCCACAATGTTAATTTTGATAATATAACTTTACCATCAGTGACATCATCAACACGCCAAATTGCATCATTGTCGTTGGGTTTTCGATATAACACGACTGTGTGTTTGGCTCCAAAAATAGCCTTGCGAACATCTCTGCGAAGCGCAAATAGATGACTGAGATTAATCGCACACGAAAACCTCAATGAGGGTTCAAGAAGTTGTCCTCGATGCACTATGAATCCAAGACTATAAGTCAGGTTTGCACTTCCTATAGCGGCCCCGCCAACACCAGGTCTGTCAGGCATAGCAGCGGGTTGTGGGTCCACGAAAGCAGCCTGTGATAGTTGATGCTGAAAATACTGGATATGATCTGCAAGTTCATTTGCGGCCTTGTGAAACATCACAGACGGGCCAGCGGATTTCGCATCACTGTATCTGGCGAGTGTGATAATTGTCGTAGCAATGTCAACATTGCTCAAACATGCTTCGATTTCCATTCCATCGATGGAATAAAGTGCTCTGCTAAACAACGCCATGATGATATTGTTAACAAATCCAACCTTTTCACCGCGGTCGTATTCGGTATCACCGACGACGTTTTGTACAAGTTGTCCATCAATTTCCAAGAAAGCTTCACACGGAAGAAAATACAGAGACGTGTCATGCAATTGTAATTCTATTCGAACATTTTGATTAGGGATCCTAGACGAGTACGAATAATACTGAAACAATCTTTGTAACTTTGATCTACCGTCGAAGGTGCGTCCATGTCAAATGCGGGATCAGATACTTCTGTAAATTTTTCGATTGTTTACACTTATACATTAATTGGTTCGTCTAATACCTTTTGCGACGGCGTTGGTGGCTTTGCCACTCACGTCCACGTCCAGGTACAGTCCACAACTGTAATACGCTTCACATTATTACATTTGCAAGCATTGAATTAGCTAGATGTTGTTGGGCAGCTTCATTGATGATTTTGCCAATTGGGGCTGGCATTGTTGCTGTCGATGGAAGTGCAATTGTGGTTTTGGTTATACCCGCGGTGCCCGAGTAACCAATCGTCGTAGTCAATCTCAAAGCGATTGAAACGCCTGCGATCCCAGATTTTCAACCCACCCGCAGCAATGTTTTTGATGCTATCAACAATTTGCATTGCAACTTGCTTAGAGATCGGTGCAGGCTGGAAGACAACGCCGCTAGTACTGTGGGTGCGCTTGTGAACAATCCTTGGACATCGCCAAGGTCAGTTCCGTAATATACCGCGTAAACGGGTTTTCTCGAGTTAACAACAGGCACTGGTATCACGCGTCCACGTACAATTGTCATTATATTAAATGTCAAGTTGATCTCTAATGTACAATTGTATAGTAATAGTCTCGCCGCGCAGGTCCAATAGGTGCTCGTACTGGTCCACAAGGGTGAAACGAATATGTGTCAGCCGAGGATTGTGGCATGGAAGATGCATCAGTGACGTGGGAATACTAGTAACCGATATTAAATCACCCGGTTCCGCAGTTGGGAAAAAGCAAACAATATGTAACCCTGGGAATCCACACTTGAGTGAGCTTCGCTTTCGTAACTGCCACTGATAACGTCACAGCTTAAATTAATTGGAATCTCTTAGGTAATATTGACAATGTCATACGCTATATGGTATCCCATGCATAAAAATCGTTTATCTTTGGAAATATGTTCAGGCCAACCCAAAATTGTTCTTATTGACGACCGTGCGATATCAACTGCGTACGGTGCCGATTCAATCGGGATGACAGAGCTGAGTGTGGGCTCGTGTTCACGTATATAAATTTTTGGGTCTTTGTTGGTCACAAATGTGATTCTCAGTCGAATCTCTTCATTGATCGATTCCATGTCGTACGCATCCGCGGGAAGTTCAATATTAGTCCATGTGACGCAACTGTCCGCGGAAAATACAAACGAGTAATTCGCGGGAAGATCCCCAAACGGACGTGATCGGATATTGGGCCAACTGTAATAAACTCTCAACGATGCAAGTGCGATTTCGAGTGTGCGGGATTCCCCCGCGGTAATTGGTGTAGAAAAAGTTACATCAAATTCTGGTGGCTTTGACGAGATCGGGGTTGTATTTAAACGGAAAAAACTCATCAAAGGTGTGTTAGTCGAAGAAATCATCTATGTTTTCAACAAGTTCATGCATCAACGCGCGAAAGTCCCCGTGTCCATGATGTCATTGGTGAACAACAGCTGACAAAGCGATACGGTCTCATTAACGACTTCGGGTGCGCTGTTGCCCGCGAAACCGATCCCACGAGTGTTTCCAACCGACCCACGAGTCCACAGACACGTATTTGAATTCTTTGGTTGCCATAGAACCTTTGGTCGCCATAAAACCTTTGCGCTCACGTTTGCGTGCCCGACCACCAAGATCTTTTCCATGTCTGGGTGGGCCCTCCTCCGCTGGGGAGAAATATTGTTCTTCCTCGGGAAATAGAGCCTCAGTTGGTTTTTCCTAGCGTGGTGAGTAATTTTCACGATAAGCCTGCCAATCTTGCTCGACCTCTTCTTTGCCATGTTTTCTATGTCTTTCATCAAGAAAACTCCGGCCACTCAGGCTTGTCCCTGTTTGATTTATTACTGTCCACCCACTCCTTAAATACCCATTTAGGCCATTGATTACGGATGTAACTCGGGCGCGTGTCACTGGGTAATTCGCTTGCTAGCATACATCTTTTCAAATCCTCGTATGTAAGCTTTAGCGTTGCAAAATCTAATGCATCTTTGAAGATCTGCTGGCGTGCCCACTCATTAAGTTTTCGAACTTTTGTTGGCAGCCGCGACTTGTACTCGGGTGGTGGTTCTTCTTCTTCTCGAAAACTCGCAGTTGCCTCTTCATCCCCTTCGATGTCCTTTGCGATTTCCGCTATGGTTTCATCTGATCCTTTTTGTATTTGCTTTCGAAAGAGTTTCATGACCGTCGCGGTTTGTTCCGTGGCTACTTTAATATCTTTGGCGCGTTTGGATATCTTACGAATTGGACGCGGTTTTTATTTTGTTCCCATCATTGTTGTCACACGTTTCGCGGTTTCCTTTCTTGGTTTAATCAGTGGTGCAAAGGTTTATTTGAAGTCAGCTGTGAGATCTTCCCGTGCAGTTTGTCGCGACTGTAACATATCTTTGACACGTTTGCGTGCATCCATGTACTCGCGTAGCAATTCCAGTTGATCGTCGGTCTGCAGCTTCCTTTATGGCGGATTTTGTCATTTTATATATTTGGTATAGCTATTAAATTGCTTTTTCCAAATCGGCTCGATATTTCCCTCCAGTAGAGCCGGTGTCTCTAGTCAAGTCTAGTGAGAAAACTATACGGGTCCGAGGTGGCATTTGCAAACATATTTCGAAATTCTACCCACAAGTCGTCGGCGGCACACCAAGTCCAATCAATGTTTGCGAGACCATGCGCTTCAATACCACGAAATATCATCAACATGTTACAGTTATCTCGGATTAGTTTAAGCACGTGTGCGTATCGTTGTGTCAAATAGATGACATCTGTATTTTTATGTCGGCCTCGGAAAAATATTTGCGACGGATTTATTTGGTGTTCAAACTTTTCACACGACATGATTATTCACGCTTGAATCAAGATCGTCAATAGTAGGCGCTTCATTGATTGTGGAAACGAAATCAACCGTCGTAACACGGTTGATCATCCGCCGTCGGTGCAATCAATACAACCGATCCCACGTTAGCCATCGTAAAATCCTGTTCAACAAGAGTTGAGTTTTCCCTGAACCGGCCGGACCAATGAACAACGCACGAACCGAATTTGGAAACATATCGCCGTATTTGGATGGTTTCGGTGCTGCCTGCGCCGAAAAGTCAATGACGGAAAAATCTTGGATTGTTCTCGACGTGGATCTTTTCAAATCTTCGATTTTTCTTTTTCGTGATGCCATGTTAAATGTCAACAGAGATGTTGTATAATACAATCATGCCTTCATATTGTAACCGATGCCGCATGTAAACTCGTACTGCGAATCCAACTTGAGTTGAAACACGTAATGGTCGAGCCGCGATCACGGGAACTTGTGCTCGATGTAACACAAACAAGTTCACATTTGTGAGAACCTCCAGTACTACTGGAAATAGCCGTAAACGCAGGGTTTTAAAAAAGTCGTCGCCGGTGATGTCGCTGCCGCGTAAGCGAAACTACCAGGGACACCATGGAGTAAATATCCTGGTGAAAAGCATATTTCCGGATACAATTACTGTGGGCCTGGAACACGGCTTGATATACAGCTTGATTCTCACAACCAACCGAAACCTGGAGCAGCACCGGTAAACCGCGTCGATGCTACATGTTACCGACATGATCTTGCTTACAAAGCATAAAATGATATTTGTGTGCGTCAACGTGCCGGTGTAGATCTTATTTATGATATGTATGCAATTAATCCTTGACTCGGAGAAAGAATCGCTAGGTGGATCATCAAAGGAGGTATGAAGGCCAAGATTGTTCTAGGTGGTGGACAAAGTCCACTCGGCTCTGCCTCCCGTGGGCAAAGTCCACTCGGTGGTGGACAAAAGTCCACTCATTGGAGGTAAACTATATTGATATAATAAAAAACAAACAAACATGGTTTCCAAGCGAACTTTAGCCACAATATACCACAGTCCACTCGGTTACTGGAAAGGTGAAGCTGCTGTTGAAAAGTTTGCGAGCGCTGCAGCGGTCACTCATAGGGTTGCTCGAAAATGGTTAGCGAAACAAGCGCTATTACAAATTTACCTAGAAAGATTTCCCGTGGTTAGTTTGATGTCCAAACACCTAACGAAGTTCACCAGGCTGATCTGCTATTTCTTCCACATGATCGGGTATACGGACGCGTATACAAATACGCGTTAACTATTGTGGATATCGCTAGCAGATACAAATAAGCGGAACCGCTGACGTTCAAAGATTCAACTGATGTCGCAGATGCACTCGAACGTATTTACACAGGTGGATCGTTAACTTGGTCACGGGTATTTCAAGTGGATCCAGGTAAAGAATTTCTCGGATTCGTTGTTGCGTTGCTGGCAAAGCACCATGTGCGGGTTCGTGTTGGACATGTCAACATACATCGCGACCAGGCTATTGTGGAACGATTTAATCACGCACTTGCGGAACGATTATTTGCACATCTGTACGCACAGGAATTATTGATGAGGTCTCGGACCACAGAACGATCTCACGAGTGGATAACACGGCTTCGTTCAGTCATCGCAGCCATGAATAATGATATCACAGGCGCTTTTGGATTATAACCCGCAGATGCAATTCGGTGAAAGACTGTCACAGTTGTGAAATCAGTTTCACATCTACCAGCGCTAGAATCACTCGGAAACAATTTCATTCGATATTTGCGTGCACCTGGGGAGTTAGAAAGGTGGGCAACTTCGCGCTACTGATCCGGTATAGTCTGTTGATGTATTTACAATAGGTTTGATTTTTCAAGACAGCCAACACCGTTATCATTTGGTGCCTGTTGATGAGCAATCGGCAAAGCCTCTTGGTACAGCATTTGCACGGGAGGAATTGCGCGCATACGGAACTGTCACCAAGATCTATTTTACGCTAGTGTATCAGTCGTAAATTGATTCACAATCGCATGATGCCCGTACGCGTGAGAGGTAATTCCGTCAGCGAATATCCATCGTTTGGCGTCCAGCGGTGACAAACTCACCTTGGTGCATCGATACACACCCATGTGATGTTGTTTACTACTGATCATGTTGGCGGTATATGTGTATTCGCGTCGCTCGCGAAGACATTCCACGTACATGTTGTGTGTCAGATCTTTTTTCACAATAACCCCGGCAACTCCTTTCGCACGTTTTTTGTTTTCAGATCCGACCACGATCGAGTACATTTTGGGGCGCAGTCCCACGTATTCGATGAAGGCTCGCCCGCGCACTCGTCTTTGAATTTCCCCACTACTTTTTTGTTTCTATCGCTTTTTAGTGGGTTATCCTTGGCATAATCGCTGTTGTCGAATTTGCACGCGAGTGTGTCCGATGCTATATCGCTTTCGCAGATTCTCCATTGTTTTCACAAATACAAAATTGTTCATTAGTATGAAGAATTCTTGTTCAAAATCATTTGTGGCCTTTGTACGCTGATCCGTAATCATCTGGATATAAGGATAAGGAACCATCCAAGAGCTCTGGCGAAATCCGAGTACCAGATGAATTTTACTTACACGCATTCCCGGTCGCAGATACAACTGCAGGCTTCGTACGTGAACTACTTATTTGGTTTTCCGCCAAAGACTTGGAACAAGTTTGGTGCATTCAACAAACTTGCGTCCGGATTCGTGTACGTTTGTGCTCTGATATGGGGATAACCATTCACGGGGCACCGATAGCGCTTCCGGTGCCAGCGGTTAGTCATTATGAGTGTGGTGAAGCTCATCCGGGTACTCCAAGTCGACCTCGAAAAAATATCCGTTGTCGCTGTTGCTGTCGTGATCGCGTACATATGTGTTCACGTCCACATCTATTCACTAAAACCCGCCAACGGGCAGCGGCGGCATTATCCCCCATCCAAAAAGATAGTTGGTGTCAAGATACATAATGTAACTATTTGGGACAGCGGAGTTGTTTCCGTCCAAGCGCGGATTATTTCGCGCGAGCGCGACGATGACTCACCATTGAAATCCCGCCGCGAATACCATGCTCGATAAACAAATGTTGATCAATATCAGTAAGCAGTTCCGACTCAATCTTGGTTTTTAACAGCAACGCATCGCAGGCCATTCGCGGTGACGTAAAGTAGTGCGCGGGGTCGAGCTTGTACACACTCATGGCGGTGTCGCGAAACGCTTTAAAGACATCCGCGAGCATCAACACATCCATACGCAGATACAAATCGTGAAAGTCACCGAGGTTATTGCATTCGAATGCGGACCATATCGCGTTTGCGTGTGCGTAGTCGTTGGCGGAAATACCGTCACGAGTCAACGACGAATGAAATGTCTCGATCCGTGGTAACTGAGTTTCAGCAAACTTTTTCCAGTCGGTCATGTACTGTTACGGGTACACTCTTTTTCGCGTTATCAACTTTAACTTGTCTGCGGTGAGTGGATTTTGCGCAATGGCACCATATCGATTGGTTATTTTAAAGCTTTCCACCGCCAGGTAGCTAACTAGTTTATTCAAAGATGGAGGCATAAACTGCTGTGAATCAATGAACTGCAACTGACCCACCGAAAAGGTCATGTATTTTTCCATCGTGTTGGGAATGACGCTTATTGGCGCATTCGATGCTGTTGCGATTGCTTGCATAATCAAGTGGCTATCATACCCACGCAGGTTATGAAACACCACAGGGATTTTTATTTTATTTGGTTAAATTTGCAGCTGTAGATAACATGCTTTATGTGCCGCTCCTCTGTATGCGCCATTGATATGATGGTGATTGTGAACGTTCGCATCTGTGAAACCGAAAGCTCCTTCGCAGATCCAGCAATGAGTGACCGCAATAAATTTATCAATGTCATCACCGAGCTGTTCACGGATCCATTTCGCGGTCTCCTCAAACGAAGTAAGAAATATTTCAACTGAATCCTTGCCACGGTAAAATATTGGTGGGTCAGTTCGTCCATCGCATCTGACTACAATGAAACAAAATCCGCATGGAATTTGTTCAGCAACTTGGACTGTGTTTGATTGAACTGTGGGTGATTCTTTGGTTCCACCGACGGGAACATTCAAGCATTCAAAATCCGCGTAGATGATATACGGGACTTTCATATTTCGTTGCACCGCGGTGAATTTCAGAATGTTTTTGCCGGGTTCTGGCATAATTGTACTCTGTTTTTTTTTTTACTGATTCCACTACAGTAAAAGTCATGCTCGTCAAACCCCTGTTGGGTGCTAAATAAATGCAGGCAACGTTCACATGGAAACATTTAACAGTGGTACTTACTGTGTCGCTTAAGCAATCGGGGAAGATTCTTTATCCATACGTAATGAGATAACGACTCTGAAGCTTCCATGCGTTCTGTCAACAGCAGATTAATCTTGGTCCGTCCATGCCAATTTTTGTTTTACACATGTGGGGATAGTTGACGCGGATAAAAGCCTTTGTCCCAGGCGAACACGTTAACAGTGATACCCGGGTTAAGTTCTTCAGACTTGTTCAGTGTAGTCTAGGTAACCTGCACCGGAAATTAAGTTCACCAAAATATTGCTGGTATTGTCGCAGCTGATCTGTATTGTCACGCGTGGGATGTAACTTGGATAAGAGCGCCGATTCAAAACATCCATTGTCTTTGTTTGTTACATTTATCATCGACCGCGGCGGAACATAGTCTGGCGTTGGTATATAATTCGATCCGCGGAATGGTTCATACGAGGAAATATGCAGTTGAACTTCCGTACATCTGTCAAGAGTCCATCCCGAACCGTTGTTGGTGAAATTTTCCAACGTGTGGAGAATCTTTTCATTACCTTTATCGATTGCCTCATTGATAGCCAAGTTGTCTTTGCGGTTCGTGATTATAAGTGGACCACCATGAACCACCGTTCTATGGCTTTAAATCCATCCTTGTCTGATGACTTGCACAAAGTGGCACAGTCAAAGGCGCATGGACAACAATATCTGCTTTAACTCCGGAGGTGCCAGAGCGTTGTAACGTCGATATGATTTCTGGGCGCACATCCGATAAAAGTTTCACAATGTCGTTGCCTGGCGCGTACGTGTTTGAAACAATAGCACTGTAATCCACATGACTGTTCTTACCCATGTGTAGCTTTAACTCGGGGACTTCATGTTCACGAACATAGGCGGCAGCCTCAGCAGCAATTGCAGCTGCGGTACTACGGTGGTCTTTTACACGAACATGCTCGACTGCCACAGCGGCGATAGCGGCTGCGACATGTCGACGGTTTGGTTCATTCGCAACTATATTGGCAAGTTCCACACGCTTGACTCGTGGAGGAATTCTAATATTAAATCGTGCTGCAGTTTCACGAAGCTGTCTCACTGTCTGGCGCGGTTCGGCTACGATACCTAATAACACGAGTGTGTTAGTTTTTCTTGCACCTCTCGGTATTGGCATGTTACGCTCGCGCGCGAATTGTCTCAGTTGTCGTACCGTTGCTGTTGCGGTTGCTGTTCAGTTACGAATTCTAATAGCGTAAGTATGTCAGCTCTTCGCATACGGCTTGATATTCGTATCCCATGCTGTTGCGAGAGTTGTTTTAGTTGAATCACAGTCGACCATACTGTTATATAATGGAAAAGTTTTGTCTAATTGTGAATTCCGTCAATAAATGTTTTAATTTTTTTTACTTTACAGGGGTTGGAAACGGCAATTGTCTCAATCCTGGTTATTATTTCATTTACTAAGCTATCGGTTTCTTCAACGTTGGGTATTTCCGCAATTGGTTCCATATTTTGTTCCGCTGCTTTTGCGCTGCCGGATCTTTGACGGCTTGCGCGATAATACTCGCGAATAGATCCGCATGTTCGGCAAAGCTGATTATGAGACTTTACTCCGATACCACCTTTACGTAACGCGAGCAAATATGATTTACAGTATTTGTAATGGCATGTTCTGACGCATAGTTCACATTTTCCAAGGCATACACCTTTGCATTGATTTCGTCCTAATGCCTTTGAACTTCTTATAAATACAAATTTTAATCTCTAATAGAGATAATCATCGGTGTTTGAATAATCATTTGGGTCTTCATAATCTATGTTTCGATTGATGACATCCATATATTCTGGTGTGACGCTGTGTGCATCTTATCCTTATCATCGCCGGTAAATGGTTGTAAAGATGCTCGCAATGGATAATATTTGATTATACGACCATTCGCTGTTAACGACTTTTCTTCAGTCATTGTAATTTCCAAATTCTATGAATCGGTTTTTAAACGCACTCGTGCACCAGGCGACATCGACTGGGGATCATCTGGGTAAAATTCATTTTTGTGCTTGAATATAATTTTCTTCAATTCGGTATTTGGCCCAATCACCGCATACTCATCAGTACCCTTCGACCATATACCGACTCGTAAATGACCACCGCTTGTACAATGACATCACATAACATAAAATGTCTTACACTTTTTGTATATTGATCCCATAGTCGCCGCGTCTTTGCATGCAAATCTCGCCTAAACATTCATACATTGTGACGTTCGTTTAGAATTATGGCATCGTGACCGTCGCTTAGAATCTTCCTCTTCCGCTGTCTTTTCAGCTGGAGTTTTCTGCATCTCTCGCAATTATTCTATCACCAGCCTCTTCAAGCATTTGTGCCCACCATTTCCTATTTTCTAAACATTCTTCAGCCAGTTTTGTATTTTTGATAAATCTATTGCGGTTTATAATTTCTTGCAAATCATCATCATCATCAAGTAAATCTAAAAAAATCTCGTCATAACTCATTATTTTTGTGGACATTTTCCTATATTATAATACCATTTCTCTAATTAATTTCTTCTTGGTGATCTTCAACACTACTAGAATAATTACTCGATGTTTCATTGTCGTCATCATCATCATCAGATTCATCGTCGTCATCATCATCATCAGATTCATCGCTATAGTATTCGCTCTTTGTGTTATCTGTACTAGATGGTGCAGCCAATTTTAGCTACTTTATTTTTTCTTGTAGGATATAAAATAATGTTTTTTTCTGGCTTTTTCTCATAAGCTTGACCAAGTAAACATCGTTGTTGTTCCAAGATAACTCTTAAGTTGACTCCGCGCACAGATACACAACCGCGTAGTGGATTTACAGACAGTAAAAGTCGATTAACTGTTTGTAAAATCACACACGTAACCATATAGTGTAGTTGTTGTTTTTTCAAACAACTATGATCGCAAATCGAAAAGAGCTAGCCACCGAATTTTTTTTTTTTTTGCTACGTGAAATTTTTTTTTTACGCTAGCGTTTAAAATTATATTTTGTAAACCCAACCGCACGAGTATTAATATGTAACGACTAAGATAAAAAAAATACAAAGTCATCGAGTATAGAAGGGCTGACTTGTCCCAGCAATAAAAAGCTAAAACGCCTAAAGTATCACTACTAAGCTAACTTCATGGAACTTTTAATGATAATTGTTAATTTGATTTCTCTACTAATAAGTCTTTTTTCAATGACGTGGAGATACTCAGTGTATAATATGCGATTTATGGGTTTTGAGTATGAGAGTGAGTTTTATTGACTAAATATTTGATAACACGGTGATAGTATTGACTGATACATGTTGAGCTAATATGGCCATGACCTGTGACATATGTTTCATACATTTTAAAAAAGATATACGTTAATTTCAAGGGCGCTAACTCTCTGTAGGATTTTGAAATCGAAGTTCAGGACCTGAAGTTTTCAAAAGGTCGGAGATCAGCTAATATAAACTTGCACGTCAAAGTTTGAAAACGCAGAGCTGAGGAAATGAAACAAAAGGTCCTGGATGGAAGTGCTTATACTATTGAAAGCCCTACATTTAAGTACGACAAAAATCCAATATAAAAGTTTCAGTTTGGAAATATACAATGGAATCATTGTTCTAAGGGTTCTTCTTTGTGTTCCATATGTAACAGAGAACAAGTATTGTTGATTGAAATAGTGCAACAGTCTAGGCACATTATCATATTGACCGATAGTCACTATTTTGGTACAAGCTGACCGATAGTCATTATTTTGTACAAGCTGACCGATAGTCATTATTTTGGTACAAGCTGACCGATAGTCACTATTTTGTACAAGCTGACCGATGGTCACTATTTTGGTACAAGCTGACCGATAGTCACTATTTTGGTACAAGCTGACCGATAGTCATTATTTTGGTACAAGCTGACCGATAGTCACTATTTTGGTACAAGCTGACCGATAGTCACTATTTTGGTAAAAGCTGACCGATAGTCACTATTTTGGTACAAGCTGAAAAGATCTCGCCTCAGATCTTTATAAAAGTCCTTACACAAAATCGTATTAAAAAATACATGTACATGTAGAAACACATTGCAAGGACTATATGGAATATATGGAATCGGTACTTTAACGGGAACAGTTGCTCCTTTTATCACTAAAAATCAGATGTTAATGTATTCTAATTTGTAATGGTGTAAATGTGTAAATACATTAATGTACCATGTATGGATAAAACGACAAAGGAAGAATATAAAGTTACTGCTTGATGGACATGGCGAATCCAATATACTCACATTTTCTATGAAAGTGAAGGGCAGTAACGTACGGTTTGCTATGATTTGTTATGATATATTAGTAGTTTCTAGAGGCAACAATGTCTGTCTTGTGATGTTTCAGTCTGTATGCCCCACTGCAGGTGCAGCAAGCGAAGAGAGCATCTTGATTTGCTCCTGTTCGTCTGAAAGTCCGTCCCAGACTAGCTGGTTAGCAGGATTATGCGAAAACCACTTGACGTAGACAAATGTTGCTGTTCATATTTATGTCACGTAGGTAGATTTTCAAGCCAAATGCGCAATTTGTTTTGTTACATTTTCATCATTTAAAAAAAATATATTTAAGCTAAAAGTTTTGGGTAAAAAACCTTATCAGCACACCGTTTACGCCAAAACTGCTAAGAGCTTTCTGGCATGAAATAATTTTGGCAGGTTTTATCGGTTTCATAGACTTTTTGGATCTATACCTTGTTCTGCAGTTGGGTCATACGTGTTTTACAAACATAAATAATGGCTCATCAGTAAATAAAAACAACAACAAGCAAAAGGTGCAAACTCATTGCCATTTAGAAACACGTCTGTAAATTGCATTTACAGCATCGACAGAAAACTTAAAATTATATACTCCATGTAATTATAAATGACGTTAGTAAAGTTAAAAAAAAAAGCCATTTACATGAAATATTCCCACGACTTACAAGGTAAGTAATAACAAAAAGTATTGTTCTTGAAATACTAATCTCACTTGTTGTTCATATTGGAAGATGTGCATGTGCACATATTGCACACAATTTATTACTGTACCTATGTTACATTACTGAAATATACTGAAGTATATTATATATTTGTTGATGAAATTTGTAAAATAATACAACACTGAATTCTCATCTTTCCACGGTACCCAGGCTCCTCCATAAAATTTCGGGTTGGCATTCGGGTCAACAGGTTTGTTACCAGGAGGAACTGCAGTTTCGTTATATTTCTTCAGTTTCTCTAATAGCTCCTTGACAAGGTCAGGTCTTTCAGAGGCAATGTTGTTATATTCGCAAGGATCGCTGGGAATATGATACAGACAGGGAGCCTCCTCCGGTTTGCAATTTGTAGAAACGTTCGCTGGTTGTGGACCACAATTCACCAGCACTTTACCTGGAGCAAGTTCTCCACCGACAATGTTTGTCCGCTCTTCTTCCATTTCATTTACTGGACCATAACCAATGCTTGGCGGTTGCTTCAATTTGTTGTCTGCAGGTGTGCACGGATACCACGAGTCATCTTGCGCTCCCGATATGTCTCCGGTAATCAGTTTATACTCACCCACGCGAATGGCTGCATCAGTATTACCATCAATATTGTGTAATAACTCTGTTCTGACTGGTTTGTCATCATTACTTAGCATGTCCCACATATCAAGACCGTCAATTGTACTAAGGTCCTCTACGTTTCCTCCGGCAGCTTTGTACAACGTAGGTAACCAGTCTGTCACGTGCATGAGATTTTGCGAGACTTTTCCTCTAGACTTGAGTAGCTTGCTGTATAAAAACCCAACTCCACGCACTCCACCTTCCCACAGCGTGTTCTTGGTACCTCTGCAAATATATCAGAATGAAGTGATCAAATTGATTGTACTTTTCAGGGAGACTGAAACTCATCACCCAGTCTCTTTTACAACACACGTGTTGAGAATGCCCCAAAGCTCCAGTCAAGGAAGATCAAAAAAAATTTTCCCTTTGTTTTTAACTCATACATTCGATTAATTTTTAAATGTTGATTTGGAATTTTATGTACCATCAGAAGGTAGCCACGTAAAGGTGTTGGTACCATTATTCTTAAACTTATGAACTTCTAGTTCGATGAACATAAATATGTACAGCATGAAGTAATACTAAAGGATAAAGTGATTTAATTTGTCAAACATTGTGCGCTATTGTTTGCACGCATAGTCATTTCTTTGTTACTTTCATCATTTACATTAGATGTATTACTAATCTCTCTTTTACACAACAGAAACGGGTACTTCATGAACAAAACTATTTGAATATCGTAACATGGTATTGAGCTTTTACTTATAAGCACCAATCCTGTTACCAAGTATGAGATTTATAAACATATATGAAATACTGTAAATAGGGCTTTTGATATTCCGTATATATAGTTAAATGGGCAAATTAATATTCGAATCTTTTCGTATCAATTTGGATCTTTACCTCAGAGGATAATTGCAGGCGGCATTGTTGTCGTATTTGTGGGCAGGTCCACCGTTATCAGTGGAAAACACGATTATTGTATTGTTCACTATCCCTTTGTCAGTCAATACCCTTGTGATGTTGGCTACTGAATCATCCAGAGCTGTAACCATTGCTGCAATTGATAGACAAAGTAATACGAGAATCATTTACTGAGGAAATTACTATGGATATTAAATTCAAGAATAAGTGTCATTTTGACACCAGGCCTACAATATTTATTTGCTATTTGGAACCATTTCTTCATGATTCGGATTTTGCCACTTTTAAATCTGAGAAAGCACGAGAAAAACACTGTAAGTAAGAGGAATTCGTCTTTGATGAACTATTTTTCTAATAAAATAATGAAATACACAAATCCTGAATCTTTGTCATAAATCTAAGATACGTAGAGAGTAGACAAATTTCAAATCTAGTTGCAACTATACGAAAAACAAGTTCACTAGAATTCATTTTCGATGGGCGGCATGGTATACACTGGGAAAAAATTAATTGAATTAAAAGTAAATGAGTTTTTCAAAATGTGTTATGACTGTATCACCTGCAAATACACGTCTCCTTTGGTCACTGATATATTCACATCGGTCAATATAAGATTGTGGCGCCTGTAGGGGAGCGTAATCATTCCCGGCATGCACTGCTTGATGCGCCATATACAGGAATAATGGCTGATAAGAAAATTAAAACAAATCTTGATATCTAATTTAATTTATTTTCAATCTTAGGTTCTTTTAATGAAGCTGGAATCTTAAAATACGATTCATCGTATTGTAGATTGCCTACTGCAATCAAATATTAACCACCCGACAGATAAAGGCTCCTAATCTAACAAAATATTTAAAAGGCAATTTTCAGAGGTGTTCATATTAATTTAAACAGACTCAAAATGCTTACGCTCATAACATCAGAGTCCAACTGAAAACAGACGATGATCAATTAGGTATCTATGTTGGATATTAGACTCGGCATGGCCTTTCCTATAATCCAATGAAACAGCGAGATCGTATAAACAGCCTATCTGCAGCTGATACAAATTAACATTGGCTGAAAGTGATGTCGTTGTTTATAATTACTAAACATAAACCGTTGATTTCTGTTTTAAAAGGCCAATATGAATAACCTGTCAGTTAAACCTTGATTTCGAACCAGAGTGTCAGCTATTATTTGATTATCTAATCAGCGTTTAAAACGTAGGAATATCACACTAGGGTCTGTCTGTCAACATATTTTCTATTTATTTATCGAAAGCCAAATACGGACCGATGTTTATGAAGGTACCAACTGTCCTGCTTCATAATTTGAGGTTCAAGTCCAAATACATATTTCTATGTAGAAACTGAATTACAGTCAAATTGTTTTTTTCGATAACCCGAGGATTAGAAAGCCAAAAGTAGAATCAATAGTACTGAAAAATGTTTAGTAAATACAGTGGATTAAAATTCCATTATAACAAATGATACAGGGTGACCTTAAAAAGAACGTGATCAGACATTTGGTAGTATCAACCAAGCCTATTTCTTTTGTTTCCTGGTGTACCTTTATTTTGCCAATAATCGTCGACAACATCGTATACTCTCGTTACTGTTACCCGCAAAATGAAAGTAAAGTTTTAAATCACCTACCTTTGAGGTGTCATGTTCTTTGATTAGCCTTTCCGCCTCTTGTGTGAAGAGCTCAGTGGAATATTGTCCAGTGGTGTTCCATAGCAAATCATCATTCCTTCGAAAGTCAAAGCCCGTGTAGATCTAAACATACAACATTCTAGAACATTCTGTCATGTGACCAATCTTTATATATATCATGTTTGGTGGACATTTTTTTCAGTTTTGACATTACCATCAGTCTTGTAAAGAGCTATTACAGTTGTGAAAATTCATTCCAAATTCTAAGAGAGGAATTATTTTAAATATTCATTGGATTATAACAGTGCTCATAAACTTTTTGATTTTGGATTTTTAATTGACAATTTTGGAATTTATGTGAACTTATTCAGAGATTTTGGAATACTTCATTTTGACTTCAGCACATCAAGATTTCTAGTACATCAGGACTTTAGAGACCATTGGCACATAATAACATTCAAGGACACATTCTATATTTAGGACTTGTGATTAGAACAATCATTCTTATTGGATTATTAGGATTTCAAAACACATTACTGACATTACTTTTTGATTTTTCATTTTAATTATCTAGTAATAAATTGCTTGTTGATTTTTACTTGATTTGTTGGTTTCACTTTCTTTCTGTTACATTTTTCTTAGACCATAGAGTCGTAACAGAAATTGGGGGCTCGTCCGGGATCGGAATTTCTTTAAAGCATATTAGAGATATTAAATTTATCTTTGAAATTCATATTGATTTTGTCTCGGAGAATATTTTTGTCTTTGGCAAAGATTTTTAAAAGATAATTTTTTTGTGTGAAACCAACAAGCATTTACAATGGCATCTAATGTTCAGAATTTCATTTCAAAACCTACCCAGGAGGGGTTAGAGTGCATGGGAAAGGATGAGTTGCTCGAGCTTGCCAGAAAATACAGTCTATCTGAGGCAAAAGTAACATTGACAAAACAGGAGATAAAGATTATTTTGATTCAGTATTTAGTAGGAAAGGGAATTTTTGAAAATAGTGCTTTAAGTTTGAAAAGAAAGCCTGTATCTGGTTCTGACAGGAAATTAAGGGAATTAGAGTTAAAGAACCAGATTGATTTAGAATTGGCAAAGCTTCAGATTCAGAGAGAGAGAGAGAGAAGGAAGAGAGGCAGATCCAAATGCAGAAAGAAGAGAGGCAGATCCAAATGCAGAAAGAAGAGAGGCAGATGGAGAGAGAAAAATAAGAGAGGCAGTTGGAGAGAGAGAAAGAAGAGAGACAAATGCAGATACAGATGGAGAGAGAGAAAGAAGAGAGGCAAATGCAGATGGAGAGAGAGAGAGAGAGAAAGAAGATAGACAAATACAAATGCAGATGCAGATGCAAAGAGAAGAAAGGGAAATGCAATTTAAGTTAAGAGAATTAGAACTGGCAAACAGAGCACACTCCACTCCTTTAAATACAAGTTCAGGTTTTGATGTTACTAGATATATTAGGTTAGTACCCCCTTTTCAGGAAAAAGAAGTAGATAAATACTTTCTTCATTTCGAGAAAATAGCTGAAAACTTGAAATGGCCCAGAGAGCATTGGACTTTGTTATTACAGAGTGTACTTATTGGCAAAGCTCGTGAAGTCTACACTTCACTGTCAGTACAACAAAGCACTGATTATGATGTGGTTAAGGAGTACATCTTGAAAGCTTATGAGTTGGTACCAGAGGCATATCGACAAAGGTTTAGGAATTGTAGAAAAGAAACTGGACAAACTCATGTCGAATTTGCAAGGGATAAAGAACAACTATTTGATAGGTGGTGCTCAGCCAAGAAAGTTGATCAAGCTTATGATAACCTCAGACAGCTCGTATTAATTGAAGAGTTCAAGAGGTGCATCCATAGTGATGTTAAAACCTATCTTGACGAGCAGAAAGTGGAAACTTTGGAAAATGCTGCTCGTATGGCTGATGATTATTCCTTGACTCACAAAATTTCATTTGGTAATAAATCGTCCTCTCAGCAGTTTTCTGGTAAAAAACCATTTCAATCTCATTCGAGTACTTCCAAATTTCACAACAGCACAACTGTTAGGAATCAAACATCTGATAAGACTGATCAGAAATTCTTATCTCTTCCTACGTGCACTTATTGTAAAAAGAAAGGGCACGTTATTTCTGATTGCTTCAAGTTGAAAAATAAGCAACAGAGTAAAGACAGAGCTTTTCCAAATGCTCTTATTTCTACGAGGTCAAGGTCACGGTCTTGTATTGAAAGCAATACATTTGTTGGGTCAAACAAACCCCAGTCTGATTCTATTTTGGAGGCTTATGAACCATTCATGTCAGAAGGTTCTATATCACTTATTGGTGATTCTGCCAAACCTATCCCAATTAAAATATTAAGGGACACTGGAGCTTCTCAGAGTCTTTTATTATCAGGTACTTTGCCTTTGTCTGAGGAGTCTTCTTCAAGTGAAAGTGTTCTTGTTCAGGGAGTAGAGTGCGGCTTTGTAAATGTTCCTCTCCATTGTGTAAATTTGGCATCAGACTTAGTTTCTGGACCTGTGACTGTTGGGGCAGTGACTTCTTTACCCATAGAGGGTGTTCATTTATTACTAGGCAATGACCTAGCTGGAGATAAGGTTGTGGTTAATCCACTTGTAACTGACAAGCCTTGTTTGGATCAGAAAGTTGATCCTGTCGAAACTGAAATCCCTGATTTGTACCCTGCTTGTGCAGTTACTAGAGCTATGGCAAAAAGAGCTCTTGAGAGTGATGTTGATCAGGATATTATTCCTTTAGCTGACACATGTATTGGTCAGTCTTTTGATGAGGTCACTTTTTCCTCAGGTATTGATCAATCAAATGGTATTGATCACAGTGATCCTCTTTTGGCAACTCATTCTCTTTGTCCTACTCAGGATGACAAACGACAATCCCTTGTCGTTGAACAGGAGCAAGATCCCGAGATATCTTGTTTGTTTCAGAGGGCTATTAGTGAAACTGAAGCCACACAAGTTCCAGTGTGTTACTTTGTGAAAAATGGGGTCCTTATGAGGAAATGGAGACCACCTGATGTACCCGCTGGTGACGAGTGGTCAGTGAGCTATCAAATTGTTGTTCCTAAGTCATATCGACAAGAAATTCTTAATTTAGCCCATGAAACTCCTTTGGCTGGTCATTTAGGAGTCCGTAAGACTTATCACAAGATCTTGAATCATTTTTATTGGCCGAAACTCAAAAGTGATGTTTCTAAATACTGCAGATCTTGTCACACTTGTCAAATGGTAGGAAAACCCAATCAGAAGATACCTAAGGCTCATCTGCAACCAATTCCTGCATTTGATGAACCATTTAGTAGAATAATAGTAGACTGTGTTGGTCCTTTACCTAAAACCAAGTCAGGCAACCAATACTTGTTGACCATCATGTGTGCATCTACAAGATTTCCAGAGGCAATTCCTCTGAGAAATATAAAAACTAAAACTATTGTGAAAGCTTTGGTGAAGTTTTTTTTACACTTGTTGGCCTTCCCAAATCTGTCCAGTCAGATCAAGGGTCAAATTTTATGTCTGGAATTTTCCAACAAGTTATGCATGAATTAGGCATCCAACAGTTTAAATCTTCTGCCTATCACCCTGAAAGTCAAGGTGCTTTGGAAAGATTTCATCAAACTTTGAAGAATATGATTCGATCATATTGCTTTGATACAGAAAAGGATTGGGATGAGGGTGTTCATTTGTTGTTGTTTACTGTTAGGGAATCAGTTCAAGAGTCGTTGGGTTTTAGTCCCTTTGAACTAGTTTTTGGTCATACTGTCCGTGGACCATTGAAATTATTGAAAGAGAAACTTCTTTCAAATGAAGATTCAAAGATTAATCTTCTTGATTATGTTTCTGATTTTAAATACAAGTTGTCAAAGGCCTGTGAAGTAGCAAGAACTAATCTTCACACTACTCAGTCAAAAATGAAATTAAGGTATGACAGAAATACACAGGAAAGGAGTTTTAAACCTGGTGACAAAGTTCTGGCGCTCTTTCCCATACCTCAAAATCCTCTTCAGGTTAAATTTTATGGTCCTTATACCGTTGAAAAGAAAGTAAATGACTTAAATTATATCATTAACACTCCTGGGAGACGGAAACAGAAACAACTTTGTCATATAAATATGTTAAAGGAATATTTTGACAGAGATAGCTCAGCTAATTATTCAGTTAATTTAGTTGTACCTGTCCCACACAGTGAAGATATCAACGATGGAATACGATCAGACTATAGTGATTCTGGTATAACCAATCTTCGGAATTCAGAAATATTGAACAACCTAGACCAGAAACTTTCACATCTACAACAACAGGAAAGAAATGAACTAAAACAGCTATTACATGACTATGAGCACTTGTTTCCTGATGTTCCAACACGAACAAGTAAAATTTATCATGACGTTGACATTGTAGATTCTGCGCCTGTGAAACAGCATCCTTATAGGATGAATCCTCTCAAACAGAACTATCTGAAGAAAGAAATTCAGTATTTACTGGAGAATGATTTCATAGAACCAAGTAAAAGTAACTGGAGTTCACCATGTATTCTTGTTCCCAAGCCAGATAATACATTCCGTATGTGTACTGACTATAGAAAAGTCAACAGTGTCACCAAAACTGATTCATTTCCAATCCCAAGAATGGACGATTGCATTGATAAAATTGGAAATGCGGAATATGTCACCAAGTTTGACCTTTTAAAAGGATTCTGGCAAATTCCACTGACGGAAAGGGCAAAAGAAATTTCAACATTTGTAACTCCAGATGGACTTTATCAATATAAAGTTATGCCGTTTGGAATGAAAAATTCGCCTGCAACGTTTCAACGTCTGATGAACATGATAACATTTGGTCTTGATAATTGTGATGCTTATATCGATGACGTCATTATCCACAACAACACCTGGGAAGATCATTTGGAAACCATTCGAAAATTCTTCGATCGACTCAGTGATGCGAATCTGACAATTAATTTGAGCAAAAGTGAGTTTTGCCATGCTTGTGTCACATTTTTAGGACATATTGTGGGACAAGGTCAAGTTAAACCTATAGAAGCTAAGGTCAAAGCTATCTCTGAATTTCAAGTTCCAATTTGTAAAAAGCAACTGCTGCGATTTCTAGGTATGGCTGGATATTATCGGAAATTTTGTTCCAATTTTTCTAAAATTGCTGAACCTTTGACAAGTTTATTGAGTAAGAAAGCCAAATTTTATTGGTCTGACAAGTGTCAGGAATCTTTTGACAAGTTAAAGGCCATGCTTAAGAATGCACCAGTTCTTTCTGCACCAAATTTTAGCCAATCATTTAAATTATCTGTTGATGCAAGTGATGTAGGGGTTGGTGGAGTATTGATTCAGGAAGACAAAAGTGGTGTGGATCACCCTGTGTGTTATTTTTCTAAAAAACTAAACAAGCACCAGAAAAATTATTCCACAATTGAGAAGGAATGTTTGGCTTTGATATTGGCTTTACAGCATTTTGAAGTGTATGTTACCTCAGCTCTTTCTCCAATTATTGTGTACAGTAATTCCCTTACTTTCATCAACAAAATGAAAGATAAAAATCGGAGATTGTTGAGATGGAGTTTGATATTGCAAGAATATAACATTGACATCAAACACATCAGGGGAAAAGACAATGTGATTGCAGATGCACTCTCACGTGCCTAGAAATGAAATATTGCTTGATGTAATTAAGTCCAGTATCATAAAACATGTTCTTATGTAATTTTGGTTATTATAGTATTAGATGTATATTCAAAAGAAAGCTTTATTATATAAATCTTTCTTTTTCTTTATGAGGGGAGGTGTTATGTATGATGTTTATATAATATTATATATATTTTAGGAAATTATAAATGTTTCTTCACTTTAATATTTGCTTAAATCTTTATGTTTATTAGGAAAAACATGTATAACTAGTGTCCTTGAATTAGGTTGTTTTGATCAATATGTTTTCTCAATTTGAAGGTCAAGGTTGAATTTTGTTTACAGTTAGAATTCCATTAAGATGACACACATTCTAGAACATTCTGTCATGTGACCAATCTAGAACATTCTGTCATGTGACCAATCTTTATATATATCATGTTTGGTGGACATTTTTTTCAGTTTTGACATTACCATCAGTCTTGTAAAGAGCTATTACAGTTGTGAAAATTCATTCCACATTCTAAGAGAGGAATTATTTTAAATATTCATTGGATTATAACAGTGCTCATAAACTTTTTGATTTTGGATTTTTAATTGACAATTTTGGAATTTATGTGAACTTATTCAGAGATTTTGGAATACTTCATTTTGACTTCAGCACATCAAGATTTCTAGTACATCAGGACTTTGGAGACCATTGGCACATAATAACATTCAAGGACACATTCTATATTTAGGACTTGTGATTAGAACAATCATTCTTATTGGATTATTAGGATTTCAAAACACATTACTGACATTACTTTTTGATTTTTCATTTTAATTATCTAGTAATAAATTGCTTGTTGATTTTTACTTGATTTGTTGGTTTCACTTTCTTTCTGTTACATTTTTCTTAGACCATAGAGTCGTAACATGATTATAAATATTTGTTTTGTGATTGCTATTGTAATATAATAACGAGTTTCTAAGTGCTTTAAAATATTACAATATCTCTCTCAATTTAAAAAAAACAAAACATTTTGTGTCTGAAAAAGAAAGCTACTGAAAGATGTATGAAGGTTTATGGCAACAGCGATTGAAAGTGAGTATT
This sequence comes from Margaritifera margaritifera, assembly GCA_029931535.1. NCBI lineage: Eukaryota > Metazoa > Mollusca > Bivalvia > Unionida > Margaritiferidae > Margaritifera > Margaritifera margaritifera. The sequence goes on along the minus strand of JAQPZY010001382.1, from coordinate 94,442 downwards.
CCTCACTGTGTTGGAGTGTGCAGGTACTTTTCATTAAAAAGACATATCTAGCACCACAACCCTTGCCTTCGAAAAGATATCTGAAAACTGAAGGGTTTTGGACGATCGCAAAACAAATCAAACAATCCCTAGCTGTGAGATTTTGAACCTCTGTATCAGCCTTCCACCAAATTAGCATCTCGGGCGTAAGACCTCGGTTCGATATTGGAATCTCGGGCTGATACAGAAGATGGAAACGCCCAAGGTAAGTCTTAACTTCTACAAAATTTATTCTGAACAATACGTATACGTACAACGTTATCCTCATGCGTGAAGTAATCCTCGTGCCCGGTCCAGTAACCATAATGAGAGTCAAAACCGCGATTGGTAGGCAAGTATTCCTTCTTGAAAAATCCTAAGTGCCACTGAAGAATAAAAATATGAGAGGAAGAAAAAGATCTATTTATTTATCAAACTCACAGAGATGAAAATTTTCCGGATTTTGCCGGATTTCCGTCTTTCCGACATTGCCGGCCTGGTTTCCGGAATTTTCAGATTCGTTCTGGTATTATTTGTTCTCTGCATTCAGGTTTTGCATTAGGCATAACCATTATGATTGCAGTATTTATAAACTACGTTTTTATTGGTCCATCCGAACAATAACTGACACTTTTAACTGCTTTCAGCCAATGAAAAATGGCGTAATAACTAACTTGTTACAAGTATGTCTCATGGCATATTATATAAATCAGCTGTAGAAAAGCGTTTCTCATCGTGTTTAAGAAAATAATTTCAAAAGTGAGTGTGTTAGATAGCGGTGCAGATATTAGATCACTCGAAAAGGGAGTAAGAAACAAGTTCAAGTAGAAATGGCTGCATGCAAAGGACTGCAATGGGGTCTTTATGTCAGGCTACATTTGAAAAATAAACGTCCCAGGATGCGTTATGTACACTGTATACAATGACAAGATAATGCATGGGTCATCAGGAAAAAAAAAGAAAGAAAAGAATTGTACAAATATTTAAAGTCCGAAAAACATGATAAATATATGAGATCAAAAAAGAAGCCAATACAAGAAAGATTTATTCAATAGCCGCAGGAGCAAATATGACATATACAATTAAAAATCATGTTCACAAAAAGAGACTTGTGAGGCAAAAGAAAAAGAGATCATGTTAAAATGCAGCAGTGGTTTCGAGGAAAGGTCACAATTTATATGTACCATTGCAAATTAGTTCTTTATTTTGCTACTAATTCTTTTTTAATTTTAAGAAACTGTTTTATCTTTGTAATTGTTGGTTTACTAAAGAATTTATAGTAAGCTAACAAGCATCATATAATGCAGTAAATAAATCATTTCCCCTCAAGATTAGTCTTTAAAAGCAAGCCAGGCAATTGCCAGAATTACTTTCAGACCGTCTAAACCCCAATAGCTTCTGGAGGCTACAGAGGCAGCCAAACTCACGGACTCTTGGAAGCCGTAATCATGTTTGAGGCTTTTTCAGTTCAGGCCAATTACATCTCTGAACTCATCACTTTTCAAGCAAAAAACTTGCACAATTCTTATGTATGATTTTATTTTTTACCAAGTTTCAATCTAAGTCTCTCTCGATATTTCAAGTCTTTTTTGGTCTTCAAAGCATGTATTAATTTTGTAACTTAGTGGGAAGGTCTCGACGTTTTGATCAAGTATCCAATGTTTCGATACATTTTAATCATTATAAATTATCTTTATATTATCAATACAGCTTTCCAGTATAAGTAAAACATATTAAAATCATCTACGTCTTGCAACACCTGTTTGGTTGAAGCAAAAACAAGAACAATGCTTTATAGCCCCATTAAAATCTGAAGAAATCGTAATTCAACCCAGTTTGTAAACATACCTTGCCTACTATATGCGTGGCATACCCAAGTCTTTTTAGGTACTCTGCCATGGTGGTGTGGTTAAGTGGTAACCCATACGGTTCAGGTGCAAGGATAACGTCATGTTGTAAACCTAAATAGAACAAAAAACATCAACGCCAAGAAACTGAATAACAAGGAGCCCATGATTTGCATTACAAACCTACTTTAATTCGAACCTTTCATTTTATGTTTGTGACCTTGACCCTTAAGGTCAAAGGGGTGAGCGAGTGTTTCGCCAAAGAAGATATTTTTGTTTAATAATGAGACATTCTAAAATGGACAGAATTCATGACCCGGTTGAGGAAATATAAGCAATTAAAGACTTTAGAAAACCCTAATACCGATCTTTTGTGTCCGTCACCTTGAGTTAAAAACTGGTTTCAGAGATAGAAACAAGTTATAGATGAGGGCAGTACCCATAATTTACCAATAAGTAAAGGTCGTCTCTCCTTCATGAGCGCATTTTAACGTAAGAGTTACAGAAAGTTAGTAAAATAAGTATCATGAATTTCTGGAGTGTACAGGGTACCAGGTAAGAGCCGCATTTATATAAATGTGTATAGGATGTCTTCCCGTCATAAGCGCAGTGGACATGTAAATTTATTGAGCATGTAGGGATAAATACAGTAGATTACAAGTGTGTATAGGATATCTTCCCATGATAAAATCATGTTTACTGGTATGGGCTTTCCGAAGCGATAAGGACAATCTAAACGTTTAGAGCAATTCACATGACTTACCGGTGTGTATAGGGTATCTTCCCGTCATTAACGCTCCGCGGGTTGGGGTACAGATCGGGGACACATAGTAGTTGTTCAGAATCACCCCTTCATATGCTAGGGTATCAAGAGAAGGGGTCTTGATGTCGGAACCATGGAAACCAATGTCATTCCATCCCTGAGTATAAAAAAGAATTATCCCCCATGATCAATTTCACCGCTACTTTATGGTAGTCACTTTTTGTTGCGAAATTTAGGAATCAGATTAGCAAATAATCAAATGTCACGTGAATAAAAGAGGACTAAGGAGGAAAAGTCGATGAAAAGCAAGAACACCGTTAGGATCCTGCGCAAGACCAAGTTCAGCCTGCGAACAGTATAAGAACAGAACTTCATATTTTACAGGATTGATGATGTTATGAAGCTTGAAAATTGATCTGCATGAGCGGGCTGTAGGCTGTTCATGTCTAGTGCGAAATTGATTTTAAAGCTTCGTGACGTCATAAATTCTGTAAACTATGAAGTTCAATGCCGATAAGTATAAATGTTATAAATGATAACGAATATAAATATATCAATAACAGAACTATATTTTAGAATTTTTTTAAAAATATTGTCAAATCGAACAAGATCGCATGAATACATAAGTAGTTCCTTTCTTGCGTTATTATTTTATAACTTCTAGTTTTCTGCGTCACATGAGCGACTGTAACTAATCTAAATGCTTGTTATAAGGACTTGGTTAAAAATTCGAATGATACTAATCTTGTGCATGATTTTTAGCAACATCGGTACAAAATCTTTGCATTGTTAAGGTTGCTTAAATATCGCTGCCGTCAAGATATGATACTCGAGTCGCACAATATACTGGCACGATTGAGACAATAACTTTACATACCTTATAATACATTGTTACAACAAAACAGGGACATTTTCGTATTCATGTAAAATTAATATATATACAAACGGAGATCTTTCAGGTAATAAACTAAAACAAAAAAGTAAATGTTTTTGACCAAGAGCATAATTGAAGACGAAAATCTACAACTTGCATTTGTAAAGCTTCTGCGATCATGGCCTCGTTTCCCGATAAAATCATATCCAATGGTCAGTTATTGACTTCCTTAAATAACATATATAATCTGTTTTTATTATATGGAATGCAAGATATATTTATATTGTTCATTGTGTTATGACTCAAAGAATGAGCTTCATGTTGTTTGTGTGTGTGTGTGTGTGTGTGTGTGAGAGAGAGAGAGAGAGAGAGAGAGAGAGAGAGAGAGAGAGAGAGAGATTCGCCTAGGAGATTATCTTCTATGGCAGTGTAACTTCCTTAGTCACGTTCTTACCATGTCGTCTGCGAGAATAAACACTATATTTGGTCTTTGAAAGGCGAAACATGGTCGAATGACACCAAAAAGAACAAGAAAGGTGGAAACGTATCTCATTTTTCTGAAAGGATAGTTAAAGACAAATAAATATAGATACCACAATTAGATAACGATTTTTGTTTATGAACCTTTATACATGTACATATGTTTTATGTCGATTGTTCAGTAAGTTCTCACAAGTTAAACTGAATATTCTCAACTGCTAAGACGTTGGAGTCTGACCAATACGTTGTTCTCTGGCACTTTTGTTTACACATTATTTTCAGACACGTATGGTCGCCACGGCTGGTAATGTTGGGGAAGAACAAAATGTGGTGGTGTACGACTTGAGGATATAAGGTAGACCTGACGTGTGGGTATAAGGTAGACCTGATGCGTGGGTATAAGGTAGACCTGATGTGTGGGTATAAGATAGACCTGATGTGTGGGTATCAGGTAGACCTGACGTGTGGATATAAGGTAGACCTGATGTGTGGGTATAAGGTAGACCTGATGTGTGGGTGTAAGGTAGACCTGATGTGTGGGTATAAGGTAGACCTAATTTGTGGGTATAAGGTAGACCTGATGTAGCCTTTAAGGAGGTGGTAACCGGAGAACCTGGAGATAACGACCAATATTTGAAGCACGACCACTTAGATATGCATATGTAGGAACAACGAATTGAATTTTCGTTTATTTTACACGTACAATCGCAAGAGTTGCCGAATAAATGAACTAGAATAAACATTACAGCAGGTTACCATACGCTCAGTAATATTTTTGTTGTTCAAAAAAAGATAAATTCCAGGACTCTGCGATAAAATAGAATGTTCCCTGTACCTGCTTTTCTCAAATGTTCTAAAACACAGGCAAAAACTACCACCTTGGAGGTTATCCTACATTGTTGTGTGCATATTGCTTTGTACATAAGGAAGACTTCCTCAGTTATATCCAGGGAGTTGGGAAAATTGAACAACATTATGTTCGGTTTTACTGGTGTATACACGGATCACACTATAGTTTTATTAACGTCTTCCACTCAAAGCTTGTCATCCGATATACGTCATGAAATAAATTTGAAGAAAAGAAAGTTCATGATCTCTCCCCGTCTTTTAATATGTTCTGCACTACAACACTTCCTCCTCCTGTTTCTACAACAGCTCCTCCTCCCCTTTCCTCTACCTGTCTCCGACCTTCCTTTAGGTGCAAAAATGGTACAATATTATTGTAAGGCACAGGTAGGTCCACCTTCTTATTATTATTACATTCGCAAACACATACATACAAACATGCTTCCATCCATCCATCCATTCAGAGATTCACAGATACATGCGTACATCCATCATTCACCCAACCAACCATCTACACATACATATATTCATCCAGTCATCAAACCTCCACCCATTCATCCCTCGATAGTAATACGCTTACCTATAGTTACTACCCATCGATCAACCAGCATAATATCCCACCTACCTTTTTACATGTTTACCTGTTACAGATATCTCCCTTTGTTATCCGTTCACTAAATAACGTTGAAGCATCAAGTTCAATCTATGCTGACCCTATTTAAAGATTGACAAATGCCTCCATGACCGTCAGAACTACAACTTCATTGAACAGTTTTGTTAAAGCCTCTGTAATGACCTTGCACAAAGAAGTTTGTCTTATTTCCAAGAGATATTTCATGCACAATCTACACTACACGTGGTTCTCGTAATCCGACGGCGATAGTTAGCTGATCATGACACTGTAAGGGAGACATTATTGTACAAATTTTCCTGTTGGGCATACTATATTGATATATGGATAATCACATTGCAGGATACACTTCAGTGCTACCATTGTTTCGCCTTGTCATCACAATCCCAAATTTCAACATTTTCGGAGTTTTACAAAACCGACCACTTCTATTTAGGCATTATGGGATTGCAGACTAAATGCAAGGAATTGTAACATCCGCAACTGAAGAGTTTGACAGCGGAAGTACTTCAATGAGCATGGTCAATTTTACGTTTTGGAAAATCATGTGTTAACACTTTGTTACGAAGAAGTTTACTTAGTTCAAATTACAATCAAGACATATATTAGACTGACTCCAGCAAGTCATTAAAACAAACAAAGTAAAGGGGTCAAGGGTGTGGAACTACTTTGTTATATTTATAAGATATATATGTATCGGAGTAGGGATAATATACAAAATTGTATAGTAAGTCGCCAGATAGCAGAGGCGTTTACTAAGCGGCAATAGTGCAGAGCGATCACAAACCCACTGCAAAAATACTAATAAAAAAAGGATATGACATATGGCAATTCAATGCCATATCATGCATTTAATATTAATGTCATAATTATTCCTGATTTAGGAATAAATGTATAACTTAAATCATTCATTACAAATATCACTGAAAACACCTTCAGATAACCAAAACAAGCAGAATACTTAAACAATTGAAAGCAAAAACAGTAGAATACGTTAACAAAATTTCGCCGTAAATATATAAGACCCCCCCACACACACAAAAAAAAAAAAACAAAAAAAAAAAAAAAACAAAACAAAAAAAAAAAAAAAAAAAATAGGGGGACAGACATGGGTGGGGGGTAGGTGGGTGGGTGAACCGATGTTTGTTACCTTTGACGTTCGTTACACTACCCACTGTCCTACTGATACATTTCCACTGCCCCCTCATCGCGCGCCGTATGAAAGTTCAGAACTTTGCGAGTACATTTTGGTGCGCTTTTTAAGGCTAGAACAAGAAAAGGCACAGCGCGAAAAGCTGATGCATTTTCACAGAAGGGATGTTCAATTTATCGTTTTCAATATATACCGATTTGTATCGTTCATCCAAACATACCACATTTAATCGCAAATGATGCTACCCTACTCAGTTGTGTGCAAACAACGCGTTCATCGTAGGTCACATGATCCGAGACGAATTTTGACGAGAACGGTATTGATGAAATATTTGCCCTTTCCACGCTTATTTTCTCCCGCGCTTGGATTTAATCGATCGAAGGCATCGATTCACCTGAAATTTCTAGAATTTTTACGTTGATCAAAGATAAATATGGATGCAGTTACGACCTGGAGAAACAGTACATTGATGTCATGGTCTGTAAGGAGAAGATGTATTTTGTGTTTTACCGACTGAAGCGAGTGCTTCATTTTGCCACCGCTGATCAGGAGGAGGTTGGTTGATCTAGTTTATAAAATTTTAATTTATATCGTGGCTACAACGTAATCATGTTTAAAAATAAATTTATTGAAATGATCTGATGAACTTATGGCAATGAAACATATTTGCATTTGTATTTTGGCAGATCATACAAAAATGAAAAAAAAAAAAAAAATTTAATACAGCGGACTGGTGGCAGGATTACGTATGCCATTTCAGTCAAGGCGTTCTCCATGCAGTGGACAGCTCCATTACGAATGGCCTCGACATAATTTCTAACCAATGTAACAGACACTGTATAACGTGTACTGAATCCTTGTGGGAAAATACAAGCTTGCTTTATCATGAGGTACTTTTTTACGGGCTTAAAAAATCTATTGTATTAGTAAGCAATTGTAATCTTTTGATAAATCGGTCGCATAATTGTGACAATGACATATTAAACAAGCTATTTAGGACATTGAAATCATCCAATTTTCCCGACATGCATCAAACCGATTGTGTCGGTTGAGGCTTATTGTTATCGATCCTTACAAATGGAAGTTGTATAAGAGACAATAGGTAGATACATTCTGCAAAAAATGGAGAGAGAGAGAGAGAGAGAGAGAGAGAGAGAGAGAGAGAGAGAGAGAGAGAGAGAGAGAGAGAGAGAGAGAGAGAGAGGCAGGCAAGGTACAGCTTCCGTTGGAGACGCCTCAATTATCTAACATTTTCTGTGGGCAATTTACGCACGTATTTGATTAAATCGGAGTCTTTAAGGATATCTTCCTAGCTTCAACATCTTTTATGTCCTCCATATTATGACTGACCGTTCAGTTAGCTATCGAACGTGAAGCATTGTCTCACTTTATAAAGTATTTCCAAATGCAAATTCGAGTCTCGTTGTAGCTACATTCCCTTTAATTAGTCCTTCTCGAAGATTCAAAGAAAAATCTTCTAAATAATCGTCTGGAGTCATCCCTCTGTCGTCATTGATTATGCTTATTGAGAAGGTAGGTAATGTGAGGATAAACATAGGGAAGAGCTAGTCAAAGTTATTGGCAGCGTTTCTTATTTCTGTTGCTGATATCCTTATGTAATTCGATATATCCGTTTAAAACTAAAGCAGATACCAACTTATTCATAAATGATACATTGTCGTTACTGACTCACGATAATTGGCAGGTAAAAAAAAATGGTGCTGGAATTTTGCAACTTGTGTGAGAATGAAAACTCGTAAATGCAATATACAAAAATGTTTAAAGAGACAGTGTGTTTTGATTTTTTTTTCATTTAGAATTCACGTAATTTTACAACCTTTTAATATGATAAGGATGGCATTTTACTGTTTCGACGATCCAGCAATATTGATCATTTCAATCGTACTATTAGACAAGTGCCTGTTTAATGTACCATACCTATTAATAATCCATACATATATTAACACGAATTGTAATGCTATATAATGTACCATAACTATTAATAATCCAGACATATATTAACACGAATTGTAATGCTATATAATGTACCATACCTATTAATAATCCATACATATATTAACACGAATTGTCATGCTATATAATGTACCCTACCTCTCAACAACACAGACATATATTAACACGAATTTAAATGTTATATAATGTACCCTTCCTCTCAATGACCCAGACATACATTAACACGAATTTTAATGATGTGTGAAAAACTTATGTTTGTAACAAATACTGTCTTAGATAACTATTGACCTTTGATAACGTCAGGATCAAAAGACAACCTAAAAATACTAGATCACTTTTTTACTACGTATGACAGTTTTGTAGTTTTGGATCACGCGACGTTTTATATTTCTGTAACAACGTCTGCGTATTTGGCTGGCCTGTATCACTTGTTCTTAGTAAAAGTTGACTTTAAGGGCAAGGTCAATATCAATGAAAAAAGATACCTTTTTGTTTTTGAGATTTCTATGTTACTTTTTTGACTATTACATTTTGTATCACTTTAATTTTGTGTCACTTCAAATTGTGAAGGTTAAAGTCAAGGTCAAGGTGAAAAGACACCCTCTCTGTCACGGAGCGCTCTGTATAACCTCTTCTTACTATTGTACTGAACTGATAAATCTGTTCCGATAACGAAACCTCAATCTGTGGACACATTTTGAAAGAGATAAAGGCTACGTTAAATTTTCTTTGACACTTACTCGAAAAGACAATACTACTACTACTACTGAAAGACTACTACTAATAATCAGGTTTGGTTTGGTTTTATGGGGTTTAACGCCATTCTTCAGCACATGATAGACTATACATGGCGGCCAGTATGTTTGGTGGAGGACGAACCCGTGAAGACCCCGGAAAGAACAGTCAACCCACAGAAGCTACTGGCAAACTTTCTCACCTGCCCACGTTGGTCGCTTCGAGACTCGAACAAACGCGGACAGAGATGAGATGCGATTGATTTATAAAGACGAGCGCCTTAGATCACTCGGCCACCCGGACCCCCTAATAATAATCAGAAGAAGAATAAGAAGAACAATACTAATGATGATGATGATGATAGATAACTGCATTACTGTTGCAGAAAAGTTTCATGTCTCATATTTTCTGCTATAATAGGCAAAGGACTAATCTTTAACAACAACAGCAGCAGCACAACCACCACCACCACCAATAATAATAATAATAATAATAGTATTAATAGTAATAATAATAATAGAAACAACAACAACAACAACAACAACGATGATTATGATAATTGTCGTTTCTTTTGTTGAAATAGAAACCAGTGAAGATAAAGAAATCCCTTCGCAAATAGAACCAGAACGTGTTGAAAGTAAAAAGGCACAGTGACTAGGACACACGTGTGCTTAGAAAAAAGATTTTAGGGAAAATATAGAAAAATATAAGCGAAATCTTAGAGAAAAATGATCTTCCACTGGGAGAATGACTGTTAGATATTTAAAGAAAAAGCGATAACAATTGGTTCTATATGGTTTATTACAGCTATAGGCATGACAGTTTCTACCATTAATACGATAAATATTGTCCTTTTTTGTTCCAAAAGGTAATTTTAGTGTATCACCTTCTAACGATTTTAGTGTAGACAAGAGGACATAAAGAAAATACATAAAATATTTCCCTCTTTTGACATTATTTATCATAGACAAAGCCGCATTCGCTTTGCTAAAAATCATTGATTCTATTGTAGAAGGGTTACTCACAGCACCTGGTTCCATCGTTTCTGTTATTATGGACCATGGTGTGTTGTTGACTGTAGCATTACATTTTTATTGTATGCTATTTTAATCAAAGGTGTCAATGATGCCACGAAACGTTAACTTAGAAAGTAAATCAAACAGATAATATGACCATAGATAAAAATTCAATTGCGTTTTTGTAGGTTTCATGATTCTAGTTTGCTCCTTTGGGAATATCGGTTTTTGTAAAGGCAAAATAATGTAACAGGATGCAATCGGTGGGATTGGATTTAGCAAAGACACTTAACACAATCACGTGAATGAGATGTTCTTTTATAAATGCAAATTACTGACGAATGAATCTCTGACACCCTAGCTCACACTCATACTTCCACCTCTCATAAACCAAACTATAACAACGGCAAAAACTTACCCTACTCATGCGGACAAAGTTCAACAACGGGTATGACAAAATGTTATCATTCCTCAGTGGATACGATCAATGCATGGATTTTCAATAAGTAATCACAAATGATATCGTTTGTCAACATATATGATCGATGCATGGATTTATCAACAAATATGATAAATGTATACAGTTATCAACAAATATGATCATTATAATGTTCATCAACAATATATATGACGCTGTTGACTCGAGGCATCTGGGTGATGACTAAGAATACTTCCAATCCAACTTTCCTGATGAATGGTCGAGGAATGAACTCATGTTATCAACCCTCCCGGTCTGCTGAAGGATCCTTAGGAATCTCCCTATCCCGCAGAATCGTTGGTCCAGAACCTTTGGCCCCTCACACTGAGTTAATCTGTATCGTCCATCGAACCAACGTCACCATTTACCCCAGTATCCGGGTTACACAACCTCATGGAGTTTGACGACTCACCGTAACAGCTAAAACTATAATAACTAAGCCGTGTTATACACGAGACACGTTAAAGTACGAATAAGGTGATATGCATTACGCATGCGTGCATATGAACTGACCTTGCACATTAAACTTTACAAGACTATTGTTACAATAACCATTTCCGTACAAGAATCTCGCTCCGACAAGAATGATCGTACTGGATTAAAAAAACTCGAACAGTTGTTATCATTTAATACATACTACATACAATTAAATTCAACCTGTCTGTTCAGCTATAAAATGTCTAACCTGAAACAGTCTTTTATATATCCAAGAACATGGCGTTACGTGACATAGGTTTGACTTCCTAGAAAATTGAGAATAATTTCCGAAACATTCAATATATATATAAATTATATCACTTAGAACGGTTAGTAAGAAGGAAAGCATTTTTACATTTTCACATACCTCTAAAGCTGAAGATTGCTTCCATAAACTGGGCAGCTTCCTGACAAGACTCGTCTGCGTTGTGAAAATATTTAGAACAATAGCCCTATTTATACTATAGCTGTGGTCAAATCCACTGCCAGATAACTCGTGTTAAACTGGACCCCCAATGCCGGCTCTTTGTGCGTGCAGCAGTGAGTGAACAGAAGTCAGTATTTCGAATTCACCAAGGTTAAACGTACACTCCCCGGGTATTGCTGCACGCGGCAATGAAACCCATCTTCATGTTTGTTCATATATAATACAAAAGTATTTTCTTACACACAATTCCATGAGAAAAATATCCTTTTGAAAATCATCATCCTTTTTTTGGTCAGCTACAATATTTTAACTCACTATATTGCTATTAGTCTGAGTTTTCATCAGTGCGTTTGCAAAATATTTATATAGCCGGGTGGCATTTTATCCCAAGGTTCCCCTAACTGGGCTATCCCAAAGATGAAGGACTGAAGGAGTACAAGAACTAGGAAAGGAAAGCTGACGCAAAATGTATAATTCTGAGTAAAGAAAACAGATCATACTTATGTTTTATCACAGACAGTCTGTTTTTCGACAAAGACTGTTCACTTTTCGCCTCTCTTCTTCACGCACTCCCCAATCCTCATTTTTGCGTGATAAAATCTTCCAAACTGATCAAATTTTATATCCTATCCATCTAAAGGGGATCATTTAACTTACATTAGTCTTGGGTGCAGTGTATAATGAATGACATGAGCTTTCGTGTCTTTCTTTGTATTGGACCCGCGTAATTCCTAGTAGAGGTCACGATATCAACCGCGTAACGAATGACTCATATAGTCTAGGTTGAAAGATTTTTCTCGCCTACCAGAGTAGTAATAAAAACCATCATATAAACTGATGTGGGATGGGAAAATGCATAGGGTGCTGGTTAACAGTCACACACCAGTGCATAAGATAAATTATTGTCTCTCATTTCTAAATATGACAATGGTAGAGGAAGAAAAAATTTCTTATGATCGGTATGAATGTAACCATATAAATCATACTTTCAAAGGCTTATACATCACTAGAAACATCAGAAAAATGTAGTTTACATCACATAATATGATCCTGTCTGTTCGGGATATATGCAGGTAAACTGTGGTTTAAATGGCGGCATGGAGTGGTGTGGTATGGTGTGGAATAAGCAATAACTGAGTAAGGAGCTTTAAGGCCAGTAAAGAAAGCACGGATACTTTGTTAACCAGTATTTTCCAAGAAAACGGATTATTATTGAAGATATCTCTTTACTCATTACTTCGTCTCTTGTCATCTCTCTGTCGAGCTTGAAAGAGCGACGACTCAGACCACGACCTGATCGATGACTCAGAACACGATCAGTCGACGGCTCAAAATATGATACAGTCGGCGACACAGAACAAGATCGAGTCGACAACTCAGAACACATTCCAGTCGGCGACTCACATCATGCTATGGTCGACGACAAGAGCGACACAGTCAGAGACCAGGAGAACGACCTAATCGGCAACCAGACAGTGAGCTGCAGCCTGAAATACGACAAATCCCGCTGGCGAAGAGATCTGTCACATTTGGAGCGCCAGACCAGAGACGGATACAGCGGGGTTTCTCTCCAACATAAATACACATCCAAAGAACCTGATAAGCTGAGACTCAGAGTAGTGTGGCCGGGTTATCAGCTACAATGTGGTGGCAGCGGTAGGATAGGTTGTGAAAAAGCATAAAGAATCAGGATGGCTAGCACAAGGATACCATTTGGCAACTGGATGATGACTCCCGAAAAGGAAGAAAAGAGGGCAACTCCTTTCGACGATGAGATTCAGCGCTTTCCAAAGAAATGCAAGGACTTGGAGGAAAGGCTAACTGCGAGGAAGATGAAGGAGCGCGGGATGTTCCGAAAGGCAAGGGGGTCGTGTAGAGAATGAATTGCTCCCCGACGACAGGTTCACTTCGGTGGACAGGTTATGTCGACACCTTGGAAACGCTGAAGATCAGAAAGATAGCTGATACCACGTCAATAGTGCATGATAACTTGACTATACTTTTCACTGCAGTGTAGTCAGAGTTCGCAGACAGATCGAAGTCTGAGAGCGAAGGAGCAGTTACAGAAAGAAGCAGTGTGCCGATTGATCTTACGACGGGAACATACCCTTGATGGATTGTATTGTTCACTTCGAGTTGCCTTCAACCCTTCATTTTTAGACAAAAGAAGAAAAGAAGCTGTATTTAGGTGTTGCACTAAGCGTTCAAGCACAGCAATTGCTGGCAGTACCTGAGAAGAAGTCATACACTGAATTGGTTGGAGCTTTAATATAGAGATACGCAACCCCAAAACAAACCGAGCTATACCGAGTTCAGCTGATGAGTAGGGTTCGCAAGAATAGAGAAGCTTCACCAGCGCTTGCGCAATCAATACGGTTGTTTGCTACTCTAGTTTTCTCAGAAGAGAGTTACTTTTTACTCAAAGCGCTTGCAAAGGAACAGTTCACTGATGCCATGGATGATTCTGAGATGCGCCTGAAAGTGCAACATGCGAACTCAGCTACGGTGAACGACTTACCATAGATAGCTGTCAAATTGGAGGAATTTGCTAGCTGCAAAGACAAGGAAGTAAAAGGAATGTCCGTGACGTGACAGCACAGGAAGAAGAACAGGGATCAGCGATCAGAAAATTGAGACAGCAAGTGTTGGATCTGACAAAGTTGGTCGCAAAACTTAGGAATGTAATAAAGGATATCAAGTCAACGAGACAGTCTCCAGAGCAACGCAGAAACGGAAACCGTGACGAACTTGTTTGCTACGAATGCGGCCAGCTGGAACATTTCAAAAAAGATTGCCTTGCTAAGAAGCCTGGTAACAATAGTGCGCCACCGATCCCACAGTCGTGAGATAGGACAGGGACAAAAGGGGAAATCGCTGGAGGAAGGAATCAATTTATCGACTTGGAAACTGATCGTTGGCTGTGGACATCGGGTTGTTTGTGGCAGGCACCATTTACGACAATGGTATCAATCTTCTGATTCATACGGATGCTACCGTAACTATCTTATCTAGAGAAGTCTATCGGAGGATTAAGCCTTAGGAATGGCCATACCTATGACAGAAAGAGCCAGTCTCGCAGACGGTAGACCTATATAGGTCGATGGGAGAGGACAGTTGGAAGCAAACCTATATGGGATTCGTCGGCAACATAAAATGCTGGTTGCAAACATCCCAGCAGAAAGAATCCTTGAGCTGGATTTTCTCAAGATCAACTCATGTCAACTCGATGCTGAGAAAGAATGCATTTCCCTCGATAAGGAAAACTTACTTTGTACGTTTGAAGGACAAGTAGGATGCGCTCGAATAATTGTTGCTGAGACAGTGATGGTTCCGGCGATGCACGAAATGATCGTTCCAATAAAAATTAGACAAGCTGCCATCTTCAGTAGTACCACAAATCGGAATGATTGTGTAGCATCAGAAGTTAAGAGAATGTCACGACATCCTTGCCTCAAGGACACTGGTCTTGGCCAAGGAAGGGACTTCGCAAATACGACTACTGAATGAAACTGGGGATAAACAGACACTCTATGCTGGAACAAATATTGCAAGCCTTGAAGTAGTCGATGGAGTCGTCGACTTGTAGGGACGTGCGACTGTTCATTGCTTTTCAAATCTTGTACCAACTCATCTAGATGAACTATCGTAGGCATCAAAAGAATCCCTCTCCGGGGAACATGCTAGAGAGGTGGATAAGTTGCTCTGAGACAATTAGGCGCTCTTTGCTTTGTCTGATTCTGATCTTGGGAGAACTTCAAAGTTGCGACACAAAATTGAAACGGGGACCACGAGAGTAATAAAACTACCCCCAAGAAGGGTTCCAGTTCATTCCAGGCAAGAAATTGACAAGCATGTGAAGAGAGGGATCATTTCACCATCTTCTGCTCCATATTCATCGCTAGTTGTTTTAGTAAAGAAAAAGGACGGCACAACGAGGCTTTGCGTCGATTACCGTGCCTTGAACGAAGTGGCTACAAAAGATGCCTACCCTGTATCAAGGATCGATGAGTCGCTTGACTCGCTTTCAGGAGTAACCAGGTTCTCGACCTTAGACCTCATGAGTGGATATTGGCATGTAGAAATGGAGTCAGAGGATCGATTGTAGACGACATTCTCAACCAGGCAAGGTTTATATGTGTTC
Organism: Margaritifera margaritifera; assembly: GCA_029931535.1. Classification (NCBI taxonomy): domain Eukaryota; kingdom Metazoa; phylum Mollusca; class Bivalvia; order Unionida; family Margaritiferidae; genus Margaritifera; species Margaritifera margaritifera. The sequence continues at coordinate 78,582 of JAQPZY010001382.1, read as the reverse complement.
AATGCTATGGCGTTCGGCCTCTGTAATACGCCCGGGACTTTCGAAAGACTAATGGATGGAGTTCTAGCGGGGCTCAAGTGGCAAATATACTTAGTATACCTTGACGTCATAATAATCTTTGGACGCACATTCGAGGAGGAATTGGATCGTCTTCGACAAGTCTTGGACTGCATGCTGAAAGCTCGCCTGAAGATCAAGCTGAAGAAATGTCACTTGTTCGCGCAAGAGGTCAAGTGCTTGGGACACATCGTATCGAAGGATGGGATACGTTCAAATCCAGCGAAAGCATGCGCCATCGTCGACTGAAGAAAATCCGACATCACAGACAAAACTTAGCAGCTTCATAGGAATATGTTAATACTATCACCGACACATAAAGGGCTTCGCTGATTGTGCTACTAGCCTACACCGACTAACAGAAAAGGGGAGACCTTTTTTGTCTTGACTGAGAACTGTCAGACTTCTTTCGACGACTTGAAAAGGCGATTGTACCAGTTTGAGATTCAGCAACGTCCTTGAAGATTGGATCGCAATGCTGACGCCCTTTCCAGAAGTCCATGTAAACAATGCGATTTTTAAATAGAGACATCAACCGGGTGAGAGGATACAAAAAGTAAGCAACAGCTATCCGGCAACAGACAAAGAGTGGAGTGTTGCGATTAATATGTCAGTAGCTCCAATACAGACGTCCTGTGGTAGCAACGCATTCATAAATCTGACCAGGATGTCGCCATTTGTTAAAGGCTGTATTGAAAACAAACAACGACCACCGTGGAAGGAAGTCGCAAAATATGGCGTGTTGGTTAAGAGTCTCTGGAGTAAATGGGACCAGCTGGAGATAAAGAACGAAAATTGCTGTCCATTTGTTTTACTTATTACACAACCCACGTCTTCACAATTATGCGCTTCCACGCACATTAGAATGCGCACACAAAGTCACATGAAAGGTGGGAGTCGCAAGACGGGGGAAAAATGAACAATCAAGCTATTGTTTCAACAGAAAAGAGAAATTATGTTCTACGTGTAGGACACCGGGACATCAGAAAAAGTTTTGGAGATGATCAGAAAAGGTTATTACTTGGTCGGACTTCAGAAAGACGTGCGACTGTGGTGCCAGAGATGTGAATCATGTGCGAAGTGAAAGTCACCAGAACAGAAAAGGAGAACTCTAATGCAGCGGACTGCATCAGTAGCACCGATGGAACGTATAGCTGCTGATATCAAGTGTCACTTCCGAGGACCGAAAACGGAAACGTTTACATTCTTGTGGTCGCTGACTACTTTACTAAATGGACTGAGGTATTCACGATGCCTTGCCAGGAAGCTACAATCGACGCAAAACTGATAGTAGAGGATGTTGTCGCATGTTTTTGCATAGTGTAATATTCTCGCAGTAAAACGATGCATGCAGTAGACGAGGTAAACGAATCTTCCCACCGTGTGTGATATGTATAGGGAAATCAAACCCTCGGGAGTATGAATTGTACCAGGGATTTAGGATCCTCGGTCTTGAGACGAATATTATCCCCTCAATTCAGATTTTCCTATCCTACCCACATACATGGGGAATATTCTGTTAATCTATGGTACCCACGATTTTTCGGAGCCTTATTCTGTCTCCACATCGGATCTTACACTCCACTTTTTTAATTCTTTTGTTACGTATCGTGCAGATTAATTCAAAATACAATTTTATTTTAAAATAGAAAATGTGCCCTTGAGCATATGTGGATTATAAATATAGTCTGGTCTTGTATCCCGTGCTTCCTTATTGAATTTGAATCTGACATATATTAGAAATTAGGATCCAGTCCATATGCTAGTGTACCAATGCGCGGAGACGGTAGACTAAGGTTTAGCTGCCCCCGGGGTCAAAACAACCTTATGTCAGCGAGGATATGCTATTTCACGAACAAAGACGTGGAGAAAAAGTTCCTAATTTTGAGAATTCCCAGTCATGGTTAAAAGGAGGATGGAAATGTAAACTGTAAAAAAAAACAAAAAAAAAAGCCAACTTTGTTTTAATCAAGTACTGGTGTGCTATTAATATTCGAAAAAGAAATCACCCACACGGTCACCATGAAAGTTAAAAGCATTTCGAGGCGCAAACCTTTAAGCATATTCGTACACCTTTTGTTATGCACCATAACCTAAATACCGTGAATCTTAAATGACTGGTATCATTTTTATTATTTCCCCGTTTTTTTTCTTATCTCACCCCAAAAATTATTTTAAAATTCCAACAAATCTTAATATGTAGTGCACTCTCCGATTGGTCGAACGTCATAATTTGCAGAATCCACCAACACCCTAATTTAAAAGCATTTCAATAACCTTTAACGTTCATGATCCTCTGATACAAGTCTGTTTTCTGCTCCCACGAATTAAAGGCATAAAAGTGTAATGCTTTATTCAAAACTTCATGTCACTTTAGATAAATATTAAGACTACACTGTAGACGTTTAGTATAATCTATATCAATGTCAGTTTTTGAATGACTTCGTTAGTGAGTATCGCACCTGGTACATAACGATAACATATCTATTAGCTACATATTGGACTATGATCAAGTAAGATATTATGTAACTGAACACAATTTAAACATTCGACTTATCTCGTGCTGCATATATATATTATATATAAAATATGCTTTTATAAATGTCATAAATCTAACATTTACTGATTTGTGAAGTAGGTAGCGATATAAAAAGAGACTATAGTTGTTTTAAAATGAGCAGCGAATGACACTTGATGCTACATTTAAAAATCAATAAATGAAAACGACTTGAATATTGTTCAAAAATAGTTCCCGTAATAAGGGCTTTAGTGATTTTATAGCGTTCTTTTTCCAATAATGCGGGCAGTATAGTTTAGCTTACACTGAAAAGGTCCAGGCGCTCTTACTATTAAAACTGCCTCCATGTTACCGAATGGTTTTTCTTCGCATAGTAACGCAAGCTCCAAGATCTGGGATGACTTGAGGTCATGTACCATTTCAGTACTTCGTCTTAAACATTTTATTTAGATTTATTTTTTTAAATGTTATTTTTCTAAAATTTATTTAATTTATTATTATGAATAAACACGATATTTGATAATACATTGCGAGGGCCTTGTCATTTCGAGGGTGAACTAAATGCATGCTATTCGCATAAATGGAGGAAGAAACGATGTGAAATTATCAAAGCCCGTATAAAAGGAATCAGTTTTGTCATTTGTTTTTAAAAAAGACCGTTTGAATTAATACAGATACTATTAGAGATGCTATTTTAAAAGAACTACAGAATATCTATATTTCTCAGTTACACCTAGCGATCTACCGTAAACGTTTTTTGTGGCTAATTTGATCCATTTAATCTATTTAATTTTAATGTTTCTTGTCTATTCGCATTCCGGTACGGTGTGGTTTTAATGTATGTCGTTTCCTTTCCCAGCTTCACTGTTACCATTTTTAATTACAGACATACGACGCTAAATGTTTCTTATTTATTCGAATTCAGGTATAGAGTTGTTTTCATTTTTGTCGCTTCATTTGTGTGCAGCTTTAACGTTACAGGTGTTAATTACAGAGAGGTGACAATACAGTCAGCAATTATTTACTTGATTTTAAAAAACTCATATAATATGTTGCACGGTTACAACTTTCTTTGGCAACCAGACATAGTTGCACAATTGATGGTGTAATAATCTGGCAATATTTCTAAAAGTTAAATTATTGAAATATACCAATCGGTTACAGGTGTACGGCATGTAAGAAAACTTAAGAGATAATGTTGGTGGTCATATTTTCAAGAGACTTTATTGTTTGTGTTTTTTATGTTTGCATTTCTGAGAGATCCGCAAAATGTATCAAATTGTATCTACCGCAAAATTTGAAGACTTACGGTAAATCAAGTTTGATAAAGTTTATGTCAAGAACTCTCGTCTAAATATTTACATATTCATCAGTATGATGACCGGAGAGAGCATGTATAAATCGTGATAACACCTTTCAGGTAGCCGAACACCTTCAAAGTAGCTGATGAATATTTTCTACATACTTTACTATTTTCTTTCTATGTGGGACTTTTTGATGAGTGGAACGTCCTACGAAACGAAGGGTAAGATAACCCATTTTGTCATTATTACATAACACTGTAGGATAATTTTTTTCTCTGCTAATGTTGGTTTGGCTGGTGTTTGACGTTACATTAGCACATGAAAGACTTTACCACATTAGTGCTGAGGCAATAAGAGTAAAATGTCTTCCCCAGAGGCACATCATGACAGGCGACCCATGTTGGTCTTGGCAGGATTTGTTATCACAAACAACTAATAGTAAGTCCCGTACGCTAACCTCTGAGTCACTGCAGCTCATTAGCTTTGTAAGCCTACTTAAGAAGCCTTCACTTCAGGATGCTTTCTGCAAATTTTGGTAAAATTATCGTCAGCGACAACGACTGCCGCAACTTTTGGTGATTCCCCTCTTGTTTAACAAATAAAAAATAAAAACTGATATCAATTGTCTACTTTAAAGGAACTTTGAAGAAAAACCGAATCCCTACATTACACCTCTAATCCCTTCTTTAAAAAAAATTATATCAGATATCCACGGGTTTCTTATACTTGTATACGTGCTTATTACATGAAGATACATTTCATTTCTTAGAATGATCCATTGTTATCACTCATATTGACTACTCTTCTTTCAGTCCTGAAAGTTCTGTTCATTTGCTATAATTGTTCACTCATAAGATAATATCAATTTTAATTGTACATTTTCCATGACCATTCATGTTCGCTAAATATCTGTATTAGTATAACTTTGCGTGTGTTGTACCACAAGTATCTGTACCTGTGGTATCGGTACAGTTTAGTGTGCACTGTAGTATCATTAGAAAACGTATTGCTGAACATGTTTAACAATCTTAAAGGTGACAGAGATAAGAGAACAAAAACAATCTCTGAGGTTTTCAGATATATGTCATGTTGTCAATTAAGAAAATAATCCTGACAAAAATAAAACATTAAAATATAAGCCACAAAGAATAAGTTAAGATTCTGCCAGGATAAGCAATTATATGTGTAGCAAACCTACTGAAAATTGAAGTATAATAATTTTAAATTCAGGTTATTTTTCATTATAAAGAAGCGCTTATGGTTAGGGCACGCCTCTTTCTTGCCGGATGTCTTTTCATTACTTTCCATAATGGTGCTCTTTTTCTTCATTTCTCTTAGATAGATCTGCTTTTAACTACAAACGTAATTATTTCATTTCAGCTTTCTTTTGCATATAGGTCGACAATAAAGAGTTGTACGTTTGACCTTTTGGACAAAATTTCTTGAAGACAGCACATTCGAAAAATAAATGTTGCATGACATCTTGCGTGCATGGTATGGCGGGATTATATCGTCTAATTTAGCAATGCACAGTTTCTCAGATGGTTTGAGTTCTTGTGATTATTCAAATGAAACGTTAACGGACAGGTCATATTATTTAAGTTTTACCCAACAGCAAAAGAAACATAAAAAAGACACTCGTAGTTCAATATGGAGGACATTTGTTTTCCTGTCTTTATGTCCACTTTTGTTGGTCATATCTGTCCAATACACGATGAAAACTCGGTATGCCTAAAAGTTTTTAAACTGCCCTGGTCCAAGTTGTACCAAATTTCTCAAATTAGTTCCTCAAATAGAGATTTTAGATTATCATGCTTATGCTATTTTTGACATTATTGGTATTTTTGTCTGATGTAGATACAGTAGAAAGAATGAAAATTCTTAATTGTTTTAAAATTGTTTTTATAGGAGTCTTTTAATTTATTTGAAGACAAAAAACCCACAAAAAAAGCGAATGTAAGAAAGTTATGTAATTGTCCTTAGAGATGAAACAATACTATCTATAGAAACATTTATGATATTATGGCTGGATTTTAATTCTTGGCTTCATTTTCAGTGCAAATTTTATTGTTTTCAAACCACGCGACCAGACAGATTTAAAAAACCTCCATTTGAGGAAGTAAAAACAGAGATGTTTAGGATAGCTGGCTAGATATATGCTTCTGATATCTTTTAAATTTTCCTTTCTGCATATCGTGCATAACTTTGATTTCAATATATGTTTTTGGCGTACCCGACGGAAATGATACTAGTATTAAAAAAAAAAAAAACAAAAAAAAAAACAAAAAAAAAAACAACAAAAAAAAATTATTACGAAAGTCTGATTTGTTTCTTCATATTTACAGCTCAGCACCAAGCATTAGGATATGTGTGACTTTTCCTTGGCCCCGATATTTGAAAAACCCCACTGCCTTATTAAATCTAACGATGAAGGAACATTGTTCATCAATAAAAAAGTGCTTGAACAAATAGCTTTGTTAGACAGAGGACTTCATATCGTGACCATAGCAGGACTGTACAGGACCGGAAAATCATATCTTTTAAACCGCCTGGCAGGGATCAATAAAGGTATGTTTGCAGTTTACAGTAGCAGTTTGTTTGGGTGCAGTTAATGTATGATTTTTCGGGCCGAATACAATTGATATTCACTTATGTCGTAGGAGATGACTTTTAAGAAAAGGTGTGTAAAATTAGGTATCATGCATAACCCGACGGTAATAATTATATTACTACATAAGATCTGTTGTGTATGTATGTAATGAAATTTCCGAAACAATATTATAAAGTGATGGTTCCATGAGCGTAAGAGAAGATCGTGACTTTTAATATCAAATATACATATATTAGAAATGCCAACCACAGCAACAGTTTAAATTTGATTGTTTGTTTTTTTTTTTTATTTTGCTGAGGTAACTTTCAAGAAAATTGCTACAACAAGGATGCCATTCAAAACAACTGTTTAATTACCTTGGAAAGTGTGAAACATAAGCACAAGTTCTAAAATACTGAAATAATTTACAAGTGAATTTACTGTCACATGACGGCTGTCACAGCTACGCATGTGCCGTCGTAAGGGGTTTTGATTGATGTATGTCGATTGTATCAATGGTACAACTATTTGTATACGTTAGATACGCTCTTTGACGTTTCATCTATTATCATGACGTCATGGTCATTCATATATTTTAGTTTACGGTAGACGCCATGTATGTTAATCGCTCAGTGTGGAAACAATCTACGAAAATAATTTTTTTCTTGACTGTTAAATCACGAGTTTCAAACATCGTAAGAGATGATATGACATGTTGATGAGATTATACAATGTTGGTAGAAAATCATGAGCTATTTTGATTTTTTTAAAAACCCATCTCTTAAGCATTTATGGATTTCATTACGTGTGGCTTTATCAAAATATAGATGATATTGATGGTTTTTTATTCATATTTGATCCTAGAATTAAAAATGTATGCATTCAGAAATGGTATTCTTGTATCACATCATATTCTACATTTGATTGTTATTATAAAGTGAAAGGTTTATTAGAAACGGAAAAAATATCTTGCATGAGTCAACAATATATACTACAGAATAGCTTCTTGTAAATCAGGATTGTCTAGTCATAATCTGGAGACTGAAAGAGACAGGACTGTCTTTAAACAAACGGATGATAGAATATACCAATTCTGTTAATATAATTTTAATAGGAGTATTATAGATGATGAAATCCATTTCTTTTTATTTAATCCATGTTACAATGAAATAAGAATCAAATATAATTTCGAAGCCAACGTTGTGTCAGCAGAATCTGTAATTAAAGTCATCAGAAGTAATGAGAGCAATGTTATGAAGTATATATGTAAAGTTGCTTATTTTGTCTTTAGGAAGAAAGAACATTTCCCCAAAGATTTAGATGCATAACTATACGATAGATGCAATGCAGATGTTTTACAGGATCAAAAATGTACATGTCAGTGTATTTTCTTACGACCATGCAGCATTCTTTGTTATGTCCAAATTGATATTTAAGATTTCCTTTTAATATAGGCCACATACCTCAAATACATTGAGAAATGAATCAATCAATATATCAATCAATCAATCAATTAATTAAGAATACATATTTGCATGGCAGTTATTTAAAATAATTCACTCATGTCCAAGATCAAAGAACTCACTCGTTTGCTGCTCTATCTCTTGAATTCCGTGATTACAGGCACCCGTGAGTTCGCTAGGCACACAAGAATTATCCTTTATTTATGCGCTCAAGTTAATTTATTTACATTTTTGTTTCTGTTATCGGCAGCATTTTTTATGTCACACTAAAAGCAGGCCATTATATCTAAGAGCGCAAAGACTGTTTGCAAATCTGAACTCATCGGGCCTTATACATGGGTTCATAGAATACCATGGTGAAGGATATGATCATTGTTCACAATGCTTGGATCTCCCAAAGACTAGTCGAGTATACTTAAACTTGTTGACGCATTTGTGCTTGTCCATCATAAAGACACAACAAGGAAAGGCTAGTAAAATGTTTCTAAGCTTTGAGGTACGCAAGCCTTACAGGAGATGGGAGATTTATATAGACAAAACAGGCATTTATCACGGTAACGTAAGAATAATAAAACTATATCATTACACAATGACATAAATGAAAAGTGGAGAGAAAAAAAGGAAATAAACTCTAGGAAGGAATAGCTACATTTCACATATATTGCGACGGTGAAAAAGGAAATATAATATGTAATATTATTACATTTTGACACCTTTAACATGCATGCTGATTCGCCAATCTAGTTTTATCACAAGTTACGTATGAAATCCAGCAGCCGAAACTATACAGCTTTAAGTGGAACATAGTTATGTAATTAGTCATTGTACAGCAGCCGAAACTATACAGCTTTAAGTGGAACATAGTTATGTAATTAGTCATTGTACAGCAGCCGAAACTATACAGCATAATGCGCCGGTAAATCTGGGTCTATGCAGTTTTTTTAGAAAGTAATCAGTAGAACAAACAACTTAGACCCTGATCTGCCGGCTCATTATGCGACGGTAGATCAGGGTCGATGTTGTTTGCAGTTGGACTCAACTTACGAGTGAGTTTAGACGGTATTTGATTCAGGGAATATAGATACACCTTCATGGAAAATAAGCTGATACAGCTTTTCTCATATTAAGAATTTAAAGATGCCGGCCTCACTGACGAACAGTTGGTTTAGAATTTTTTGAAAGTCATACAAGTAAGAATAATACATATTTGTTACATATTAAAGTCATACAAGTAAGAATAATACATATTTGTTACATATTAAAGTCATACAAGTAAGAATAATACATATTTGTTACATATTAAAGTCATACAAGTAAGAATAATACATATTTGTTACATATTAAAGTCATACAAGTAAGAATAATACATATTTGTTACATATTAAAGTCATACAAGTAAGAATAATACATATTTGTTACATATTAAAGTCATACAAGTAAGAATAATACATATTTGTTACATATTAAAGTCATACAAGTAAGAATAATACATATTTGTTACATATTAAAGTCATACAAGTAAGAATAATACATATTTGTTACATATTTATGGTTTTGCTCCCTCTCTCAGAGAGAGAGAGAGAGAGAGAGAGAGAGAGAGAGAGAGAGAGAGAGAGAATTTGCTTATGACAAAGTCAGGTACACTGACAAAAACGATATCGCATATATGCATTCGTTTCACCCAACATTTAGCACAGTTTAAAAGAATTTATGCATATGTCCCGAATATTTTCTTGTCTTTGTCTGGCAATAAACAAGATGATATTTCAAATACGTGAGTTTATTTTCAATTGATCATTAAATATGCAAATGATCAACTGATTTCCATAATTAACATTGTTTTTGTATAATTCCAATCTATGATTTCTGCTACCTTTTGTTGATAGGGCCGAGTTCAATTTAGAATATAATTCTTAATTTTTTTATACATATTTTCGTATTTTGTCTCTTTATAATTGCAGCAATTTGTTTCCTGTACTTTTTCCAAAATATAAAATAAGTTGAATATTTTATCCTCAACATTATCTTGTAATTGCGGATAATTTTTTGTTTTATAAAAAAGGCGCTAACATATTTTTTGTCTCACTCGAATAGCTCTGATAATCTTTAGTGAATGGGAGACTTGTAAAGTAAAAATAAACTAACTGAAACAAACTCATAATACGAAATCTTGATTCATAAACGTAATAGGCATTAATTGAACGATATAAAGAAAAGCTCAGAATTGCGTGGTCTAAAATGTGACGGTGAGTAGTCAAGGTAACTTCCCTAGAAATGAGGATTAGATGTACTCGGGATCTCGAAAATATTTCTATTCTTCCGATAATACACTTTGAGCCAGATATTATATAAATGAATTAAGGAGAGATTACCTTTCGGACCGTAGTATAGTATGCCCTAATAACCGATATTTCGTATCAAGCGATTTATGTATGTATGTATGTATGTATGTATGTATGTATGTATGTATGTATGTATGTATGTATGTATGTATGTATGTATGTATGTATAGACACGTACAGATATTATTGCATGTAGTTATATAGGTTGACACGTTGGTAATACGCGTGCATATCCCTTTCCGATCTTTTTTATATACAGTGATGTAGGGGAAAGGCATGTATTCCATAGGCAGGTCGAAAGTTTCTCCTCATTTAATGCTTGTAACACATAATTGAATTCATCTTGTCTGTTCAGCTATAAAATGTCTAACTTTAAACAGAATATATTCAATCTGACAGCATGGCGTTATGTGACTTAGGTCTGACTTAGTAGAAATTTAGAATAAATTCCGAAGCATTCAATATATTGAACAATTTTATCACATATAACGGACAGCAAGAAAGAATAAAATATCACATTTTGCATACCTCTACAACTGAAGATTGTTTCCTTAAAGTGGACAGCATCCTGACAAGACTCATTTGTATTGTAACGATAGAGAGAGATTTAGCACTATAAGTACTATAATCGTGGTAAAATCCACAGCCAGACAACTCGAGATACCCCCTCCCTCCACTGCCGGGGCTCTGTTCGTGCTGCAGCTAGTGAAGAGAAATCAGTATTTCAAAGTCACCAAGGTTAAAACTATACACCCCCGGGTAACATTGTACGCCGCAACGAAACCCAACTACATTTTCGTTCATATATAATACAAGAGTATTTTCTTACACACAGTTCTGTGACAGTGATATGAACGCGTATTACATTCACCTATCATCCCATATGACGTATCACTCACCTATCATCTTATGTGAGAAAATACATAGGCAGGTGATATGCACCCATATCACTCGCCTGTTATTCTATATGACAAACTACATAGGAAGGTGGTATGCACCTTCGTATATACCAAAGCTCGCACGTGACGTGACGTTAAATGCAGATTACTCGTATTTCCATCTACAATTGTGTCAAGCAGATAGTATGCTATATTTTAACGATCGTGGATATATATATATATATATATATATATATATATATATATATATATATATATATATATTTGTTATGAGTAATTCTATTAATTGCAATTGTTAACTTTTAAATCTCAAGATATTGAAATGTTACATGAAAAACAGAATGGTAATAAGTTTTTCCCCGTATTCTTTCTCTCCATCTCAATGTGTATTTGTCTACCGTCACAACTTCATAATATTTCACACCAAGGTGAAATCGCCCAGATACAAAGGCAACATTGTGTCACTATATTAAGAGATATATGTTGTATATGAAAAGTACTATCAACTCACAAATATCATGCGTTGTCTGCATCTAATATAGACATTGATTTTATACTTGTAATGTTTAACTCTATATCCTAATTTATGTCTTTCTTTAAGGGTTTCCCATAGGATCAACGACCGAAGCTAAAACAAAAGGAATATGGGTTTGGTGTCGTCCTCATCCAATACACGAAAACCATGTTCTCCTTCTTATGGACACGGAAGGGCTTGGGGATGTGGAAAAGGTACGGTGGTTATTAATTGCCATTTCGCTTTAAATTCATCGTCAGTTTTCATCGACGCAAAAAACAAACCTGAAAAAGGGATATCTACATCTATTTCGCCACTTAGAAATCTACTTGGCATCCACATTTTTGAAATGTATGATGTAGCTATTGCTAGATATACTCTATTTCGCCCATGAAAATTAAAAAAATAAAATTTAAAAAAAAAAAAAAAAAAAAAAAAAAAAACAACAACAAAAAACCCTCCAAAACAATACAAACAACAACAAACAGACAAAAAACAAATTGACAAAGAGCAAAATTCTTTAATATAAAAGCATAATGAATGTACCTTGAATATACAATTATACTAGCCCACTCAAGTAGTAATATGTGTTACTTGGGTGACTAACGGGAATTAACATTACGCTGTAGGTTACATTGGGGGCTGGTCTGGTGACAATGGGAATTTAATATTGAGGCTATAAAGCTGACATCTATGCCATCGAGAGCACATTGTATACATTGTTAGAAGTTTTTGACCTCAAATGAGACCCTATAACCTCTAACGGGAATTTAACATTGAAGCTACATTGTTACATTGTTAGAAGTTACTAACCTCAAATGGGAGTAGTAATGTGGGATACCCTGGGGACAAACCGTAATTAACATTGCACCGTAGGTATGCATTCTGGGACCCTGTGGGGACAAACGGGAATTGAATATTACGTAGTAGGTTTACATTAGCTGGCACTTCGGCCCTCTACTAACCAACACTTTCTATCCGACACGCCGTGTGCTGTGACCAATACTCCACATTATACCATCAACACGTCGTGTGTAGTGACCAACACCCGGTCATCAACTATCCAACACCCCACATTATACCATCAGCACTCTGTGTGTTGTGACAAGTACCCCACACTATACCATCAACACGCCGTGTGTAGTAATCTGCTGCCTAGTGGCTATATGCATAACATGTTGATTGCTGGACTTAGTGACTCAGGCAAAAACCTGATATGTCAGACGTGTGATCAAACGCAAATCAAAATTGTTCAATCGTGTGGTGTTACAAAGAGTAGAAAACGGCTTGCACGTGACTGAAAAAAGAAATCAAGGAGAATCCATTTCATTTATAGAATGAATTTCTTGCGAAGACGATGTTATCTTCTCTGACTTGAGTGAAACACATCTTGTTATCTTTGATGAGATGTTAAGAGAAGACGAAGAAGAAATTAAACTTTGGTTCACACGAAAAGAACAGCATTGTAATGCTAGTATTATTTACATTACTCAAAATGTATTTCAATAAAGTAAAGCACATCGCAACATTAGTCTCATTGCACATTATGTGGTGTTGTTCAAAACTCCAAGAGACATATCTCAAGTGCAAGTGTTAGTCAAACAGTTAGGAAAACCTTAACTAAATTATGCGTATGACGATGCCACTCAATTGGCACATGTGTATTTACTCATCGATTTAAAACCAATCACTGCCGATTATTTGAGATTTCGTACAAATTTGTGTCACGATTGGTGTCAAGAAAGAGGTCCAGTCAATTACACGCCACCTTCCTCGTTTTCGTCTGTCTAAAATAACCTTTGAAAACACCATTCACTTCTTTTCTTTCTGACTTTCTTCTACATGACCTCCTGCAAAATTGATTCGTGCACTGCATACCATCAGTCGCGAACAAATACACAAGTACATTCAAATTTGTTAGAAGCCAGACTCAGAGAAGTGTTGCGACGGTTTATTTTGACAGCATGCAATTATTTCAAGGTATTTTGCACATTCCACATCAAATAAAAAGTTTTTGTTTGGAAAAAAATATAAAATAGCTTTGTTACAACGGGCTGATTCAAGAATTGATAAGCAAACCAAAGACAAATCATTTTGAAACAACTTCTAAAATGGAATCCTAATCCCGAAGTTAAAAAACAAACAAAAACAAAACAAAACAAACAACCTAAAAGACAGATCAAACAGAAGAGAGTTATGCAGCAAGTACACACTCTAACGAAAGAAGAAGAAAACCCCAAGGAAAACGTCTTCTTCAAGAACAAGAGGTACTGCTGCTAGAACGCGCACGTACTCAAGAAAACCTCGCTTGGTGAGGGTCTCTCCTTGCATTTCTTCTTCTACTTTTCCTCTTCGACCTCTTATACTGCTCTAGCTGCTACTAAAAAAGTGGCATCTTCTATGCAAAATGTGCAAGAGAGAACAGGCATGTTACAAAGTTTACTGGATTTGTCCAAACTAGAACTGGCAAGATTTAGTCCGCTGAGAACAGTTTCTGGATAGACATCACAAACGATGGATGGACCTTCATCGTTGGTATAAACACCGAATACCACATTTCCCTCCTAATCGTAGTCTCACCAAGATGTCCCACTTACAACAAGAATTACAATCGATGACGAATGGAAGAGATTTGTCAGAAACGGGAATATAGCAACGGTACGGCCAATTATTGCAACGTCTTCAACTGTTTCACCAGAAAGCATTAGACGGAACATCTGAACCTACTCTGAGGGATTTCAAGAATGTCATGAAATGTGATGACAAGCAAAAAACAACAAAGATGATGACAGAAACAGCCACTGGAATGGAAGAAGATAAAGAAAAAAAGAGAAGTGTTTCAAACTCCATTTGGTCCTTTTATCCCTCCTAGTGTTTAAACCTTGTTGACATCTTTCCCTACTCCCAGATGAGAAGAAATGAAAACTTGGGTCATAAAGATGATGTCGACACATTCTTCAGCAGAAGAAAAAAAGAAAGTGAAAAACAAATCAAGAAAAAGTGACCAAAAAACCCCCGATGACTACTTGCTCCTTGGACACGTCAAGTATCGCGATCCTGAATACCACACGAACAATCGAAGAGCAGTATCGAAAAGTGGGTGACTTATTGAGGAGGAGCAATAACAGTAATAACACAGACACACCTTAAGCAAGCCATTACTACAATCATGTTCTCATGGCGCTGGCTAAAGAGGAATTCAAACATTGTATCGTGCAGCTAAAAGCAAACTCAAAAGTTTACGTCTGCAAGATGTACGATAATGGTTACAAGAGCAATCGACGTACACGTTTCACAAACCCATTCGACGAACTTTTTCCAGAAGTCAAACGAAAGTAGCAGTAATCGATCATCAATAGCAAGCAGATTTAGCCGATGTCTCTCATTTAGCGTCGTACACTCGAGGTTACAAATAGTTCTTTTGTGTCGTCCATGTGTTTTACAAATCGGTTTGGGTAATTCCTTTGACTTCTAAGACAACTTCAGAGTTCGTGCGAGCTTTACAACTTGTCGTGAAACAAAGTGGTCGACACCCTCTACAATGGCAAACAGGCAAAGGCAGCGAAGTTTTGAATCAAGCTTTTAAAAAAGACTTGAAAATAGACACCTTCATTTTTTCACCACCGAATATCATGAAACGAAAGCAAGTGTCGTGGAATATTTTCAAAAAACTTTGAAAGGACGTATGTGGAAATATACTCTCAAACACATCGACGGGTTACCACGCCTAGTCAAAGCTTACGATCAATTGCACCATCGTAGCATCGGATGTGCTCCAGAAGAAGTGACACCTCAAAACGAAATGATTGAGTTTGATCGATTGTTTGGAACGTCTAAAACCAGAATAAAAGAAAGAAGTGTTAAACACAGGAGATTGGGTTCGCATTGGAAAAACAAAACCCACTTTTAAGAAAGGTTATTTACCCAACTGGATGACATAATTGTTTCATGTCACAGGACAAGTGCGCGGACGTGATTATCCTGTCTATAAATTAGAAGATATAAACAAACAAGTGTTAAAAGGAACTTTTTACTTGCCCCTGTTACAACGAGTGACCAAGAAAAAAGACGATGTGTATGATATCAAATGCATTCTCGATCGAGGAACACGTGAAGGCGGAAAACATCTGCTCCAAGAAGAGAAAGTTCGTTGGAATGGATATCCACCAGTTTTGATTCTTGGAATGACGATTCCCAAGTTATCGACTATAAAAAGTAGAAGTTACCAACATGCCATTAAACACAGCTGCATATCTCCAAGAATTACAAAGACAACCACTGTGGGTGTGGTGTGGAGAACGTGTCCCTGAAAATCAAATTGTCTTTTCTGCCAAATCTTTGTGGTGTATTGTATCATTGGAGCAGCCATTTGAAATTTGACTTTTCATCAAGGAGATAAAGAACTGTAGACTATTTTACTCAGCGGTTGTATTGGTTATATTCTTTACAGTCCTTCGTTGAAATATACCGACAGTAACAACAACGGTAGCCTCGGCAACTCCAGTCCCCACTCCTCTTCCAATCACAGCAGCAGCCCTGTCCTGGAACCTTATTTGGAAAATCATCCGTTGACATCGAGTGACTCTTGTACTTAAACAACAAACTAATCAGCAGCAGCATGGACCGAGAGTACATGGAAAATCTCTTGACGTACAGGAAATAAGCAAAGAACACACATCTGGATGCTTCATTGGTGTGGAAAGCTCACACGTTGGACAAGTTCAACGACACAGCTTTTATTGCGGATGATGATGCAGACCACAATAGGAGTTAATGACTGCCAAAAGAAAATCAAACAAAGACGTAGTTTAGAAATGATGGATCGTTTACACTTGGATATATGGTTGCAAGATAAGTATTTGTTGAATGGCGTGGATGTACGTCTGAAATGGAATCAAAGTAGTACCGTGTTCTATTTGATGGCTAATGCTAACGAGTACAAAAAGAACATTGAAGCCAGACCTTACGTGCGGCGTGTGGAAGTATTACCTAAAGTGGGAAACGAAATCTGTCAAAGTTTGAGTAGAACTTCAACCAAGTATCATCTATGACGAGTGAAAGTCAAAACCTTCACCATTCCCTCTGAGCTCCGATCTACGATAGAAGATCATGTTTCCAAGGTCAACTGCCTAAACGTTTGTTCATCGGCATCGTCAGCAATGCAACCCCCGGCGGAGCTATCAATGGAAATCGTTTCGAGTTCCAACATCTCAATGTGTTCAAGATAGATTCGCACGAGATGGCTAGACGTTGTGTTTCAGACTCTTTGAACGTAACTTTGCCGAGAAAAATTACTTGGGATCTTACTTGACTCTGTTTGAAGCCACAAGATAATTAGGAGCCAACAGTAGCCTTGGCATTTCGAACGACGAGTATACAGTAGGATACGCTTTGTAGGTTTGTAGGGATTTGTTTTCACTCCAGACCAAGGCAGCGAAGAAGGACGCTTCCACCCAATAAAATCAGACCTACTCCGTGTGGAATTTCAGTTTGGACTAGCTCTGGCGAACACAGTGAACGTCTTCTTGTATGCATAATTCGATAATACTCTGAAAATCAACAGTTTGAGAGAAGGGACTTAGACTATTCAAATCATGGAATCTATGAAGATAAGCGAAGATGATGTTTTTTTATATCCAGAACAGCAGTCGCAGATCCTAGTGGAGAAAGAAAGAAAAATTAGAAAAAAAAAAGAAGTGAAGGATACAATCTTGATGTCAATATGGGCAGAACACGAACAACACTTATTCTACTGTTTTGCTCGTCACTTGGCTGAAAGAATCAGACAACTGACCAGAGAACATTGTCATGGTTGTCAAATCGATCATCCTAGTCAGAAACAACACGAGAAATATTTGATAATGAGTCAAGAAGAAAAGGTCAGAAGACTATTTAGAAGACGCATGGACCCTCTTCTCAGAGGAGAATTTGAAAGAATGATATGACAAACTTGAGTAAAGATTCCTTAGCTCCACTGACTTCTTTGGAAATCAAACGCAATCGAAGCTCTCTTGCAACAGAATACGGAGACTTCCAGTTCATCGACTTACTTGACAGACCTTTTCAAGGAAAAAAGGAAAAGAATGAATACATGGGAACTTCATTACGTTCCGACTCACAGTTCGTATAAAGCTTCTTGGAATCCTGTGGTGTGTGCTTCATCATCGAATACCTGAAAACGTTGAAGTCCATGTGATAAACACGGACGACAGTCATCACCAGGAACCTATTGGGT
Organism: Margaritifera margaritifera; assembly: GCA_029931535.1. Lineage (NCBI taxonomy): Eukaryota > Metazoa > Mollusca > Bivalvia > Unionida > Margaritiferidae > Margaritifera > Margaritifera margaritifera. Next base: position 60,660 of record JAQPZY010001382.1, on the reverse strand, counting down.
AGCCGTCTACTTTCCCAACGACCAAAGCGTGGACTATTTTGATTCTTATGGATTACCTCCTCTGGAAGACGACATCATTGCGTTTATGGGAAGGAATGCTGTATCGACTCAGTTGAATAATGTGAGATTACAAGGTTCAGATTCGATAGTGTGTGAACAATAGCGTATATATTTTCTTCATCAATAGAGTCCTTTATTACCCTTAGAAGGTTTAGTAACTTGTTTTGGAAGTGATTTCTCTTGAAATGATGACCAAAGAGACAGGTGGTTTCGTGAACATTATGGTTATCTATTTTCTTTTGCACAGAAACACAGCGTGCATCGTCGGCAAAATGACACTGTGCTAGATAAATTGAAATCTAGTCTGACTCCACAATGTTGTCAACCACGCAAATACGTTCATGTTTAACATTGTTTGAGTATTTGTAAATGAATAAGACGAAACTAGCCTTAATCATCTCTCTTCATTTAGTTTTATTGAAGTTTCAGTGAGCGGGGCTTATTAAAAAACGCTGATTGAGAAACAATGGTGCTGGATCGTTTTTTAGAAACAAAAAGTTCTTTTGGGCATGCTCTTTGACATTCTGTCTTTCGATCTTTAGATTTTTTTTCTAAGAGGGATGTTTTCCTTCACGTCCGCACCTCGGTTGTCGAGTTTTCGTTGGTTAGTAAATTTTGGGTGTTGGTCATTCAAAATTTAGAATTTTTTTTTATTAAAATGTTTTATTTAAATTTTACAGTTTGTAATTTTTTTTGCAATTTTTAAACCTGTCTGGAGATTTTCCAGTCTCTGCTAAATTCGGTATCATTTGTTTATCTTCTATTTATAAAAAAATGTAAATTTTGTAAATTTTTCATTTTTAAATCTTTTCCTTTTTACAATTTGTAAAAAATCTTTTTACAGTTTTTACATTTTGGGTAATTTCTTTTTAATCTCCGTATTAGTTTAGATATGTTAGTATTACTTCTAGTCTCGACCATAATTTAAATATTTTTCGGACATGTTTAAATCTGTGACTGTTTCGGAATTTTAGTACTACTTTTAGTCTAGGCCAAATGTTTACATTCTATCTGGATTTGTTTCGGTCTCCGTTAAAGTCCGTGTCAGTTTCGAAATTTAGTGCTACTTTTAGTCTCGGCCAATTTTTTGTAAACACTTTTTTCTGGATTTTTTGCAGTTTTTACTAAAGTCCGTGATAGTTTTGGAATTTTAGTACTACTTTTAGTCACGTCCATTTTAGTGTTATTATGAGTTGGTTCCCTTGATTAAAGCTATTTATAACATCAGTACAAAATATGCAAATTTACTGATACCTCCAACATGATCTGATCTATAGGTACTGATTATATATAAATTTCGGATATAAGTATATACCCACTAGGCAGAAAATAACTACACACGGTTTGTTGATGGCATAATGCGGAATGTTGGGTAGTAGATGACTGGGTCTTCTTCACAATACACGGCGTGTTGATGGTATAGTGTAGGTATTGGTCAGTGCACACGATATTGCTGGATAGTAATTAGTGGGTAGTGGAGGAGCAAAATATCATTTAATGTAAATTCCCGTTTGTCCCCACATTGTCTCAAGTTTTAAACCTACAGCGTAATGTTTATTCCCGTTTGTCCCCAGGGTATCCCACATTACTACTCCCATTTGAGGTCAACAACTTCTAACAGTGTAACAATGTAGCCTCAATGTTAAATTCCCGTTACAGTTCATATAGTCCCATTTGAAGACAACAACTTCCAACTTCTAATAATGTAACAATGATTACAGTGTGCTCCAGACAGCATAAATGTCAGCTTTATAGCTTCAATGTTAAATTCCCATTGTCACCAGACCGGCCTCCAATGTAAACCCACGGCGTAATGTTAATTCCTGTTGGTCATCCAAATTAGCACGCATTACATATTACTACGCACGCATACCCATCCGACCACACATAAACACATACTGCAGGTAGTGACACCTCAACCCTCCTTAACAACAATTGTTTGTCGATTTTTTATGTTTTGACTTTCGTCTATTATTTAACAAGCAATTTTTTATATTTTAAATTTTTTACTACCAATAATAATCTTATTGCCGAGCATACAGCTGGTATAATATATTGTTTTCCTTTTCAATAGCCATAGTTTGTGTACCAAATAAAAGAAAGACATATCAAATACTTGCTGAGAGGCACATACAATTATGGACAATCAAACAATTATTACCCCTTCAAAATTATTGAACTGTTATTGGTCAGAAGGTAATGCATAAGAAAGAGTATTTGTAGTTTTCCCATGGTGTACGAAAGTCTGCTGGATGTACGGAAAATCACTTGACATCTTCAAAGAATGTAAGACCAGCGTTCATGATAGACTTCAACTACGTGAAACTAATCTGTCGGAATCGTAACTTTAAATTTTAGAAGTAAAACTGAGCATTCTTTTTATTATATAATTCTTAATAGCCTTTATTGGAAATTCTAAAAGTGTCATGTTTTAAATAAACTTGACGCCATTTTCTTACATCAACTACGATGTGCAGGTGTAATAAGCAATTTAAACCATACACCAAATCGACTGGAACTTGTTTTTATATATTATTAAAACTATTTATCAACTCAATAAAAAGACACAAAACGTATTATACTTTGTTTTATCAAAATAATTAATGCTGAATGATGAAAGTGAGATGATAACACGAGAGAGAGAGAGAGAGAGAGAGAGAGAGAGAGAGAGAGAGAGAGAGAGAGAGAGAGAGTGAGAGAGAGAGAGAGAGAGAGAGAGAGAGAGAGAGAGAGAGAGAAATACATGTAAAAGTGTATGAATTTGTTTCATGCTCACAGAAAACTGACCTATTTTTGTGCTACTCGATCGCTTATTGGCAGACTTGCTGACGAACTTTTGTATACAGTGTTATGTATATTTAATCTATAATGTGTGTTAAATTGTGTCCATGATGTAAGTAGTACCGGTACTTTAGATTATGGTCACTAGTAAACAGAATGTTGACTAGCATTTTAGTTCTAGGCCAGTCATGTAGACAGTAAGACTCGGTTTCTTTTTCCGTTGTCTTGCTTCACATCATGTTGATATAGGTCAAATGAAAATGTGTATAAATAGGGATTTGGCAAACAAATAATTCATTCTTGTTTTAGATCAGTTTGTGGGAATCCATTTGAGATCAGATTTTTTTATAGTTTGTGCCGTTGAAATGAGATATATTGCGAGAGGAATTATTTACTTAATATATTCATTGGAATTATTAAAGAGCTCATTGACGCTTGAATTAATACATTACTTTGGACTTTTGTGAACTCATTCAAAGACATTCTGGATTGTATCATTGTGTTTTATCAGGACATTCAAGACTATCGGAACTCATTCGGAACATTCTATATTATTGGACTTGTGATTAGGACATTTAGTATTATTTGGAATTTGATTCAGAATAGTGTAAGTATCTCTTGAATTTCACTTTGTATTGTAGGGAAATAAATTGCTTGTTGATATTACTTACATTGTTGGTTTCATTTTCTTTCTGTTACATATTTTTAAGACCTAGAGTCGTAAATCAGTGTGTGTTGAAAGCATTTAGTTTTTTATAATTCTCACTTATCTACTGAAATGGTAAATTAAACTGGATATATTGAAATGCAGAAGTCTGGATCTGATCTTCCTTATATGTTTACAGGTATGTCCAATCTTGCTTATTATCGAGTATGTGGACGGCCGATACGGGCGATTTCCTATTCTCTCTCTCTATCGCTGTGTGAATGCTCACACACATACAAAAATATACGAATGCAAACACTATTAGATATTTTTGATTGCTCGTGCCATGGAATCAATCAGAAATGGACTGACCTTGACTTGGATTAATGGTACTGAGTAGCCGCTCAATCCGTTATTAACTCGCACAAGTGGCGTCTACTTTCTCGAAAATGGTGATCATTCCAGAAGGGATAGGCACAATGTGAAAAGAGCTCCTATGGGTAATAAATTCGTTAAATTTGTTTGTTTTGGCCAAAAGACCGTGGCCAGGGGAAATATTGAATTTAGGAGAATCGTACCATCCCGTACACCGTGGAAAAATACCGTGCACTAATATTACAACAGATGCAGAACTCCTGAATTTAGAGATATAGCCGAAGAAGCATAGGCGCCATACAAGTGTGTACTAATCTCGAAAATTATGAAATCTAACCGCATCATTCATATTTTCTACAGGGAGACCAAAACAATGACAACTGGGTGTTTGCTTTGGCTGTCCTTTTGAGCAGCACTTTAGTATACAATATTTTGGGAACCTTCAGCGAAAACTACATAGAAAATTTAGGGTAAGGCAGCTTAATATATTTCGATATAGATAGTGGCAACTTATAGAGACTTATAGAAGTATTTAACAAATAGAATCCGCACTGTAAGGAGATATATTTGAAAAATAATACGAAACATATCAAAAGGTATTAGGTTCTTAGGTTCTTATTTTTATGAATAGTTATTAACACCACATTATTCCTAACAAACTTAAAATAGAAGATCACGTAGAGAGCAGGCATGATAAAATATTGTCATGACTATTGCGCTTTTTCAAAGAACTTTAATTTATCTTTTTATCTGTTTCAAGGTTTTATGCAACAATCAACAGCCCTAAATCTTCATTTATTTAGGGGTTAAACAGTAAATGATAAGTCATAGGAGTTAGCTATTACCGGGCTGTATATGAGAATATGTAGATTGCATTAAAATGTGCATATCAGTAGATTGCATTATAATGTGCATATAAGTAGATTGCATTAAAATGTGCATATAAGTAGATTGCATTAAAATGTGCCTATAAGTAGATTGCATTAAAATGTGCATATAAGTAGATTGCATTAAAATGTGCATATATGTAGATTGCATTATAATGTACATATAAGTAGATTGCATTAAAATGTGCATATAAGTAGATTGCATTAAAATGTGCACATATGTAGATTGCATTATAATGTGCATATAAGTAGATTGCATTATAATGTGCATATAAGTAGATTGCATTAAAATGTGCATATAAGTAGATTGCATTAAAATGTGCATATATGTAGATTGCATTATAATGTGCATATAAGTAGATTGCATTAAAATGTGCATATATGTAGATTGCATTAAAATGTGCATATAAGTAGATTGCATTAAAATGTGCATATAAGTAGATTGCATTAAAATGTGCATATAATAAAGACAAAATTGAAGGTGACCAAAAGTAAAAAAAAATTGCAGTCTCGATTTATACTGGAAATTACTGAAAAGTACATGTAGACACATATTACTTACAGCTCAGTATTTATGGAAAAATATCTGTATATCCATTAAAGAAACGAAAGACTTTTTGAGGGTACACAATTGCAATCTCAGACTCCTTTACGAAGATGGGTTAGATACCTGCCTAGGTAAACCTGGGTCGGCTGTCTTGGTATGTCCTATAAGTAACTCAGTTGGTAAATTATTTAACTCATAATTCAAGAGTTGCATGTCTGATACCCACCTAGGCCAGCCTGGGTCGGCTGGCTTTGTGTGTCCTTGGGAAAGGCACTTAGCTCCCATTTCCTCAGCATGATATAGCCAAGTAAAGTACTGAAAATTCCATTTAGAAAACAACAACTGCAACCTTTATGAAGACAAAATCTTAAAGTGTATATTATTTTCCAAACATTGTTTTCTGATAAATATAGAAAGCTATTTTCATTAAAATCAAAATAATTGTAGAGTGGAATTCTTTCTAACACACATACACACCTTACTCTTATTTAATAAACCGTAGTTGTTTATTTTATTGCAACAATTTCTTGACGAAACTGCTTTTAGAACGGATGATATATTTTAAGTGACTATCGAAAATGTAGAACTATGTATCTGAATGTTTTTTTATTGTTCACTTTAATAGAGAAGATTCACGAAAACATTGGCAACAAGTAAAGGATCGTAAATGTGTTGTTCGACTGATCCGTTCATCAATTGTTAAAACCCCAGGTCTGCCATTTTAAAAATTTGTTTGATGTATATTCTATATATGCATATATTCTTCAGCCTTGTGACAGAGATGTCAAACTACATAAGGACATCAGTGAGTGGTCAAAATAAAGATGACAGTGATTTTGATCTTTTCTTTCCAATGTTTGTACTCACATTACGAGACTTCTCACTAGAAATGAAGAAAGGTGAGAGAGAACTTACTCCAGACGAGTATATGGAAGAAGTTTGTCTGAAACTACGACAAGGGAAATCTGAGAGAGAACGTCATTACAACGAGTCCCGACTGTGCATTCGAAAATATTTTAAGACAAGAAAATGCTTCACATTCGACAGACCTGGTGACAGAGAAAAACTAAAGATGTTGGAGGATCTGTCCGATTCAGTGCTCTCTAAAACCTTTTGTGAAGATTCCAAGAAGTTTGTCAGCTTCGTTCTCAGTGAAAGTCCGCCGAAAAGGTTGAATAATGGACGTGCTATCAACGGAAGAAGTAAGCGAGTCTGCAACATTTTTAACTGAATGTATACATTATCAAAGATTTAACAGTCAATTAGCAAATGAATAGATTTCATTCGAACCTAGAGATTCGAGGCAAAACAGTTTTTCCACTCGTTCATTAAGCTCCATGTCAAGTGAAGGATATTGTGATAGTTGAAAGGTATTCAACAATGTCATTATTAAGATCGACAAACACAATTTATTGCTAATAGGGAACTTCTTCCCCAACATACTTAGAGTCAACATTCTAAATGATTTCACTTATATGTAGAGAGTACTAGATTTGTATAATTGTTCAATATTTCAAGTACAATATATATATATATATATATATATATATATATATATATATATATATATATATATATATATATATATATATAAATATGTTGCATACTAAGATCTATTCTTCAAGTAACGCCAATAAGTCAAACATTACATTTTCTGTACATCTGTAAACATAACGATATAATTCAAGACTCTTTTGGTATTTTTTTCCAAGTGCTTGCAATATTTATAAAACGTTACGTGGGAGCGATTCGAAACGAGTCCGTCCCCTGCATAGAGACCGCCATGAATGTGACAGTGGAGTATGAGAACAAACAAGCAGTTGAGAACTGTGTTAAAACGTACAAACGAGAGATGCGAAATAGCCTTCGATTACCAACGCCTGATGACCAGACTTTATCCGACGTCCATCACCAATGCCTTGGGAAAGCGATCGAACATTTTCTGGAAAATTCATTCTATGATAAAGATGGTAGATACCAAAAGGAAGCCAATGTAAGTGTGTCAGGCTTGCGATGCTCAATTAATTTTTCAGCACATAAGCCACATTAGAATTAAACCATTGATTGATACTAAGTCTTTATAAGTAATTATTTTCTTTCTTTGCAAAGACCTATAACTTTTTTCTTAATTTTAATGCGCCGAGCAAAAGTGAGCTGAGAGAAAACATATTCTAAAACCTGTTTTAAGAAGCTCTGATTCTCAACTTACGACCTAAATTGATTTTTTCAAGAAAAACAGTGGCACAGTCAAAATTTCTGAAGTATTATGTTTATTCACCCAAGAATCTAATGTCAGCGCTATATGGCGTATTCAAACTAAACCCATTGAGTGAAGTCCACACAGTTGCCGCTGTCATCCCAACCTTCGTTGGACAGCCCAGTTGCCGCTGGGCTCCTTCAGTTTCCGCTGAAGAAACTTTACTCAAGGGTTATCCATAACATTCTGTCGGGGAGTTTCACAGCCCAGCTGTGACCTCTGTACAACCACGTTGTGCCATTCAGTAACCACTGAATCACTCACTGACAGAATGAACCAAAACAGTTTCATCAGTAGCAGCAGACAGTCCCCCTAGGCAAACATTATAATTATAAATAAAAACTTAACTGAATCTGTGTTTTGTTGTGTATAAATTATGAAATATGCTAGCCAATTTAAACATTAATACATTTTTAAACTTTCAAACTATCTAACATTGTTCGATATGTTCATAGGCAAAAATAATGGAGGCGTATGTACAATGCAGAAAGAATAACGAAAATAAATCTGCGCGATGCTGCAAACAAGCACTCCAAGATTTGGATGCAAAAATTCAAAAGAAGCTCGAGAAGAATGAATACTTTCGTCCCGGGGGATACAAAGAATA